>JAXFYN010000122.1:0-393910 GCA_036172215.1 Camellia granthamiana
AAGAACTCCATCAATAGGAAATTGTCTGAAAATAGAAAACATAGAAATTCCTAAACAGTAAGAATTTCCATAAAATATGACTCTCTACACTCATATAATTTATTAATACTATTCAACAACAGAAATAAGAGACCAGCTACAAAGCGAGCATGAAACAGCCTAACATGTAAAATCCTTAAAATTTCCCTGTACTAACACTAATTCATTGTGAACATGTTCTTTCTCCTTCTTATTGCTTCTGCATCTTTGTCCAACATATTGCAAAATTACCAAATACTACTAACCAATAAAACCTAATAAAAAGTCTCTGTTCAATAGCATTATTACCTACAAAATATATTTTAAAAAAAGGACTCAAATGATGCTAAACACGATTGTGTAATGTCCAAGGTGTGCTTTACGTTAGAGCCTTGATTTGTCCCTTATCTTGTTTACATGTTGTGCATCCTGATGTCTTTTTACCTTGCAAATATAATACCCAAAAGATAATTTTCCCTTAAAGTTGTGTAAAAGTAGGTAATTGTGCTGTTCTGTAGTGGCTTGGGTTTTGAGAAGGTTATTAGTTATATGTAAAAATTCAATTTGGATGAATTAGATACATTTACTTCTTAACGTTTCAAAACTGCCCCAGAGTGCTGAAGTAACCTTAAAATGTATTAATGGCTGAACAATTCCCATGGAGTTTTCCGTTGTACCAAAATGCTTCTTGATTATGTTACATGGACTCTTCAAAATAAATAAAATGCTTATGTCGGACACCCGACACTCAGACAAGGGTATGAGATATGTGTCGGCTACTTTTCAACGAACACTTCTTATATAATTTGTATATAAAACTATTATTATATGTATATATTATTGTATAATTGCTATAAATATCTTTTTGACACTGTAAGTTACATATAACCCTATTTTATCTCACATACTTTATTAAAAATATAAAAATTTGACATTTTTTTCTGCCAAGTCCACGTATCCTTTAATTTATAGTATGATGGGTCCGACCTCTAGATACATACCCGCACCCGAGTCCATGTAACATAGGGTTAGTTTTTGGTTCCCTCAAATACAAGCTTCTCTCTATGGGGGAAGTACTGGTGTGCATTTTTTTCTTTTTCTATTTTTATTTTTTCTGAATGACTGATTTCACATGTAAATAATTTGCCCCATTAAATTTACATTGCTAATAGACTTAGGGGTGCAACTTAGGCAGGTTCAACCCCGAGCCCAGTTCGAATTTTTTTAAGCTTGTGCAAAAATTTTTTGAATTAATGTGGGCTTTAGCAAAAATTTAGAAGTCCGAATTAAATTTGGGCAAGCTTAGGTAAAGACACCAAACAACCTAAAACCCGAATCCCGAATTATAAATACATAAATATACATACAAATTATTTGTTTTTGGATGATGTTAAAGTAATTTAAGTCGTTAGATCATATTGAATATAATTATACACAAGTAGCATAACGCAAAACCTTACATTTTTCTTTTCTTGTTTAGAAACTATAAAGACCTCCATAGCGGCATATTGTTCTTCAATTCTTATCTCTCGCACATTGTTATTTGGTTTAATGTAATTAATAATTTTATTAAGAAAATGTTAATAGAGTCTAATTTTAGCAAATTAATTAACGTAGCTAAAAAATAACACTCAAATTAATGACAATTTGGGCAACTTAGGCCTAACTTGGGTCGGGCTTGGGCATACAATCTCAGGTTACAATTCTGGCTAAGGCAAGCCTAGGTAGGTCTTAGCATAACTCAGGCTGGACTTGGACAAACTCTCAACCTGCCCAAGCCTGCCCGAGTTGCATCCCTAAGTAGACTAGGGGCTCGAAGTTAGAAGTACTTTTTGACTTTGATAACTAAAAATTAATCTTGCTTGATAGAGGAGTGCTTGATTTTCCTTTGATGATGACAAAACGAAATTTATTTATTCTATTATTGTGGTTTTCAGAGTGTTGTTGCTTGGCAATAGCATATTATACTTTATGCAGTATTTTCCCTTGTTCTTCAAGGCTTTGTATTAAGATAGTTTCCATCGTCAGTTTATTGCAGTGGGTTATGCTATCATGACAACAAGGTCGTTAGAATTAAACTGGAAAATGAGGGCATTACGAGTTCTGCCAATGTTTCTATTGCCAGTTTTATCTTCTATTACTTACTCAGCAGTAGTCACCTTCACAAGAATTTGTGAGTATCTAAAAACTCTTCCAGAATTTTGTTTCAACCTTAAGGTGCATCTTACAGGTTCATTGTAGTTTTTCTGTTTATTAATTTGCTTAAATTTTTCTCTCTCTTGCTTTTTTCCCTTAAAATAACGTGGCTAATGATTTATTTGATGTGGGTCCTGTCTTTATGTTTTGGGTTTTGTATTGCTGCTGAGTTTGCAGTAAATATAGAATGCTGAATCCCCATAATTTCAAATTGTATTCTTTGAATCCTTTTGTTTTTCAATGATCATCAGAAGCCATGCTTAAACTGTTTTGTTTGTTTTGAAGCAATTCAGGATTGCAACTTCAGTACCCAGCTATGTTACATGAAGTAGGGTATTGGTATATGTCTAAGTGTCTGATTCATCTGGACATGATAAAATATTCATATTTTAATATACTTTTATTTTCTAGGTATATTGGTTTTCACGTGTCGTAGAGGATTTCACGTGTTATATGGGGATTTTAACCATAGTTGTATGGTTGACTCGAATTAGAAAATATGCTTGCTAGGCGAAGTTTCATTTGTATATGTCAGACACATTCTATACACTTACCCAAGTGTTGAGTGCTGGATACGGGTACTCCATACAATTAAAAAAGAGTCCTTCCAACATAGGTACTTGTTATTGGATATATATATATATATATATTATCAACAATGAGACATTTTATTAAAAAAAGGAAATGTGAAAAAGAGTACAAGAGGGAGGATAAGAAGTCCACCAAAGAAAAAGGAAAGAAGAAAACAAAATTTCATCTCACAAACAGCTCTCCAATTCACCCATCCAAAGAACTCCTGCTTTCCTATTACTGTCAAAACCCCTATAATCAATGTGAAGTATTTGAATACATGAGAGTGACGCCACACATTCCATCTCCTTCATGTAAGAGACAGGGCATGAAAGAATAAGCGGCCCATGTTTTCCTCATCCCTTCTACACAAGACACACCATTGAGGAAGTAAGATGTAATTAGGTCTCCTTTAAATCATGTCATTGGTGTTAAGCTTCTTATAAGCTAGAGACCATGCAAATATTTCAACTTAAGAGGCACACATGCTGCCCAAATCAACTTGTGAGAGGTACATTTAGATTGTCAATAATATTTCAAAAAAGACTTGCAATAGAATAATCCTGAAGAATGAATAATCCACACCCTTTTGTCAATAGCCTCGCACTGAAAGACACTCTCTCAAGGTAGGCAACAAAGAAACCAATTCATCATCTTGCCAATCATTTAGATTCATAGCAAAAATCAAATTTCCAAGTAATTGGTGTCAAGAAGCAGCCATAGAAACCATGAACATTGTGAGACAAAGATACACGATACAACCGCTGGAACAAAAGATCAAATGAATCTCCTCCTATCAAACATCCTCTCAAACGCAAATACTCTCTCCATTTGCAGGTGAAAAATGAATGAAACGAGAAAATTAAGATCCTGAGAAATACATTCCAAGGAGAACGAGAATTCCCCAAGTAATCACATGAGAGTCCCACGCATTGGCCTGAATCTCTATAATCACTTCTCAAGCAAAGTCATATTCTTAGTTACAGTGTTACTGAAAATGAGACCGCTTTCATTTTTGGAAGGGAACCACATCCCAACAAGCCAAATGATCTTTCTTTCCCTTGTCACTACCTCCCCAAAAAAAATTCTCATTATTTTTTTCAATCTTATTAGCTATCATTGGAACTTTGAACCAGTATAAATAATAAATAAGTACACTTGACAAAATAGATTGAACCTAGTATATCTTTTACCTCATGAAGTCAAAGCCTTTGCAACCCCTCCTATCTTTTCCCAATCTTGTCAATTAATGGATTCCAAAAGGTTTCACATCTAGGATTACCCCCTCCAAGTAACTCTAAATACTTTTTATTCTTATTTTTATCAGCAACTCTAAATACTTTAGACAAAGACTCAATGGAACATCCTGACAAACCAGCCAATCTAAGCAACTTGTGATGTGACATGGAAAATTCATTCCCACCATGGTACTCTTTCTCATGTTTACCTCAAGCCCAAAGACCAATTAAAAAACTTTCAAAATGGATAATAGATTATCCATTTATTCTTCTCTCCATACGAGAAAAAAAAAATGGTATCAGATGCAAACTGTAAATGAGACACAAAAATGCTATCCCTCCCTACAAGAAGCCATCCACTAGGCCCAAATCCTTGATCCAATCAATAGACCTACCCAAAACATCAAACCACGAAGGTAAATGAAAAAATGGATAAAGGAGCACCCTGCCTAAGACATCTAGATTCTTTAACATTGTCACCTACCTTACCATTGACTATAATTGACAAATTACATGATGATGAACAATCTTTAATCCATCTAACCCCAAATCCCTTCTTTTGCCAAAAAAAAAAAAAAAAGAAAAACTCACTCCACACGATCATATGCTTTTTCAAAATCTGACAACATTTCAACAAAGGCTCCTTGAGAAGAAGATATAGTCCCTCCTAAAACAACTCTCAACTGCCTTGCTAAAACACTAGCAGGAATTTTATACTATGAGGTAACTACGTTGATAGGCCTAAAATTCATAATCTTCAAGAGTTGCAATTTAATTTACAATAGAAAGAAGAAATAAAGAGAAGAGGAAGAGAGCAAATAGAACACAGTGTATGGCTAATGCGAGACACCCATAAAAAATTAGGATTCTCTCCTTAGACATTTATATTTTTATTAGTAAGATCTAAAGTACATAAATACCTCTTGAACTAAACTAAAGCCTACCCTATAACAGTTGGCCTTATTGAGAATCAAACATATAAATGATGCATTTGTACAATCATTAACAACTGCATTCTTTTTTCAACTCTGCAAAAACTTCTATCAAATCGTGTTTAACAATTTCCCAACTAAAAACTAAGGGTACTTGCAAACTTAAAAGCATTGCCAATGCACACTCACCAACATGTACTCTCACCAAGATCCCCTAAAAAAAATATTTATAACTTAGTTGCACAAAGTGGGAGCGGGCAACATACAAGAGTAAGTGTGGGAGTGCCTAGCGGAACATTAATGAATTTTATATATAAAATATTTTTGTTGCTTAGTTATAATGTGCATGGTAAAGTCTACATTTTACATTACCACTTAAACTATTAAGCAGGAATATAGTAAACTCTCATTACAAAAATAACAATTTATCACCAATAACATATTACTCGACCAATGTTGTGAATCTCATACTGTACTGCCAGATACGATTTTAGATATACTATTATGACAGAAAAATTGTATACACCACCTCCAATTTCATTCTGATGTATATACAGACTATGTTAGTATATCTCAGCCATCTCAGTTGATTTTGGGCATACTAGGCGTGTTGTTGGGTCCATCTGGTACAACAAAATAAAAAGCCATAAAAGAAAAAAAAATAAAAAAATAAAAAAGAGGGAGAGAGAGAGAGAGAGAGAGAGAGAGAGAGAGAAGATGGATGATTGAGAAAAATGGGAGCATATGAACCAATGAGCAAATCGACATCAGTGTTGATGAACATTGGCACGCAATATATAAATCAGGTGCAGAGAAGGTTTGTTAGCTATTAGGCCGTCTTTACTATAGGAGCAAAGGTCTCCTGATAATCAATGCATAAGTCTATGCAAACCCCTTGGCAACAAGCCATCCTTGTATCTCTCAACTATTCCATACACTTTTTGCTTCACAGGAAACACCCATTTACAGCCCATAGGCTTTTTTCCCTCTAGAAGAGACACTAACTTCCATGTGCCATTCTTCTTTAGAGTTGTCATCTTTTCTACCATAGCTTCCTTCCACTTAGGATCTGTGAGAGCTTCTTTCTAACCTTGTGGAATAGACATAGAAGACAAGGAGGAAACAAAGGCACGATCTGAAAGAGACAACAAGTCGTGAAGTAAATCAGGATGTAGGATGCTGAGTACACTTTCAATCTCCCTTTCTGAGAGTAATGGGAAGCTCAAAATTATCAAGAGTAGTAAGAGGAGATTTATTACTCGATGCGTTAATAAGAGTGTCTAAAGCTGGAGTACCTGAAACTGGTCTAGTGATGATGATTGGCAAGGTGGCACATCAGTAATTTGTTCTTTTGGACGTCGAGAATAAGTCTTCAAATTAGCCCTATCCAAGAGTCCACCATTATCTTGCTCCGCCTCACTCACAATGGACTTATTCTTCTCCCCCTCAATACAAGAAGTACTGCTCTTAGTAGGAACAACAGAAAACAACATCTCTTTCTGGGTGTTGGGCTCCCCCTGAAGATGGTTGAGACAGAGAAAAAAGGTTTATTTTCTCAAAATGTAACACCCATGCTCACAAACACTTTTTTTTTTTATCAGCAACAAAAGAAATTTAATTAGAAAAGAAGAAAAGTAAAAGAGAAACAAGAGAACAAGGAGTCCTCCAAAGAAAGAAAGAAAGAAAAAGAAAAAAAAAAAAGGAGTAAAAGTGAAGGACAATCAAAATATCACACCGCCCTCATATCTCTAGAGAGAAAAAAAAAAAAAAAAAAAAAGTGGAATTCCTCTAAAGGGAGTAGAGACTGAAACCCAAAATGATGTCTAAGTAGCAGACATTATCCCATAAAGAGCCCTCGTCAAACAAATACTCAAAGATCATAGTATTACACTCCCACCAAGTTACCCAAAAAAATTGCGTAAAAAATACAATCCACAAGAATAATGCTTTATCATTGCTCCCAAAACCCTTGGAGTCGTTCAAAAGCATTTGAGTGAGAGGATCATAGCATTTATACCCTTTCTGAGTAGCGGAATACCCATTGAAACACATTTCACAACACTTGAATCTAGTTTGCCACGTGGGTGTTTAAAGACATGTACAAAACACATAACCAAAAATCTTAAGTGAAAGGGAAGAAACAGAAGGATTACCAAGGAGAAGCACAAAGGGAGTCTTAAACTGAAGAACACTAGATGGTATAAGGTTAATAAAGATAGGCAACAGTAAGAACTGCTTCACTCCAAGAAGATTTAAGAAAATTCATGGTAAACAAAAAAGAGCGACCTACTTAGAGAAAATAGCGATTCTTACGTTCAGCAATTCCATTTTGTTCAGAAGTATCAACACAACTTGTTTGAAAGAGATTGCCATGTTCATCCATGTAGGCTCAAAAAGCTCCACAATATACTCTGTTCTATTGTCACTCTGAAGAATTTTGATCTTTGTGTCAAATTCAGTGCTTACCATTTTGTGGAAAGCTCTAAAACAAGAAAATACTCTTTTTGTTATGAAATAAATAGAACCATGTAACATGGGAATGACAATCAATAAATATGACAAACCATTGATAACCATCAATAGAGGTAATAGGCAAAGGACCCCACACATCAGAATATATAATCATAAAAAGAGAAGTACTTCTATTAACTGAAGAATAAACAGTGTTTATTTTTTGCAAATTCATATGCATCACATACAACTCCTATGAAAAAAAGTTTAACTAAGTTTGGAAAGAGCTTCTCCAAAACATCAAAAGAAGGATGGCCCAAATATCGATGGCACTGATGTGATTGATGCAAAGTCGAGCTAGTATATGTGAAAAGAGTCTACCTAGAGGACAAAGGTGGAAGTGTGGATGGAGATGTGGCATCTAGAAAGTACAGGCCACCATGTGCGTCACCACTGCTAATCATCCTCCCCGTACCTATCTTTTGAAAGACGCAACGTGTTGAAAAGAATATCACTGAGAAGTTCAAAGAACGAGTAAGACTAACTAAAGTAGTAGATTATTTAGGAACATGTGAAACAGAGAAGAGGGAAAGAGTAGAACAATGAATGAAACCTTCTCTAGACAAGGAAGATAAGGGGCCATCAACTACCCTTTTATACTTACCAAAACAAGGAGAGTAAGAATAGAAGAGATTAGACAAACCTGTCATATGGACAGTAGCTCTGGAATCTATAATCCAAGGACAAGATGAAGAAGCACTAAATGCACTCATAAGAATACCTATACGAACAAAGTGGGAAGAAGGGGTAGGATCAGAAGCTATGGTAGAAGAAGCCTAACTGTCATCCACCTGATAGTCATCACTAGAACAAGAAGTGCTCAAAGAAGCCTCAGACATGCACATTGGAACACACAATGCCACTATGCCCTCGGGTAAGATGACCGTTCAATCTCCAGCAGTACTCTCTAGTGTGACAATCCTTCCCACAATAATCACATTTCAGCCTCTCATGATCTCCATTGTTACTCTTTCCACCTGACTTGGGCTGATTTGGCCTTCCATTCTGTGTGGTAGGAGAAACTGCCGAAGCAGAGTGATATTGAATAGAAGCATGAACCATAGCACTGCATCTGCTCTCCTCTTGCATAGCAATGGCATAAGCCTCTCTCACTGTAGGAAAAGCATGTTGACCTTGAATCTGAACCTAGATCTGATCAGACTCCTTATTAAGTTCAACAAGGAAGTCATAAACTCGTTCTTTCTCTACCATCTTTTGAAAAATCAGTGCATCTTGAGAGCAAACAACTTGAAAACTCTCACAGTAATCCAATTCCTGCCACAAGCTACTCAACTTGGCTCTCCTTATGCAACCATCTTGCTATCTGCCAAATCTTAAATAATGGAGTGTTTTACCCTCATCATACTTACTATTTCAGGAGCAAGGTCAAACTGGTCCTGCCCTGTTATTCTTAAATTGCTTGTCATTGTGTGTACTTGTTATTTCTAATAGTTTATGGGAACAATTTCCATGCCAAAAATGATATTGATTCAAGATTTTTGTTTCCTTTGCTTCTTGATATACAAAAAGATACTTGCCTGTGCATCTGCATGTTCATGCTTTTGGTCTAGGGCTTGATACGTGTCACATTTCTGACGTTTTAGTGG
Organism: Camellia granthamiana; assembly: GCA_036172215.1. Lineage (NCBI taxonomy): Eukaryota > Viridiplantae > Streptophyta > Magnoliopsida > Ericales > Theaceae > Camellia > Camellia granthamiana. The sequence continues at coordinate 9,073 of JAXFYN010000122.1, forward strand.
AATACCATAAAATGGTATCCTGATTAGATATTGGCGTTCTCATTTATTCATGTATTCTTATGTGATCATATAGGCAACCGTAAAGACCAGAAAACCTTGGAAAGGCTTCGGGGTGAAAGGCAAGAAAAAATTAATGAGCTTAAAGAGAAGACAAATTACTACACTACACAACAGCTGATTCAGGTGATATAACTAAGGAGCAAGTAGTGTTCTATTCTTTCATTGTTGTTTCCTGCAACTATTTGATAAATCCTTCCTGTGGAGATTTATTGTACCATTTATATTTTGCAATTAGTTTTCAAGTGCACAAGATTTATCATCTTTTTTGGCTCTTTTTGCTCTATGTACATTAATAGATGAGATTGGATAATTTGTGAAGAATTTTAAAGAAGAAATGCATTGTAGGTTGATGATTTTTATTTTTTGTTTTTAAATGTCTACCAAACAAATCTTGAGTGTTAGAAGGAATGAGAATTTATATATTTAATGTGAAATAGCTCATAAAAATGAAATGTTGGAGAAATTCATTTAGGAAAATGAATTGGGATGGTCTTGAGAGTATTTGAGTTATTATCATTTTGTTTTGGGAAAATATCATATAAGTTGTAATTTTCTCATGAATTTTTGATTTAGTCCCCTATTAACACTGGGTTGAGAGGTCTGTTCCGTGTGTTAATAGAACTTAATGGAAATTTCATGAGAAAATTAGGACTTATTAGAAATTTCCCCTTGTGTATTTACTTTTGGTGGGTGGGGCCTACTTTTCTTTACTATTAATGGTATGTCTCTATATTCATGCTTGTACAGTTGATCTTTGAGGGGTTATCTTTTAGCATTGCATCGTGTTGTCTACTGTACAAATGCTCTGCAAATGTAAAACTTTCTATACCTAAAACTGAATTGTGTGCTTATTGCAAAATTTTGAATGCAGAGGTATGACACTGACCCAGCAGCGAAGGCAGCTGCTGCAACTGTCCTTGCATCCAAGTTAGGTTCAGATTCTGGCTTGAAAGTGTATGTGGGAGATGAGTCTAAGCTCAATGCCCATGCCCCCATAGGAAAGAGCAATGATGTCGAATTTGTTCACTCTAGTGGGCTCCGAAATCGAAAACAGTCACTTACAAGATCCAGTAGCACAGGGGGTACTGTATTACAACAACACTGGGATGAAGAAGAAGAAATACTCCATAATACAGGGAATAACAGTCCTGAGATTACTTCTAATCTTAATCAGATGGTTGTTGAACATCATCCAGGATCGACCACCGCACTTGATGGAGGATGGTTTGCTCGGATTGCAGCATTGCTCGTGGGTGAGGATCCAACACAGTGTTATGCACTTATATGTGGCAACTGTCATAAACACAATGGTAAGTGGACTGTGGTGCCCATCTTTAACTTACGTTCTCTTTGTTTAGCCTGGAAAATGTTTTTTGTATTTTCTGGCATTTGGTACAACTGAAATCAAAAGCCAACGAAAAATGTCGACTTGGGCAGAAATCGTTTCCCCTTCTAAAGGTGGAAAACGTTTTTCAAATTAAAGTCTTAATAATGTCACCACACTATTGCCACCACTATCACCACCACTACCACTACCTTCATCACCATCGCCCCACCACCACCACGTTCGCCACACTACCCCATCACTCCCATTTCACTGCCGCCACCACCACCACTAATGCATCCATTAGTACATTAATTTCAATGATGCAACCTAACATAGGATAACCTTTTTTTCTCAAAAATAAAAAAATAAAAAAATTTCTTGCATTAAAATAAAGAAAAGAGAGACACTGCCAACCATATTCAGTTTAGTTGCAGAATGTGGTGAAAAGAACGGAAATAATTTGTCCTCTTTGTTTTCGCATAGGGCTTGCAAGGAAGGAAGATTTCCCATACATAACTTACTATTGCCCCCACTGCAATGCCCTGAATGGGTCAAAACATCCAAAAGGTGTTTCTGGTTCCGACTTTCCTGGTATGAGCTCCTTGATAACAGGAGGCGATATTGACCCCATCAACAACATTGGTAGAGTTACGATGACTGACACTGACATGACACCTGTAAGTAGTAGCCCAGTGGCTCTATCTGCTGTGGAAACCATTGAAGGAAGCAAAACAGTTGTGTCTGGGGTTCCAGATCCAGTTAGTTAAAGGCAGACTTCATGACGCCTGTGCATAGAGCTTCATGTTTTAGGTAACTCAAGAGCGTGTTTTGAGTGCTGGCTGGGACTGTAAATGAGTTTGTGTTTGGTTGTGTAATGTTAGGTTTCTTAATTGCAATCCTAGTTTGCTTGGGTGTCCATGCCATTTTAAGTAATAGCTTCTTGGCAAAGTTCTTACTTTGCTCTTTATGTTGTGATTCTGAAAGTACATCTATATACAAGTAGGCCTTCATTGCCACTTGAGATCAAATATCAAAAGAAACGGAAAAAAGTTACTTTTTTTGGTAATGTTTTCGTGAAATCACCGTTCTTTTTTAATGTTGTTAGGCGGTTAGTTCTTTTAAACTTTTATCTTACCTCCTATTTCTTTTTTTGGTATTCTTTTATTTTCCTTTCTGTTATTTTCTTCCTCGCTTTTGAATGAGAAGTAAGAACTTTGTTTAGTTTTGTTTTGTTATAGATTGGCCATATTTGTTTGGAGGGATTAGAGGGGCGTATTGGATTAAGGGAAACATGTGAGGCCTATGGTTTAGAATTTGTCTCCCGAGGGACTACCAATCCTAAGTTTTATTTGGTCGGATTAGCCATTAGAACGAGATTATTAATCGCCCGTATAGGGAATATTCAAGGGATTAGAAGTACCCTCTTGATTATCTTCTTCCTTAAATTTTCTCTCATTCGTTATTTCACTTTAACCAAATAATTCCTGATATATAAATAACTTCGAATAATTTTATGATACTAAAAAAGTACTTATTTACTATCCTTTAATCCTATTTACAAAACAAACTTGTGTAGACGAGTTTTTTTCTTAATTGAGTTCTTTTTATCAATACGTGGTATTATTCACTGTCATAGTATAGATGATCCAATAACTTTTTTACATGAATTATCTATTTTTGGATTTTGGTTTAGTTTGTAGTGATTTGGATCAAGTCATTTTTGTTTTGGATATGATTTATAAGTTGGCATTTTTTGTTTATAATGAAAAAAAGTGCAGAAAAGTAGAGATGTGATGGAATTCAAATAAGTCAATAAGTCAATAAATCAACTTTTTTAGATGTTGTCAAAAGAGACGAGGCAAGTGTTGTGTTCTTTCCTTAAACTAGATTTGAGTACTTGGGACATTGTTTGTTGGATTTGTTTAAAAGTAGTCACAACCTTTCAAGATTATCTTCAACCAAACCTTCAAATGTAAAATTGCTAATTTTTTTTGAAAGCCCAAGTGGCATGTTGACATCTTTAAAAATAAATATTCCACCCAATATGTTAAATTTTATTATTTCATTATATTTTTTACTTTAAATCTTCTTTTTTTTCTTCTTCTTAACTTCAATTTGTTTATTCAAATTTTTAGACAAAACCTATTTAATATGGATCCTACATAACAAACACAGCAAATAAAATAAATCTGATGTCTTATTTCATATGCCAAATGCCACCGAAGAAGGGAAATGTTTGAGAGCACTAAAAATGCTCCCCTAATCCCCCTAATTTCCTTTTTTGGTAACTGTTTCCTTTTTTTTTTTCTTACTTGATATGGAAATTAGGGAGATTAGGGGGAATATTTTTAGGGGAATGTAGCAAGACCCACCGAAGAAATGGCATTTTGATTAAAATTTATAGATCTATTAAATATTACTTTTTGATTTGTCACTTAAGATTTGACATCTTGATTGAAGATATTTTTAATTCGTTATAATCTATACTTTCATAGTTCACTTACAATCAATTGGTATTTGAGAGAGTTTCGACTTTTGTACTTAAATTAATGGCAGGTAGATAATAGTTAAGTAGAGTAATTTATTAATAATAAAAAAGAATATGGCATGGTCAAGCTTTGTTACGTAAGGAAAATGCCCCAGACCTCCACTACCCTCACTATTTTTTGATTGATATATATATATATATATTTTGTCTTCCACTTGCAGCCTCTCACGTGGAGGTGGGGGTGCTGGGGTTCACCCCCCACTGGGGGTCCCCAGCATTGTTGGTTATGTAATTTGCCCATAAGTTGGGCAATGACATTTTTTGAATTTGAAGGGCTTTAATTGACAAATTTACGATATCATGTTGGTTTTGCAAGCATATTTTGTAACTAATATGGAGCCAATCTAGTTTTGGGAGTTTGTCTCACTTGTTCTTAAAGGTCTTGCTCTTGTCTTTTCTAGGTAGCAGCACTTGAATAAGTTGAAAAAGTGAGCTTTATGTGCATTTAATGAGTGACAAACAACTACATGAAATGGCAAGCTAAGGCAGCAACAACTATGGGTGTAGAAAAAAACCAACTATGCAACACCAGTAACAACTATGGGTGTAGAAAAAATATATTTAGGAGAGGTGTTGTAACGATCCCAAAATGCATATCGGAAATTATCTTTAACTAATTGTGAGCTAATGTACTTTAACTTAATGATATCTGGTCGAATTGAAGAATTATCTGTTGAGCTATGACTTTAAAATTGAAATTGACGACCTTTATGGGTTCAAAAATCGAAATTGGGTACATAGCTATGTCAATGAGAATTTTTAGAGCTATTTGGAAAAATTAATTGGAAATTTATTTCGTCTGATTCGTTAAGGTGTGTTTGGGTGGTTAATTTTGCACTACAAATTGAAGGCCTTAGAGGTTTTAGAAACCAGAACGGAGTACATAGTTATGATCAGCATAATTTTTAGAGTCATCTAAGAAGTTTAATTGGAATTTGATTTCGTACGATTCGTAAGGGCGTGTTTGGCTCTCCCTACTTGTGATAAGCTTATATATATATATATATGATATGAGTTGTTGAACTCATCAATTAGAGTCTAAAAATATCTAAGGGAGAAGGAGAGAACCGTGAGAGAGAGAGAGAGAGCTCAACATTCATGGGGGTTTGAAGATTAATTGAAGGGATTGAAGTAAGAGGAAGAAAATCAACCATGGAAGCTTGGGAAATAGAAGAGAGCTAAGAGAAAGCAAAGATTGAACTAAGGTATGGAAGTCTATCTTGAATCCTTATGTTTAATGCATCAATTTCATGAAATCATAATGATATTAGAAGATTTGAACCCATTTGGGTTAGGGTTTTATGTATGTGTTTAATTGAGCTCAATTTAAGAAATTATAACTTGGGTCCTATGCTTTTGTTTATGATTGGAGCCCAACCTTATGAATACATATGAAATGAACTCTAGATTGTCCAAAGAATAAGATTATGCAAGAATCAAGTGTGTTTGTGGGTTGTGTTTTGAGAACTTTAAAGATTATGAAAGATAAAGCATTGATCTTGAACTTGAGGCAAAGATTGATTTGTTTGAAATGGAATTACACTTTAATGATGTTAGTTTATCATGTTGTGGGGTAACTTTACATGTTTTTGGGTGATTAGAGTTGAAACCGAGCTTAGAAATGAAAAGAACAAGTGTTAGAGCCAACAAACAACAGCAGAATTTGCCCAGAGCCGCACGTGCGACAGTCCATTCCAGCACCCAAAAATGATTCTGAAATAAAAGCACATTATGCCACACGTGCGGCTCAATTCCCGCACGTGCGGCCCTGTTTCCCGCAGGTGTGGGACAGCCCTGTTTCAACCAACTTCAAATAAGCATATCTCTTGCATCCAGACTCCGTTTTGAGTGATTCTTGAGCCTAAACTCAAGCCCCGGAAGTCTAGTTTCCAATGGTGGTAGTTTCACTCCCAAATTGTAAGCACACAAATAGATATGCTCAAATTAATGAAGGTTGTTTACTTTTTGTCCAACCATTTCATGCCATTTCTCATCTAACCCAATCTCCTTTCATTTCTTCCTATCTTCCTTGACATGAATTATGATTCATTGAAGACCTATGAGTGACCTATGAGTTTAGAACCAACATAACTAATTGATCAAAGAAAACAAGTAAGGGATCGGTTATATTCTTATATTATGCTTTGTACATTGTGTTTGTAGATCAAGACGAGGACATCGTCCCATTGCTACCAAAAGCCCATCACTGTGAGTAATAATAGTATAATGATGTATATCTATTCCAATGTATGTCTATTCCTATATTTTCTGCTTCTGAATTATTATACCCTAATTGTACTTGGCATGTTGGAATCATTGTGCTATAGTTTACCTATTATGACTGTGAATGGCATATTTGGGATGAGTAATGCTAGAATTCATGTATTTTTGTTGGATACGAATTGTGTGTATTGCAATGGTATATGTCATGCGGGTTATGGTTGATGGAAATGATTCAAATGGCAGCGACATGGACCCAAGATCTCTTTGTCTATTAATAATGATGGGCCCCAAGCCGTTTTGTATTATGTTGGGCCCGAGGCCGTTTTGTATCCTGTTGAGCCCGAGGCCGTTTCGTAATGCGTTGGGCCTTAGGTCGTTCCGTCTCATGTGGGCCCGCGGCCGTTTTGGAACATGACGAAGGAAACATATAAACGTTAAATAAATATTCTCTAAGACATATGCTTATTCGCTCGAATCTCTTTACATTATTATTCATTGAGCCTTGCTCACTTCGTTTTGTTTATACGTGTCTATGTAGGTGAACAGCTTGGAGGACAGCCCTAGGTCAGCTTCAGGAGCCTTTTTGGTGGTCTATTGTGTTTAGCCTCCACAATTGAAGCTTTTTGATTGGTCCCTTTTGACGTCACATGTTTTGCCGAGTTTTTGGCGGCTTTTTTCAAGCCTGTGGCTACTTTGTAAAAGTTTTGGTTACTAACCCTTGTATATACCTATATGGCGTGGGCTAGATTATATGTATATGTATAATTTGTATAATGATCCTGCATGTAGACACAAGCGCAATGGACAATATTATTTTAATATCTGCTTCCGCTTAAGGCCCCGTATTTGAATAGATATTAATTTTGAAATTCTTGTTTGAAGGCCCAAGTACAGGCCGGCCATGGTCCAAACTTTTAGGGGCGGGTTTAGCTCGTGACAGTTGGTATCAGAGCACAAGTTATTTTCTCACACACGAGTCCATTTGAGCTATATGGTGTCCTAAAAAGGGTTAGGGACATTGCATTGACATGTGTGCGTGTGTGAATTGTCATGAACGCGACTATGTAAACTGTTGTGAAGGCATTCGAAAATGCAATGACGTGAACGCTTGTGAATTGAAAGAATACATCTGGACTGAACTGAAATATGTGAAAAGAACCTACAGTTATGAAATGTGCCGTTTAGAACGGACAATGGAAGGGCAACATGATGTAGATTGTGTGGATATGTTTGAAATGAAACGAGAATGAACGTGTACTCATATTATGCTAATTTGATATTAAACATGAATTATGTGGAATAAATGTGGAAGAATGATTGCCGTTTAGCATGAATTTGAAAGTTGTGTAACCACATGCATGAGTCTCACCTTATCATCTATGCAAATATGAGACATGAATCATCATGTGAATGTGTACAAGCAAGTGTTGTTATTGTTATGATGCAAGTATGTGAACTTATGAAGTATAATTGGTTGCGTATATGTTTCTCGATTTCATAATCAGGTGAATATGTGGACTGCAAATATGGTTAGGTGTGCACTTATCCCATACGTAGTCAGCATGTGATATTTACTAAACGTGCAATTATCTGTTATGCATATGCTTATTATGTTTTGCCAATATGTAAAATGTGTGGCTATGTGCAAATGCATCGATGTGTAGCTATGGTTATTTCTGTACTTGGCATGGTGTGCTACGAGCTTGTCTAGACCATGAAGGGAACAAGGGAAAATAAGTTAGAGGACTCTCCCATAACCCGACTTGATAGATTGGAAGGTATAGTACAAGAAATGGTGGAGATTTTAAGACAATAACATCAATTATAGTTATGACAAGAATCTTTGTCGCCCTCATTACAAGAGCACCAAGTGAATATGTTGAAAGTCACAAGGAAAAGACCATTTAAAGGACAAAAGGCGGGATCATCAAGCACTTCAAACTCTACAAAGAATACAGGACCGTGTGATGAATGTGGTACGAAACACCAAGGGGCTTGTTATAGGTGTAGTGCAATGGAACATATGGTAAGGAATCGTCCTCGGATTGTTAATCAGGGTTGAGTGACTACATTTGTGTCAGAAAACACTCAGAACACTGAACTCGTTTCTCTAGGTATTTTATATTGTTCATAATTGAATGCCTATGTGTTGATTAATCTTCGGCTAGTGCATGTGTATATTCTTGCTTCAGATATTATTGGATACGGATATCTATGACACGTGTATTAGATCGGTTAGCCCCATAGGATTAACCTCTTGTCTATATGCGATGTTTATGTGTAAAAAAATAATAATAAATAAATAAATAAAATAAAAAATTCGTATAGTCCTCGGCATGAAATGCGATGGTAATAGGATGATTGATTTTACGTTTGACACTTTAATATTACTAATGCGAAATAGTATTAGAATTGCACACTTTTGAACCTCTGCGGATTGACAACTTCTATGTTTGACTTTGTGGGTATGCAGAATAGGTTGGTTAGCCCTCACACTGTAATTGGCAAGTTATTATGATGCCTATTGCTATGACTATGAGCATAAATGAAACAATTAACATAGGTTACGAGCACAATGGTTATGTAGTAATTAGAATGGGAATTGAACATTCGATAAAACTTGGGGATGAACTGACTAAACTTGGGAATTTATTAGACTTATGAGTTTGATTTCTGTAACGTGGATAGCCCATATGTGGAATTTTAAGAATGAGTTTATGTGTTGAGTTTAATATTGAGATTAAGGTTGTGAAAGATATGGAATATTGGCGTTGCAAGGAAATTGAAATTGGTTGTATCAGCTTGTTTATAGGAACATGATGTGAAAGAGATTAAATCTTGGCTCCTATGTGGATTACATGTGAAATTAAACCATGAGGAATTTTGGGAAACTGAGGTTGTAGTCGATTAATAAAATGTATGGAATTATGGCAATTGAGAAATGTAATGATTAATAACGAGTATGGGACTTGAGAGTTAGGAAATGGTTTGATATAAGAAGTAGAGATGAAGAAATTGCCCCACCCATATTCTTGTATGCTTGTATGTGTCATGATTAACTATGTGACGCTATGTGTTATGGTGTAGTTAGTAAATGATACCCGATGTGTTGACGGTCTGTATCCTATGACCTTAGAAGTAGATGATAAGAAGTAGGGATGAAATGAAAGTTGAGTCTTTGTTGAGGCACCTGGATAAGGTGGAAGGAATATTTCCAAATATGATGAGATTTATGTGGACATGTCATGAGAAATAAGATCAAAGGAAGAAATAAGTGTGAACTTGACAAAGAATCAAAGAATGTGAGTTAAATGTTATGATAAGTAGGGACACTTCGATAGATGTTTTATATGTTTGAGCTATTTGTGAGCAAAATGTTAGTTGGAGTCCATTTGCTTATCTGAATCATTTAGCTACAGAACGAGTTGATTAGCGGGCTAAGAGTATGTGTTAGGAATTTCCTTATTGCTTGAAGGATCTATTTTATTGGAATGTTATACGGATTTGATTTAGTGCCTTAATGTAAAATATTGGGAAGATAAGAAAACATTATTAGCATGCCTACGTAAGTTATTTGTGACCTTCGACTTTTGGACCCACCTAATTAATTACCAATGAGGTATATAAGCTGTGTGGGAACTATTATTTGGACTAATGTGGTAAAGAAATTTGTGGACCAAGGTTTGCATTTGATATTCTTAGTCTCCTTTGAAGTTATGGAAAACGAAAGAGATTTGAGGTTAAGTTGTGATTATTGGGAATTATGTGAATTGAGACTATGTAGATAGTAACACAAAATTTTATGAGTTTATAGACAATGTGTTTTGTGTTTTGTTACTATGAAATTACGTTTTGCTATTATGAAGTTGACTTTGTGATCATTATGATATTGAAAGATAATTTCTGGTGACTGAATCAATTTGGATTACTAATCTGTACATATATGAAAATGAGTTAAACTCCGGTAATGAGAAAATCAACTGGTAAGAACCATTAAGTAGAAAAGGAAAATATGAAATTGAGAAGGACTGTGAAAGGAAATTTTGTGGTAAAAGATATAGCGACCCCGATCTTTCCTCATTTGGTTGTTGTATCCGGACTTAGGTTCCGTGGATCCTGTTATTATATATTTGTTGTTGTCGTCCTTTAATTCCTTATTTTTGAGATTATAGGATGTATTGGGCAGGTTTGTTACAGATTGGGAGTGTTTGGGAGCAAAGGGTTGCTGCCCAGAATTTTGGTCCTTCGCTTGAGCGAGCTCTTTGTTTTTGGTCCTTCGCTCGAGCCAGAGTTTCTTCGCTCGAGCGAGCGAGCGACTGCGTCTGGGTTTAGACCTGAGAGTTTCATTTCTTGGCTCGAGCAAGATTTCCTTCGCTCGAGCGAGCGAGGTGTATGTTTTCGGGTTCTTCGCTCTAGCGAGCATTCTGTCGCTCAAGTGTGCTTCTGGGTTGCAGACCTGAAGCATCGTATTGTTAGCTCGAGCGAGGCTTTCTACGCTCGAGCGAGTATTCTTTGTGTCTGGTCGCTTGAGCGACCACTCTTTCGCTCGAGCGAGCCTGTGTTATATCAGCAGGCAGCAGCGGAGAAACCCTTCACTTTTGCATCTCTTTTGTTTCTCAAACCCTAGAACCGTTTTCTTTCTCTCTCTCTCTACGCACCTTCTCTCTAGGGATTCATCTCCTTTTAGTGTGTTTCTACCCTAAGCTCTTTGTATAAAAGATAGAGGGTGACTTGGGCTTCGTTTTAATCTGAGTAATAGTGGATTTGGAGCCCCTTGGGTTTTTGCCATCTTCTCCATTTGAGTCTTCACTTCGAGGTAGGGATACCCTACTCCATTCTATACGTTTTGTCATAAGTTTTGGCCATTTTTATATGTTGGCGTTATTGGGTAATTTTGGGAAAAGTTAGGGTTTGTTTTGTAATTTGAGCAAAAGGGGGTTTTTCATATATTAATCTCCATGTGTTTGTAAGGCTTGAAAATTGGCATTCATAGTGTCAAATAGAGGAAATTGGACCTTAGGGTTGATTGTTGATGAAAGGGGGATAATGCCCTAATTGTTGTAATAAATTAATTGATATAATTAATTTGGGAAAAATATGGGATTTAGTTGAAATCCATGAAAATGGGAAATTATTGATTAAAGGGTGTAGTTGGATAATTTAATCACTCACCTATGGAAATGTTGAGATTATATCTGTTGATGCATTTAATTTCTGTTTAGAAATAACTGTTTTGGGCTATCGGTGGAGGATAGTCGTGATTGTTGTAGACATTGCATGTTGATTAGGGAAAACTGAAACTAATCACATTGAATAGGTCATAGAATATGACGGTTGAATTAATACAGCAAATACGTGTATTGATTGAATATGGTATATGACAAGTGTTAAATACATTGTATATGCATATTGTTTGGGAGGAGATAGGGGATGTACTCCATGGTTTGAGAGAAGATAGGGGATGGACTCTCAAACCTGTTTGGGAGGAGAAAGGGGATGGACTCTACTAGTACAGCAAATATGTGTACTTATTGATTTGTGGAAGTGTTTTAGTACAACAAATATGTGTACTTATTGATTTATGGAAGTGTATTAGTTTGAGCCTTAGTCTCACTTAAATTGTTGATATTGGGAGTAATTTTAATATGAGATGTAGTCTCAACTTATTGTTTGGCCAGGTTTTGAGCCATGTATGTATAAATGGAAAGTTGGGTAAATAATGGAAAGTGAAATGTGTCATGGATATAATGGTCATGAAACTGTATTGTAATGTAATTGATTTGTAAGTGTTAACCATCTATCGAATGCTATTGCTTTAGTCAATGCTTATATTTGGTTTAGTATATCTCTGCTGGGCTATGGCTCACCCTATATGAGAACATCATTTTCAGGTCCAGGTGATATGCTACCTCCAAGGACTTAGCTTGGGAGGACTTGGAGTTGAAGACTCTTTTTAGTTATTTTTTGTCATTTTGATATTACATGTAAATTCAAGCCAACGGCTTAATCTGTAGTTGAGTTAGTACTCATTTCTTTTGTGTCCAAGTGTTGGCTTGGAAAGATGTAAGCCCGTAGGGCATTTACTTTTGTTATTACATGTAATGTCTTCTTTTAAGAATACTCTAATGAATGGAAGAATGTTTATTTCTTTTTGTCAAGGCATGTCAATATTATTTATTATGGGATTATTTTGAGGGCGTTACAAAAGAAATCGATAAGTATATTTATATTGAGTGGAGACAAGAGGACTGGAACTAAAATTTGGTTGGTGACCTCATTTATCTCATCCGTTATGAAAATAAATGGACTGGAAATATTTTGAATTACCAAGACTATTGTTGTGAAGACTTAACTTATTTGTGAGCAAGAGCCATAAAGTCATTAATTTAGAACTAATTTGTTCATTTTGGAATTAATTGTTGTAGGATGCATGTGTCATTTGAAACACGATTAAGTAGTGATATTTCCTTATTTTTTGAAGAATTAAGATACCTGGGATTGTTTAAGAAACTAAAAAGTTGAATCATGATTGATATCTTATAAGTTGTTCGCACTCGAATACTTGAAGAGAATTAATTCATGAACACCCTAGAGGTTGTTTTATTATTTGGAGTATATGACTTATGATTTATGGATCAATAAATTAAAATGTACAAGGGTTGTGAATAATAAGATCATAATTTGATGTTCTTGAGCATTATTATCAATTGAATTACCAATTAGCCAGTAATGACGAATTAATTGTGATTCTTGGAACAAACTTCATTGTGATTGACTGTATAGGATTGTGAACTATTAAATGATTGAGGGATGTTGTATATTTGAGACGAATTGGACTATGGTAGGAGACTGAGACTTATGAACTAGACTTGTAACAAAGTAAATCAAGTTTGGAGGACCAAACTTCTTAAGGTGGGAAGAATGTAACGACTCCAAAATGCGTATCGGAAATTATCTTTAACTAATTGTGAGCTAATGTACTTTAATTTAATGATATCTGTTTGAATTGAAGAATTATCTGTTGAGCTATGACTTTAAAACTGAAATTGACGACCTTTATGGGTTTAGAAATCGAAATTGGGTACATAGATATGTTAATGAGAATTTTTAGAGCTATTTGGAAAAATTAATTGAAAATTTATTTCGTCTGATTCGTTAAGGTGAGTTTGGGTGGTTAACTTTGCACTGCAAATTGAAGGCCTTAGAGGCTTCAAAAACTAGAACAGAGTACATAGTTATGATCAACATAATTTTTAGAGTCATCTGAGAAGTTTAATTGGAATTTGATTTTGTACGATTCGTAAGGGCGTGTTTGGCTCTCCCTACTTGTGATAAGCATATATATATATGATATGAGTTGTTGAACTCATCAATTAGAGTCTAAAAAAGTCTAAGAGAGAGGGAGAGAACCGTGAGAGAGAGAGAGAGAGAGAGAGAGAGGGGCAAAGCTTCTCTAGTAGAGAGAGAGCTCAACATTCATGGGGGTTTGAAGATTAATTGAAGGGATTGAAGTAAGAGGAAGAAAATCAACCATGGAAGCTTGGGAAATAGAAGAGAGCTAAGAGAAAGCAAAGATTGAACTAAGGTATGGAAGTCTATCTTGAATCCTTATGTTTAATGCATCAATTTCATGAAATCATAATGATATTGGAAGATTTGAACCCATTTGGGTTAGGGTTTTATGTATGTGTTTAATTGAGCTCAATTTAAGAAATTATAACTTGGGTCCTATGCTTTTGTTTATGATTGGAGCTCAACCTTATGAATACATATGAAATGAACTCTAGATTGTCCAAAGAATAAGATTATGCAAGAATCAAGTGTGTTTGTGGGTTGTGTTTTGAGAACTTTAAAGATTATGAAAGATAAAGCATTGATCTTGAACTTGAGGCAAAGATTGATTTGTTTGAAATGGAATTACACTTTAATGATGTTAGTTTATCATGTTGTGGGGTAACTTTACATGTTTTTGGGTGATTAGAGTTGAAACCGAGCTTAGAAATGGAAAGAACAAGTGTTAGAGCCAACAAACAACAGCAGAATTTGCCCAGAGCCGCACGTGCGGCAGGGCTTCCCGCACGTGCGACAGTCCATTCCAGCACCCAAAAATGATTCTGAAATAAAAGCACATTATGCCACACGTGCGGCTCAATTCCCGCACGTGCGGCCCTGTTTCCCGCAGGTGCGGGACAATCCTGTTTCAGCCAACTTCAAATAAGCATATCTCTTGCATCCGGACTCCATTTTGAGTGATTCTTGAGCCTAAACTTAAGCCCCGGAAGTCTAGTTTCCAATGGTTGTTGTTTCACTCCCAAATTCTAAGTACACAAATAGATATGCTCAAATTAATGAAGGTTGTTTACTTTTTGTCCAACCATTTCATGCCATTTCTCATCTAACCCAATCTCCTTTCATTTCTTCCTATCTTCCTTGACATGAATTATGATTCATTGAAGACCTATGAGTGACCTATGAGTTTAGAACCAACATGACTAATTGATCAAAGAAAACAAGTAAGGGATCGGTTATATTCTTATATTATGCTTTGTGCATTGTGTTTGTAGATCAAGACGAGGACATCGTCCCATTGCTACCAAAAGCCCATCACTGTGAGTAATAATAGTATAATGATGTATATCTATTCTGATATATGTCTATTCCTATATTTTCTGCCTCTAAATTATTATACCCTAATTGTACTTGGCATGTTGGAATCATTGTGCTATAGTTTACCTATTATGACTGTGAATGGCATATTTGGGATGAGTAATGCTAGAATTCATGTATTTTTGTTGGATACGAATTGTGTGTATTGCAATGGTATATGTCATGCGGGTTATGGTTGATGGAAATGATTCAAATGGCAGCGACATGGACCCAAGATCGTTTTGTCTATTAATAATGATGGGCCCCAGGCCGTTTTGTATTATGTTGGGGCCCAGGCTGTTTTGTATTATGTTAGGCTCGAGGCCGTTTTGTATTCTGTTGGGCCCGAGGCCGTTTCGTAATGCGTTGGGCCTTAGGTCGTTCCATCTCATGTGGGCCCGAGGCCGTTTTGGAACATGACGAAGGAAACATATAAACGTTAAATAAATATTCTCTAAGATATATGCTCATTCGCTCGAATCTCTTTACATTATTATTCACTGAGCCTTGCTCACTTCGTTTTGTTTATACGTGTCTATGTAGGTGAACAGCTTGGAGGACAACCCTAGGTCAGCTTCAGGAGCCTTTTTGGTGGTCTATTGTGTTTAGCCTCCACAATTGAAGCTTTTTGGTTGGTCCTTTTTGACGTCACATGTTTTGCCAAGTTTTTGGTGGCTTTTGTCAAGCCTATGGCTACTTTGTAATAGTTTTGGTTACTAACCCTTGTATATACCTATATGGCGTGGGCTAGGTTATATGTATATGTATAATTTGTATAATGATCCTGGCATGTAGACACAAGCTCAATGGACGGTATTATTTTGATATCTGCTTCCGCTTAAGGCCCTGCATTTAAATAGATATTATTTTTGAAATTCTTGTTTGAAGGCCCAAGTACAGGCCGGTCATGATCCAAACTTTTAGGGCCGAGTTTGGGTCGTGACAGGTGTGTTGCCTTAAGGAGTGGAGAGAGCAGCTAGGGAGGTGTGATAGATAGATGTTGGGGAAGCAAGATGTAAAAATTCCAGTGAGTGGGAACCTTATTGGGTTTGGGTGTCAAGGACTCAATTATCCTTAAGCAATGAACTAGAGTTTTGTTGTTGTTGTTGTTGTTTTTTTTTTTTTTTTTGATCTCACCATTATACTTTCTATTGTTTTTTATTATTCTTTTATTTGTCTCAACTATAACATATAAAAACAATATATCAAGTTTTGAGACTACTTTTTTCTTTAAAAAGTTGTATTGACATCTATATATTTTCTATATCATTTGATTTGGCTCCCATTGATTAATTGATATGACTAGCATTTACATGCGCTGCTTTGGTACTTTCCCTTGTTCATTTTAGGATCTTACAAATATGTCTTCATCCAATGCCTTCAAGTTCCCCATTATTAAGTGTAAAATTTAAAAAATTTTAAACTTTTCTAGTTAAAACAGTGGCCTGCTAAATATAGATGTTAACCATCACACTATATTTGCAAAAGGAATCACGAGACAAAATAAAGCTTTGTTAACATCATCAAGAGGGCTTCTTTAGTACCATTTTCATGGGGATAGGTAGAATTTGGGAAATTGATTAGTTGCAACATTAAATTATTTTTCCATTAGAGCAACTTTACTATTTTCATTCTCATAGAGTTTATATAATGATATTTTTCTCTCTATCCAGGCAAAGAGGAGTTGTGTCAAGTTGGATATTTATAGAAAGTTCTCAAATGCATTAGCAGGAACAATGATTACTTCAGTTGCTTGGATAGGATATGAGGTATGATTTTAATGAGTATACTCTCATTCTAATTTTGATGTGCAATAACATTGGTCTAATTTTGTTTCATTTTCATTCGCATAAATAGACACAAGCAGAAATCCCAACTACTTGGAGAAGATTACTTGAGTGCTTAATTATTATGTTATGATTAAAGTGTTCCTCAGTGCCTCATGAATAATAAAATTAGTTTGACATGGGCAGTGGATATATTTGTTTCTGCCTCACCAGCTCTTTGTGCACTTTATCACGAAGGTGCAGAATTTCTTCCTCGCGGAGAGCATTTTCATATTTCATAGCAAGTGTTGGAAAATTTCATAGCAATATTTCTAAATTTATATATGCAATTTCCACATATGGTCGCTCTTGAAACTATTGATTCAATACAAATACCATGATTAAAGTTACCATATATAGTTGATTTACACATAATAATACTTGAAGAGATGGAGAAAGTTTAAAATAATTCTAAATTTTATTAATCAACAAGGTCCCTTATGTTAAACCATTGCAGTACTTGGTTTTTATAGAAAAATCAATCCTAAAATCCTAAACCATTGCATTTGTGTTGCTTAGCTTTTTTCATTTGTAGTAACTATTTAAACATCTTCTTTCCAATTTTTCAGAACTCAATTAATAAGCATTCTTTTGCTCATCTTGCTGTCCATTTGTTACTCTAGGTGGTGGTTCACGTTTTTTATTTGAAGTTTATGTTCATCTTTGTGACATTAGATTCATTCTTAATCTGTTTCAAAACTCAACTATTTTGGTTTAACATAAATCTTCACAAGCTGTTGTACAAGTTGTGCTAGTAATTCGGACCGGTCAGTTGGGCGTTAGAGCTGAATACGCCTTAAACTTAGTCGAAAAAGGGCGTTCTGGGGGCAAAAATTTAAAACAGCCCTTGAACCAACATGTGGCTGTCATGGGCAGCTTCACCATGACAATTAGGACCTGTGACAACTAACGTAATGTAATTCGGACCCGTAGGTTGCGAGTTAGAGCTGAATACGCCCTAAACTCAGTCGAAAAAGGGCATTTTGGGGGTGAAAATTTAAAACAACTCCCGAATCAACGTGTGGCTCACATGGACAGTTTCCCCATGACAAATAGGACTTGTGACAATTGACAGAATGTAATCTGAACCCGTAGGTTGGGAGTTAGAGCCGAATACGCCTTAAACTTAGTCGAAAAAGGGCGTTTCGAGGGCAAAAATTAAAAACAGCCCCCGAATCACTGTGTGACTATCACAGACAGCTTCCCCAAGACAAATAGGACTTGTGACAACTGACATAATGTAATTCAGACCTGTAGGTAGAGAGTTAGAGCTGAATACGGCCCAAACTTAGTCGAAAAAGAGCCTTCCGGGGGCAAAAATTCATAATAGGCCCCGAACCACCATGTGCCTCTCACGGAAAGTTTTCCCATGACAAATAGAATTTGTGACAACTGATGGAATTTAATTCAGACTCGTAGCTTAGGAGTTAGAGCCGAATATGCCCTAAACTTACTCAAAAAAAGGCTTTCTGGGGGCGAAAATCCATAACAGCCCCTGAACCATCATGTGGCTCTCACGGACAATTTCTCTATGACAAATAAGAGTTGTGACAACTGACGGAATGTAATCCAGACCCGTAGGTTGGGAGTTAGAGCCGAATACGCCATAAACTTACTCGAAAAAGGGCGTTTTGGGGGCGAAAATTCAAAACAGTCCCTGACCCACTGTGTGGCTCTCATGAACAATTTCCCCATGAAAAATAGGAATTTTGACAATGAACGAAATGTAATCCGGACCTGTAGGTAGGGAGTTAGAGCCGAATATGCCTTAAACTTACTCGAAAAAGAGCTTTCCGGGGGCGAAAATTTATAACAACCCCTGAGCCATTGTGTGGCTCTCAGGGACAGTTTTTCCATGACAAATAGGACTTATGACAACTGATGGAATGTAATTCGGACCCATAGGTAGGGAGTTAGAGCCGAATACGCCCTAAACTTAGCCAAAAAAGGGCGTTTCTGGGACGAAAATTCAAACCAGCCCCCGAACCACTGTGTGGCTCACATGGACAGTTTTTCCATGACAAATAGGACTTGTGACAACTGACGGAATGTAATCCGAACCCGTAGGTTGGGAGTTAGAGTCAAATACGCCTTAAAATTAGTCGAAAAGGGCATTTGGGGCTCTAAAATTCAAAACAGCCCCCAAACCACCATGTGGCTCTCACGAGCAGCTTCGCCATGACAAATAGGACTTGTGACAATTGACAAAATGTAATTCGGTTCCGTAGGTTGGGAGTCAGAGCCGCATGCGCCCTAAACTTACTCAAAAAAGGAAAAATTCAAAACAGCGTCCGAACCACCATGTGGCTCTCACAGGCAACTTCCCTATGACAAATAAGACTTGTAACAACTGACGGAATGTAATTCGGATCCGTAGGTTGGGAGTTAGAGCCGAATACAACCTAAACTTACTCGAAAAAGGGCTTTACGGGGGCAAAAATCCATAACAGCCCCTGAACCACCGTGTGGCTCTCACGGACAGTTTCCCCATGACAAATAGGACCTGTGACAACTGACGGAATGTAATTCGGACCTGTAGGTAGGGAGTTAGAGCCAAATACGCCCTAAACTTAGTAGTCGAAAAAGAGCTTTCTGGGGACAAAAATTCATAACAGCCCCCGAACCACCGTTTGCCTCTCACGGACAGTTTTCCCATGACAAATAGAACTGGTGACAACTAAGGGAATGTAATCCAGACCCGTAGGTTGGGAGTTAGAGCCAAATATGCCATAAACTTACTCAAAAAAAAGGTGTTTTCGGGGGTGAAAATTCAAACCAACCCCCGAACCACCATGTCACTCTCACGAACAACTTCCCCATGACAAATAGAACTTGTGACGACTGACGGAATGTAATTTTGACCCGTAGGTAGACAATTAGAGCCGAATACGCCTTAAACTTACTCGAAAAAGAGCTTTCCGGGGGCAAAAATTCATAACAAACCCTAAACCACCATGTGGCTCTCACAGACAGTTTCCCTATGACAAATAGGACTTGTGACAACTGATGGAATGTAATTCGGACCTGTAGGTAGGGAGTTAGAGCCGAATATGCCCAAAACTTAGTCGAAAAAGGGCGTTTCCAGGACGAAAATTCAAAATAGCCCCCGAACCATTGTGTGGCTCGCACGGACAATTTTCCCATGACAAATAGGACTTGTGACAACCGACGGAATGTAATCCGGACCCGTAGGTTGGGAGTTAGAGTCGAATGCGCCTTAAAATTAGTCGAAAAGGGCGTTTCGGGGTCTAAAATTCAAAACAGCCCCCAAACCACCATGTGGCTCTCACGGGCAGCTTCGCCGTGACAAATAGGACTTGTGACAACTGATAGAATGTAATTCGGTCCAGTAGGTTGGGAGTCTGAGCTGCATGCGTCCTAAACTTACTCGAAAAAGGGCTTTCCATGGGCAAAAATTCAAAACAGCCTCCGAACCACCATGTGAATCTCATGGGTAGCTTCCCCATGATAAATAGGACTTGTGACAATAGACAGAATGTAATTCAGACTCGTAGGTTGGGAGTTAGAGCCGAATACGCCTTAAACTTACTCAAAAAAGGGCTTTCTAGGGAGGAAAATCCGTAACAGCCCCTGAACCACCATGTGGCTCTCATGGACAGTTTCTCCATGAAAAATAGGACTTGTGACAACTGACAGAATGTAATCCAGACTAGTAGGTTGGGATTTAAAGCCGAATACGCCTTAAACTTACTCGAAAAAGGGCGTTTCGAGGGCAAAAACTCAAAACAGCCCCCGAACCACCGTGTGACTCTCATAGAAAGCTTCCCCATGACAAATAGGACTTGTGACAACTAACAGAATGTAATCCGGACCTGTAGGTAGGGAGTTAGAGCCGAATACACCCTAACCTTAGTCAAAAAAGGGCATTTCGGGGGCAAAAATTCAAAACAGCCCCCGAACCACCGTCTGGCTCACACGGACAATTTTCCATGACAAATAGGAGTTGTGAGTTAGAGCCAAATATGCCTTAATTCTCGAAAAAGGGTGTTTCAGGGGCAAAAATTCAAAACAGCCCCCGAACCACCGTGTGGCTCTCACGGACTGCTTCCCCATGACAATTACGGCCTGTGACAACCGATGGAATGTAATTAGGACCCATAGGTTGGGAGTTAGAGCCGAATACACCTTAAACTTACTCGAAAAATGGCGTTTAGGGGGCAAAAATTCAAAACAACCCCCGAACCACTGTGTGGCTCTCACGAATTGCTTCCCCATGACAATTACGGCATGTGACAACTGACGGGATGTAATTAGGACCCGTAGGCTAGGAGTTTGAGCCGAAAACGCCTTACACTTAGTCGAAAAACTCATAACACTTAGTTTAAAGAGCAACAATTTTATGAAAATAACATATACATATTCTAAAAATTGCCTTTATATATTTATAGGATGAAGAAATTACATATTAGATTGATTGTGCAATTGGTTGGAATAAATATTGCATGATACATATATATACTTTCTTTTATTTCCAAGAAGACATTGCTCGATTGTTCTACCTTAAATGCATGTTAGAACATGTTCCCTGTGGCTGATTGAATTGATATTTTGTAACCAATTCTAATTTATTTATTTTTTTTGTAGATGGCTTTCTTGCATGGACTTGTGGATAATCCATTTTGGTGTATGGAGAAGAATTTTCACTTTTGCATAGAACTAATATAATACTTTTGTCGTCCTCAGTTTTTGTGTAGTTCACTATTACTGATACAGAAAACTTTTGGCAATCAACAGATAATGACTGTCGTGGTACATATATGACCATTTGTCAGCGTACATATATGACCTTTTGTCATGGTCTATAGAAAAACTTCTGTCGTGGTACATAGATCATCACCTTCTGTCGTGGTACATATATGACCATTTGTCGGCGTACATATATGACCTTTTGTCATGGTCTATAGAAAAACTTTTGTCGTGGTACAGATTACAATGGTAATTTATACCATGCCAAATGATAATTTCGCTTGGTAGTAAATGTATTTTTTGTATAAGAAGGGCTTTAATTTTGGTATGGAATTATTATTTTAGTTTGGACAATAGTTGGTTTATATGGATTTTGACATTTAAAGTTATTTATTTTTGGTATATGAATGCAGATTGTGGAATGATTGATAGTATGTATCATTTTGTTTATATACGTATTACAGGTTGTGTGAAATATAGACAGGCTGTGGAGAAATTATAATTTTGCGATAAAACATGATATCATGTTTTTGGTGACTAAACAATTAGTAGCTAAAAAGAAATTGGAAAAATACTTTGGGCGGCTAAAAGTTTTGTAGCAAAAAAAAAAAAAAAAAAAAGACAATTGGCGACTAAATGTAGAAAAAAAAAATAGACATTTGGCGGCTAAAAGTTTTGTAGCCAAAAGAAAATCAAATATTTGGCGACTAAAATATTTCGTAGCTAAAAACAAAACCTAAAGAATTAAAACACTTTTGCCGACTAAAAATTTAGTAGCAAAAAATGTGGGACTTTAGGCGACCAAATATTTAGTAGCCCAAACGAGAACTCTTTGCTGACTAAAATTTTAGTAGCAAAAAACATGGGACTTTAGGCGACCAAATATGTAGTAACCAAAGCAAGAACTCTTTGCTGACTAAAATTTTAGTAGCAAAAAATGTGGGACTTTAGGCGATCAAATTTTTAGTAGCCAAAACAAGAACTCTTTACTGACTAAACAATTATTGTCCTTAGTAAGCTTATGAATAGATAAAAGATTAGAAGAAATATGAGGAACATGAAGCATATTATTGAGATGAAGAGAGCACTGAGGTGTAGGCAAGAGACCCTTACCAATGTGATGAATAGGTAAGGTCTCACCATTACCTACTGTAACCTGATCTGTGCCTTGATAAGACTGGTAGACCTGAAGGTTGCTTAAGTCATTGGTGAAATGATTTGTAGCAGCCGAATCAACATACCAAGAAGGAGTGGTAGGAATGGAAGAAGAAGCAGGAGGTGTCAGTGCAACATATGCTCGAACAGATGGAGCAGAATTAGGAGAAGAGGTTATGTGGTGGTAAGATTGGTAACTTGGATCCATTCTGTACCAACAGTCAAGGGCACTATGACCAAGAACACCATAGATTTGACAACCTGAACCAGTAGAAGAGAAATTTCCAGATCTGCCTCTGCCTCTATCATTACGATATGATCAACTACCACCACGACATCTACCACCTCGAGAACCATGAAACTAATGTCGACCTCGATTGGATATAGAGTGGCCTCTATGTTTTCCATATGTATAGCTTCGAAGCACAACAGAGCAGACAAATCTGCTTTTGTAATGGCTTCAGCTCTAGCACGAATGGTAGTTTTGAATGCATCATATTCCTCAGGAAGACCATTCAAAGTAAGAAGAACCAAATCTTTATCATCAACAATCAAAGATGCAAGACTTAATTGATCTAAGATTTCTCTGATCTGTTGAAGATACTCTTTCATTGTAAATCCTTTCTTCATAAGACTCTGAAGTTTGTGTTTGAGTTGATAAATGTGTGATCGAGAAAGAGAAGTGAATCTCTTCTCAATTGCAATCCAAACTTTAGAACAACGGTGAAGGTGAAGAACAGAAGAGAATACAGAAGCCGAAAGTGTTGCAGTAATGCAATTGAGGAGATGAGCATCGATGATCTGCCATTTCTCAAGTTCAGGATTTGGAATGGTTTTACCAGATGAATCAAGAAAATCTGGAGATGGGCATGGAATAGATCTAGTCACAAAACTAAGAAAATTAGTTGCTCGTTTTGCATCTGGTTTTTCCAGATGAGAAAGTTTGTAGAATCAAGCTTCACTGTAACCAATGAACTGAAGTTTGAGATTAAGAGAGTAAGACTTGGTGGTAAAGACAGTGATGAAGATGATGAAGATGAATCTAACATTGTTCTCTTTTGTTTGCTCGTGACAGCTTAAATGGCTTCGATACCATAACAAGAATATGAACTCATCTTTCTTATTTCATTCAATCAACTATTACAAATATTTATACACCAAGAGTTACAATTGATATAACAAACAAACTAACTAACTAATCTAAAAAACTAAGTAAGTATGTAATTGTAGCTACCTAACTGGAACTAACTGGAGATGTATTTGTAACTGTAGGAGTAGTATGCTTACCAAAAATAATATCTCACCGATATTCATAATAGATACTACTATAATTTAGCCACAATAGTAACCCTCGTCTCTTGAATTATTTGACAACAATTACTACTGTAATTCAGCAACAACGGTAACCTCAATTCCTTCAATTATTCGGGTTTAATTATGATAAAATTTTGGATTGAATAAAAGTGGATATGCTTAATGAACTACTTAGAGCATCTCCAATCCATCTTCCATTTTTATTTTTATTTTTGAAGGATGTTCAACTCCAATCCAACACAATCTCTAAATCAATCTCCATATAGGAGAAAGATGGGTTGATCCCCCATATTTGGAGGGAGAATGAAAAATACAGGAGTATCTCTAAAACACTATTTATTTTATATGTTTGATTATATTACAAATAACTTTTAATATGCAAATTTAATTTTTATGATATTGGTATCATTAAAAAGAGTGAAATCGTACCTTCAAAATGCGTTTAATATTAAATATATTTAACAAAAATTTGAAAATTAAATATTTATTAATGAATAAAAATTATTCACTTCTTGAAGAAATATTTTGAAGGAAAATCTTTAAGAAAGAAAATGATAATTTGTTGTTGGAGTTTAGATGAATAGTAAGATATTTCAAAAGCACTTTTTAAATAAAAATAATAATTATTTTCATCGTCTAATTAAAAGTGTTGAGTTGGAGATGCTATGTGAGAGATAGAAAACTTTATCCCCTTCATGTTTTTAAATTTTATAGAGAAGTTAATTTTAGGAAATCAAACCTATAAAATGTCAGATAGCACTTACCTATATAGCCAAAAGTTTAATATCAAATTGAAGTAAAGATTGTCACAAAACTGAACCACTTGGCGGATTGGGGACCTCCAATCCAATTTGCATTATTGAGGAGTGAAAACGCAACCCTAGTTTAATAGTAAAGAACCAACTTTTTATATAAAAATTTGGATAAATTACAAATATAATTGAGATTTGAAATTATAATTTGTCATTGAACAGTGTTAATAGAAAAAATAAAATTTCTAACTACCTTTTTATACAATAATGAAATTACTAGAATTATTAATTGAAATATATTTTTGGTATTATTAAAATCTGTTAATTGAGTTAATGGTTAATTAATGAAAAGATTATTTGTTATATGATCAGAAACTTAAAGGGAAGAGATATAATTTTCAGATCTGTAGTTTATCTTATAAAGAAAGATATATATATATATATATATGTAATTTTCAGCTCTAGAACTACAGAAGTAATTACTATAAAGAAAAGATATATTTTAATTAGTATTTGTAATTATAATTAGTATTTTAAACAAATTTGAAAAGATATATTTGTAATTTATCCTATAAAGAAAGTATGAAAAAAGAAAGGGGAACTTACCAATAAGTTCTATGTACAAAGTTCAAAACTCATCTAATCCCAAAACAAAATACTTGTACCAATTAGTCTTATATATTTATAATTGTTACAAAAAAAATTCTATATATCTATATATATGTTTTAAATTTACAGATGCTGTTACATCCCACTACCGTCGGACTTCCGTCAGATGGTCACCGGAGACTCGCCGGAATGTTCAACATCACCGGCAAGTCGTTGGTGTATCGCTGGAAATTCGCCGGAGTATCACCGAGAAGTTGTTGGAAGTTCACCGGACTGTTATGAACACCAATGGAAGTCACTGGAATGTCCAGAACGTTCGCTGGACATTAAGAACATCACTGGGGACTCACCGGAATGTCCAGAATATTGCCCAAAAAAAAAAGAATAAATGGAGAAATTAGAGCGGAAAAACATAGAAAAATGTGCTAAATATTGATAAACTAAAAGAAAAAAAATTGTAATGACAAAAAACAGCAGCAATGGGAAAAACATATGTTATTTTTCAATTTTTGTAGGGTTTAAGCAAGTAATCTCCAATATTGATCAAACTGAAAAACAAGTTTTGAAACTATAAAATGTTACAGTTTCAGAGAAAAAATCTATTAAGTATTTATCCTTGTTAATCAAACTGAAAAACATGTTATGAAACTGCAAAATTTTACAGTTCTAAAGAATGATATGAAACTGCAAAATTTTACAATTTTAAAGAATGTTACGAAACTGTAAAATTTTGTAGTTTTAAACCATGATTCATTCTAACACCAAAAAAATTTGAAACGGAAAAATTTTACAGTTTTCACTGCCTGTAACTAATACTCGAAAACAACTTATTCAGAATTTGAAAATTTTCTCCATTAAAACAGAAAAACAGACTTGTGTAAAAGAGAAAAGTTAGAAAAATTGAGAAATCGAAGGAAAGAATAGATATAGAAAGATTATTGTACTCCGGCAACTATTTTTGGTTTAGATCTAGTCGAATCTCATGTAGATTTACTCATAAGATTTGAGTAAATCTACTCATCTTCTTCACCGTTGGTGAAGATGAAGTCACGAGTTGATGTCAATAGTTGGTAGTTGCCGGTGAACCCCAATCAATGGTGGTCATCGGTCAACGGTGACTATATATTAGAAAGAGAAAGAGAAAGAGAATAAGAAAGGTGTGATCATCGGTTATCGTCCATGACAAAAAAAAAAGGAGAGGAAAATGCAAAAAAAAAAAAAAAAGATAGAGGAAAACGTAAAGAATGAGGCAAAAAACAGAGAGAGGGAGAGAGGAAAAGTAGGACTTTTAGGTCTACTCAAAAAGTTGTTGGATTAAATAGTGTACACATATTTCAAACAAGACCTATGGGTAATTTTCCCAAAAAGAAACTTCTACCCCTAACACAAGTTATTAATCTGATTCTCAAATCTATTTTACCCTTTCTTTCAGTACTAGAAATCAAGTTATGAATCCTATGCATTTCAATAACTTTTTTCCTATATCTATATGCATATGTACGTATATACATATTTGACATGTGGCACTAGCCAAGTTGCCAGATTATGAAGCACTGAGGTTGTAATTCACTTACCAAGGGAAATTTGACCTGTTTGTTAATAATTTAAAGGAAGATCGGCAAAATAGAGAACATTATTGAAACATATTGACAATAACTTTTGGCACGATAGGCAAGCTTATATTATATAAGCATGAGAAATTTAAATGAAATAGAATTTATTCCACAAAAGATACATTTATTTATAGTATTAAGGAGACACAAGTAGGAGACTTCCACATTACTTTTAAATTTTTATCACATTTATTTGTATATAAACATAGAGTCTTGTCCAGACATTATTCAGAAATTGTGAATAGGCATATCTCCATGACTTAATGAACAATATAAGAATAGAGACGCCCCAAAAACCTACAGCAAATCCAAAAGTCATAGGCAAATAAAACTAATCCACTTCAAATCTAGCACTTTCATTATCTCCTTCATTTCCCACATTAGGTGTTTCGCCATATGTTTGAACCCAGCGATCCTATGTGTAATATGTGTGTATTTTAAATGTATAAACTAATTAAACAAGAAGTAAATAATTGAGAAAATAATTATGAAAATTAAATTCTAAATTTAATGCTTACAGCCCTTTAAGATTGCATAACTTTAAGTCGAGGCTTGTGTTAGACACAATTTCCTTAAAGTAGAGTTTGCACTCGCTCTAGTGCTTCGAGTTTTACTGGCATCTACTTTCCAGGATGCAACGACTATATCTTGAATTTACAGCACTACAAATCCATGCTTGGCGAACCAAACCAATGTTGTAACTCTCTTTTTCTCATAGACTCTTCCTAAAACTATTTGCAGAAACAAAGTAGGACGAAGAACACGAAAGGAAGAAATGAGTATGAAAGAAATCTGAGATCGAATGAATGAAGATTTAAGGAAATGGTGAAGGCTATTTATAGAAGTATTCGTGGCCATTCAGAAGAGTCATGACTTTTGGGTCATACCTTTTCATATGAAAACAAACCATTAGGTCACACTCTTTCATATGAAGAGTCACCATGAAAGGTTGCACACTTTCATACAAATGGAGTCAATTTTCATTCACTTCTAAATTTTTCCAACACCATCAACACTACAATTCTTTGTAAGTGGAAGTCCACAAAGCTTGTTGCCAAGAAAGCTAGAAGCACTGAAGCTTTGGAGTTAGGTGCTCAATGGAATTTTACTTGACAAGTTGTAGACACCTCATTTTTGACAGCCCGCAAGACTTGGGCACTTTATTCTGAGCACTCGATAATGAAAGTTACATTGTGCAAATGGCTTGAATTCTCAATGAAGGAATCCGAATTTGAGCTCTAAACAATCCCAACCTTCCATATCCAAGTTGTTTTTACCTCAAAAATCCATTTTTAGCACTGTGCCAACTTGCATAGAACCTGAAACAGAGAAACAGGGAAGCCACATTGGGGCCCAGTTGTGCCTCATTTGGGGCCGACCGTGGCAATTAGAGCCCGGCCGTGCCTTTTGAGCGGTAAACACTGTTCTGGGTGGGAATCCGCCAGCTGTCTATTTTTGAAGATATTTGTGACCTGTTTGTCTCAAATTCTATAAATACGAGCTCATATCTCTGTTTTGAGGGTTAGAAAAATTTCAAAGAGCTTAAAAGACCTTTGAGAGCTCCTTCTTCCTTTGCAAGTTATCTTTGAGCTAGCCTACCATCCTTGAACTATATACATACATCATATACATCATTGGAGCTTGGACTTGGATCCTTGGTTGAGACTTGAGAACCATAATTCAACCTTGAGAGTGCTATAGGATCAAGTTTGGTTTACAATCAAAGCTTTCTCTCTTCAAGAGGTATAAGCATACCACCTTCTTCCTTGCTTTTATTTCAATATTTTTCTATCTTTTTCTTGAGTTTTCATACTATTTTGGATCCATTCCAAGTGATGAAACTTGGGGTTAAAGAGTTACCAAAGGTAGAGGAGCTTATCACCCTTTCTTGCACCTTATCTCACAACTCATACCCTTTGTTTTCCCACTCTTTTCTTTTGTTTACATACTGATTTTCAGAGTTTAAAAGGGCTGGAAAACATGGTTTAGAAGTCCCAAAAGTGGAGGGGTTAGCCGCCCCTCCTTAGTCTTGCTTATTAGCTTTGTATCTCCTTGTTTTTGGCTATCTTTTTTTGCTATTTTAAACATGATTTTAGCTACTATTTTTTACATTTTAGGGACTATTTAATTCATTTCAATAGTTTATGCTTTGAATACTTGTCTTGTTGTGTTGTTAGTCCTCATGGTTTCGGTTGTTTAAGCCTTAGACATCGAGTCATTCGAGTTGATAACTTTCTTTATCTAGTTTTCATGTAAAGAGTCCCACTTTTGTAATAATCAATCTTGCATAATCATCTCTGCAGTCTCCCTCCATTCTTTGTTCTTTTTTATTAAAGAGTTGTGTTTAATAAAAGGGTATTGTTCAAGCATATGAAAGAGCCCTTCCATGCTTAATGGTTTAATCTCTTCGGAGGTTCATTACAAAGGCATTATATCTCTCTTATGCTAAGTACAACCTTTTGTTTGTCACTCCTCTTTATCACCAATGTATTTAGTTCTAAGGGACTAACTTTCTAGTTAGGCCCTTGGAAATCACAAAAGAAGGTTTCATTATAGCTTGTTATCGAGTTTGGGTTTAGAGTCCTTATCGGTCATCATGGGTTTGGCTATGTCATTATCGCTCTTTTGAGTTTGACTAGTCCTTATCTCTCACTTTGGGTTTGACTCTGAATCCCTTATCGCCGGTAAACGAGTTTAACTCCTCTTTTGTAATTTTCGCCGAAGAAAAGGGTTTGAAAGGCTCATTTCTCGGGTTAAGTTGATACTTGCTCATTTACGTTGCTTTTGGACTTTGTGGACTTAAAGATCACTTTTGGAGAAAATGGAATAAAAGATAAAGAAATGGAAAGGCAAGTTAAAAAAAGGCTAATAAAATCGACTTAAAATTGGATCAACCGACATAAAGAAGATTAATAAAATTGGTTGGATTTAGTTGGACGTTATATCGAATCAATAGCTTCTAGAGTCATCACATACTAACCCATGATGTTTAATGATTCTTGAAGCGTGTCTACCTCCCTTCTTGAACTAACTTCCTGATAGAATGGAGAGGTGGTGTGTCTTTCATTACATTCATTAATATTTTTTTCCTATCATGTCCGAAATCATCACGTAATCAACTTGCGACCACTACTGGTTTCGGAACCGAATCCGCTCTTCTCTTGAGTTTCTCCATGATAGAGAAGAGCAGAGGGGACAAACATGGCTCAGAAAGGCTCTGTCTGCACTGTTTTCACCTTAGAGCACAAAAACATTTTCTACAACAAAATAGGGCACGACTAGATTTTTTTGGACTTGGCTGGGCCTCATTGGGGGCCGGCCAAGCTCCAATGTTTGGTAAACAGAACACTTTTGGTTGAAACAAAGGGTAGTGGCTGAGGGTGAAACATAGCAGTTTCCTAGAGGGCAGACAGGGCAATTTCTAAAAACCATCTTCATTGACGCGCATACGATCCTTGTGCATTAACATTGTTGTAATATTGCTATTCATATTATTGTTGTGATATCATTGTTGTAAAAAATTAGACAGTTATTCATTTATTGTTCATTCGATTTGTAATAGCTAGTTAGTTTAGTTAAGTAATTTGATGTTGTAATAATTAGTTAATTTGGGCACTTGGACATTCTGACCCTCTTGCACGAGAGAAAAATTGTAATATTGTGTATGTCTTGCAACCTCCATTCTTTGTCCTTTTATTTACTTGCTTATGATGGTTGCATGCCATATTTTGATTTCATATCATTGCCATGTGTAAATATCCATTTTTGCATGCATAAGGTTCGGTTCATCATTCTAACAACGTTGTCATTTATTACTTCCTTGAATAGGTGCGTTAGCGCATACTATCAAATTGATTCACATGACATGTTAATAAAATCGAGCATATTAGTTTACATTTTGTATGTTTTGCATTAGCCATTTGTATATTAGGGCATGCATTTTCTAACTATTTTACTTCTTTTGGCTTGCCTCAGTTGAGTACTAGGTGAGCATTTATTGCTTTAGCATATTGCATGCGTGTGATTGTTGCCATGTCAAGCATGTTTTCCATGAGGCTAAGTGCTTAAGTGATATACCTGTTCAAATGTCGGTGGATGAAGGCCTTTTCACTTAAGTCGGAATAATTTGATTAATGTAAATACGAGTTCGCTTTTTCAAGTGACACATATTCATAACACTTTTTCAAAACAAACATAAAATCAATGTGTTGCAGCTTTAATGAATTGGTCTATACTTTTGTGTGCATCACATAGCAAAAATAGCATAATAACTAGAACAAGAGCACATAATGTAAATAAAAATCACATCATGATTAGTAGAGGCCAATCTTTGATCGGGTGAGTGGGGTGCTCAATTCATGACCTTCCCTTCTCATACCTAAGTTCTCGAGCCAAGACACTTTGGTGATGACGGATAAGTGGCCTTTTGCACGAGTCATGGGTTTCCTAAATTTTTCAAAAATATTTAGGTAGTGACTTTGAAATCTGGCAATGCAATCCATTTTTGCTATTTCTTTATTCAAAATTGATTTTCTAATAGATTTACCAAATTTGGACTCATTTGTGTTTATCTATTCCACATTGCACTTGTGAAATCAGATTCAGAACCACAGGAGTCCGAACTGTAGGGCTAATCGTATCCGAGAGGAACACGAAAAGCAAGCTACAGTTTCTGGTGACTCAGTTGGGGAAATTAGAGAACTTGACTTAAACTTTATGATGTGATAGTTTATTTACAGATATATGTTTTTTGCATTGCATCTGCTTTGTCACTCTAAGTCACTGTGTTTTTCATCTGCTATTCCTGGATGGCTTGCCAGAGGCTTGCCTAAAAATCTTGCCAAAAGGCTGGTCGGTCGTAGGCCTTGCCATGTTGGAAACACTACCCTTGGATCTGGATTACCGCTGTACCGCTTGATCCTTCTTTCATTTCTCGATGTTAGGTGTGAGAGGTATATTAGGTAATCTTGCCAAGGTAATCCTTTTTGACCATTTGGCCTAGCTACATATAGTAAAGCCATAGTGACAATTCCAAATTGGGATAGCATGCTCGCCTAGATACAGGATGTTATGAAACTACTTGCTTGAAGTAGTAAAGCCTAAATCATGTCAAAAATCTAGGACATGGTAACCCTACTCCCTTATAGGGTTGTTTTAGTTCTTTTTACTTGGTATGTGCTTTTACAGTGAACTTGTACAGGAATGTTCATATCAGTGGTATAACTTGATATCAGTTTGGGAACAAAGTTCCGTGGGAACTACAGTTCTTTAGTTGTGTGATTATATTTGTAGCGACTTGGGCCGAAGTGCTGTCCAATTTTGATTGCTTATATTTTTCTTTCTTTTGCTAGGTAGTTTACAATCATAGCTTTAGACAGACCTCATATCTCCCAAGTTGTGTGGACTCGCTCTAGTAGACTTTGCAAAACTCAAGACCCACCGGTTGCTTGACGAAGAAGGGGCAGACAGTTATCAGTACCAACACAGAGCACTCAGCAAACACTTGTTCGTTTCTAACCATTCAATTCACCAGTACCTAATTCACCCAGACCAGCAATGGCACAGAACGTAGAAGAAGTTGCTGCCAGGATAGCAACATTCCAGAGAACCATGGATACTGTGAATCAAAGGATGGCTGCACAAGATGAATTATCATTGATCTGTGACGCCTATCTGGGGCATCAGTATTTATCGTGCATCACATCCCGGCTGCCCAGCCGAATCCTGATCAACCTCCACTGACTGAAAATTTACAAGTCCCAGATCCTTAAGAGATGTTTGCAACAACTCCAGCTTATTGGCCCCTGGCACAGCCCCATGGGGGACTCCTTCCTTTGATATCAACGATATTGATCCAGCCACGATCAAGATTGCCAAGCTAGAGAAAGCGCTTAAAATATCCCAAGGCTTCAATTCCATTCTGGATATTGAAGAAAACTATACCGAAGCCTTGGTCAGATTACTAGAGAAGTTTCAGATGCCTTACATCAACAGATTTGAAGGGAGTGGGGATCAGATTGTGCATGTTCGCCTATTTTTGGATGTACTAAGGCCGATGGGCTTGTCTCGGGCTCAAAAATTATTGTTGTTCGGAAGAACTCTGTTCGACGTGGTGGCCAATTGGTACGCTAAACTGGAGGATTCTACTAAGAGGAATTGAGAGGAGTTGTCTAAGGGGTTTGTTAACCAATATTCATATAACACTCAGATAGAGGTAACTACCAGTGAGCTAGAAGCGACTACCCAAAACCCTAAAGAACCTTTCATCGACTTTGTCGCTAGATAGAGAGCAAAGGCAACTAGGATGACCAATAGACCCTCTAAAAGGGAGCAAGTCTGGCTGGTGGTCCATAATCTTGAGCCGGATATGTTACAAGGAATGATAGTGGCACCACTTTCCACGTTTGCATCTCTATACGAGTTGGGGGTTCCAATTGAAAGTGCATTCAAGAAAGGCATCATCCACAAAACCAGTGAACCTACAAGAAGGCCATTCACCAGGAATACCAATGCTAGTAGTAGCACTAATCTACGGCCTGCAGATGTCAGTACTGTCATCACAGCGGCCAAAATGGACGATCTCTTTGCCACAATAACCTCACAACCCTCAAAGCCCACCGGACCAAACCGAAACCAAAGAACCTTTACCCCCTCCATATGAGCCTATCCCGTGCCCTCAAACTGTTAATGGAAAAGAGGCATCTCAAGCCCCTCGATCCTCGACCTCTCCCTAACACACTACCACCTAGACACGACCCTACCTAGTACTGCATTTTTCACCAATAGCACGGTCACTCCACATACCGTTGCTACTGCTTACGTCATGAGATCCAGGACCTCATTGATAATAAAATCATTGCCCTACCCTCTAAACCAAACGTGACTATAAAGCCACTCCCTGCTCATAACCAAGCCCCCCTGCCCAGAAACATTAACCTACTCCATACACTACCACCCATCCTGAACCCCAGCGCATATATTACACCATCCCATCTACCTAAGCCAAATGTGGTTATTCTGGAAAGCACGGACATGTGTATGATGGACATAACACCCAAAACCCAACCAGGGTCTATGGTGGCAGAGGTGGAGGAGAAGAAGAATGCACTCAAGACGTGGCTGTCTGACACCCAAGTTATAGAGAAGGGGGCCTCACTCGCTGAACAGTACGACCCCAGCCAGTACATTGTGGTTGTTGATCAGCCGAAGTTTGTAGTCATACTGCCGGACTTCCTCAGCATTAACGCCATTGGGAAAGATGAGCTAGGGAAAAATCTGAATGATTGGCCTAAGCAAGGCCTAAATGAATTGGCAGAATTGGAAGAAGACCTGGCAGAACTAGAGGAGGATTTGGAGACCTTTACTTCTTCGAAGAAGAGGATGTGGACAGCGTACAGATTGGGTGGCGAGATCCAAGCCAGCCAGAAACAAGCAACTAGTGGTTGAGTGAAGAGGAGTCAGATATGGAGGAGCAAGAAAAGAAGATCATGAAAGAAAAAGAAGTGGGTCACAATAGCAAGGCTGAGGCTTTACCTTTGACTGAAGAAGAACAAGCGTTGGAGCAGTTCCAATGGGAGAGAATAGAAGAAATCTAGAGGAATATAGCCCTGGAGCAGGAAAAGGGGAAGAGAAAAGCAGAGATCGAGTCAGCGGCGGACGATGTCCAAATCATAAGAAAGCCCTAGTGGAAACCCAGTGACAGGAAAAGAATACCAGGGAAGCTTAAGCAGTACTGAGATGCAGAGACCGAAACTGTTATGGAAGAGAAGTGGTGTACTGACGGGGGACGTGATGTAAACATGCTCGGGGTGGAACCTAATAATAGCCCAGCCATGATTGCAGTGAAGTGGTGGGAATATAGTGATCTGAGCCACGCATATACTGATGAAGGGTGGAAAGCCGATACCCCTGACGACACATGGTATACAGACGAGATCAATCACATGACCCGAAATGGTCGGTATTTCAAACCCTCAGCATTAGATCAGCCAAAATCCTCTATGAGAGAGGCTGAGAAATGAAAGGAGAAAGATGTTGAAGAAGACCTGGTGTTGAAACAACTTAAAAATATTTAGGCAGACGTATCAATCTAGGGGCTGTGATGGCTTCCCGGGAACATAGGCAAGCATCACTAGAGGCCATGAACAGAACGAAACTGCCCATCGACACCACCACTGACCAACTGGTGTTGTTGGTTACATCCGGGGACGTTACGCCAGTGATGTCCTTTATGGATAAAGAGTTGCCAGTTGAGGGTGCAAACCACAATAGACCCCTATACGTAACTTTGGAGAGTCAGAAGAAATGGATTCCGGTGGTACTAGTGGATACCGACTCAGCGATTATTGTATGTCTGGCAAGGACTGTCTATGCCATAGGTTTTGAAACCAGCTGATTTCGCGCCCACAACTCAAGCTGTTCGAGCCTATGACAACACCAGCTGATACGTCATGGGGACTTTCAAGAGCCAGATACTAATTGGCCAGTTCGAGCATGAGGTGGAATTCCATGTTATGGACGTACTGGCGACTTCGAACCTACTTCTGGGAAGGCCTTGGCTGCATCAGATGAGGGCAATGTCATCAATGGTTCACCAACTAGTGAAATGCCCCTTTAAAGGTGGGATTGCTACTGTGTATGACCATTCTGCAATCCATTCTCCCCAAGGAACTACCACGCCCTTTTTGGAAATCATACATGGGAAAGAGGACATGTTTCTCTCTGGCTTCTCCTTAGAGGAGACCCGGTTGGTCCAAACTATCATGGCGGAAGACAACGAGAACTATGTGAGTGTCTAATCCATCTACATGATGAACAAACAAGGGCATATTCCTAGATCAAGACTGGGCAGAAGTGGCAGGCAAGGAGGTACTATTGCCAAAGAGATTAGTCACAACCCCTATGCTTTTGGGCTAGGGTACAAGCCTACGACCGAAGACTGGAAAAAGAAGGGGGATGAGTTGAAAGGGAGACTTAAAGCAAAGAAGACTAGGAGGCAGTATGAATTAGTCCACAAGCCAATTCGGGGAACCCTAAACGGACGCTTTGTTTGCCAAGGCAAAAATTTCCCATTTTGTGGATTTCCAGAGCCTTGGTTTGATCGAGAAATAAAGACAAGGTACCCGGGGTTCAAGATCTTCTCCAGACACCAGTTACTAGAAGAGGAGGATGAGAAGACAGACCTAAGCAATAGTATAGAACAAGGCAGGACTGCAAGCTTGGACACCGACGAAGAAGAGCTACTAGGGAAGGCACTAGCTGACCTACTAATGGATTCTAATGCTGGGGCTAAGCCCATCAACTTGGGGAGATAGCGTTACTATCTCTATGATCGAGGATAAACTGGCAGCAAATTTTTCCAGTCTTATCGTGGACATAGCTGAGGCTCCACGCCTAGTTTGGCAATTTGAGAAGGGCACCATCAGCAGTTCTGAATCGGATAATGAGTCCAGATCTAATTCCCCCGAGTGTGCGGAGTAGGGATCAAATTTGAGTTCTTCTGAGTCTGGTATTTCCAGGGGTGGTAACCCGGATACCAAGGTTTTGTCTAGGTCATTTTTCAGTTTCTCTTTTGAGTCAACTACAATCGAGGATCCTGACTTTTTGAATGGGAATTCTGTAAAGGAAGAATTTCCTCAAGCTTTGAAAAACTTGGTTGATCATGAGGAGAAGAGGCGTGTTAAGCCTTGCCCAGATGAAATCATTGCAATTAATGTGGGTACTGAGGAGGATCCCCGCTTGGTCCAGATCGGGTCCATGTTGTCTTCGAAGGAACGCAAGCGTTTAATCGCTTTATTAAAAGATTTCAAAGATGTTTTCATGTGGTCCTACAAAGACATACCTGGAATCGATCCTGAGATTGAACAGCACCGGATCCCTCTTGACCTTGACGCTTGACCAGTCAAACAGAAACTGCGCAGAGTTCGCCCCGATTGGGCATTGAAAATTAAAGAGAAGGTCACCGAACAGATTGACGCGGGTTTCTTGATGGTGTCTGAGTACCCGACTTCGTTGGCCAATATCGTTTCGGTTCCAAAGAAGGATGGCAGAACCAGAGTCTGCGTTGACTTCCGGGATCTGAACAGAGCTAGTCCAAAAGACGACTTTCCACTGCTGCACATCGACGAGTTGGTAGATTTCACTGCCGGCGATGCCTTGCTTTCGTTCATAGATGGGTTTTTTGGGTATAATTAGATTTTGATGGCACTGGACAACAGAGAAAAGACTATTTTCATACGCTGTGGGGTACTTACTACTACCAAGTCATGCCTTTTGGGTTGAAAAACACTAGGGCTACCTATCAGAGGGCTGCAACCACAATACATGATCCATAAAGAAGTTGAGGTGTATGTGGACGACATAATTGTCCAGTCCAAGGAGCGAGAAGGCCACTACACCACACTAGAAAAATTCTTTGAATCGATTAGGGAGTACAGACTAAGGTTGAACCCACAGAAATGCACCTTTGGGTGACTGCGGGAAAAATGCTGGGATTTCTGATCACGTGGAGGGGAATTGAAGTAGATCCTTCCAAAATCAAGGCCATCTAAAAAATGCCACCACCGAGGACTGAAAAGGAGGTGCCCAGCCTTCTGGGCAAAGTGCAATTCATAAGACGATTTATCTCAAAACTAGCCTTGACTTGTGAACCGCTGTTTGGTCTCTTGAAGAAAGGGAAGAAGTTCCAATGGGATGATCGATGTCAGTTTGCCTTTGAGCAGGTCAAGTAGTACTTGCAGAATCCACATGTATTGTCACCACTAGAACTGGGGAAGCCGCTGATCTTGTACCTGTTAGTGACGAATTCGACCATGGGGTGTATGCTAGCTCAAGAATCATAAGCTAAGGTGGACAAGGCCATCTACTATCTGAGCAAGAAGAAGCTAGACTATGAGACCCGCTACACTTACCTAGAGAAAGCTTGCTTACCCTTAGTATGGGCTACTAGGAAGTTGAGGTACTACTTGTTAGCTCACTGTGTAATTCTGGTTTCGAGATTGGATCCCATCAAATATCTCTTTGAGAAACTAGCACTTATGGATAGGCTGGCTCGTTGGTTGCTTCTTCTCTCTGAATTTGATCTCAAGTATGTCACACGCAAATCAGTTAAAGGGAGAGCGGTAGCAGAATTCCTGGTAGACCACCCAGTAGAAGGGAATGAGGTGGTAGAGTACCTATTCCCAGATGAAGACATTTTGTAGATAGAAAAGGAAACATGGACAATGTACTTTGACGGAGCATCTAATCAATATGGGTATGGGATAGGTGTGTTGCTCATAGCACCCGATGATTCCCGTATACCCTTAGCTTTCAAACTCCGATTTAGAGTATCTAATAACGAAGCCGAATATAAGGCGTGTATTGTTGGTTTGGAAGTTGCCCTAGAACTAGGGGCAATAAGGTTAGATGCCATCGGAGACTCGAACATGGTTATTTCTCAAGCCAACAGGGATTGGAAGGTCAATGAAGAGAACATGAAGATGTATCATCAGGCCCTAGATATCCTAATTCTAAGGTTTGAAAAATTGACGTTCACACATCTACTGAGAGAGAACAACCGGTTCGCTGATGCATTAGCAACTCTATCTTCCGTGGTAGACATCCCGCTAGGAGTGAAGATGTGTCTGATCATTATTGAATAGAAATATACGTCTGCTTATCAGACCATTGCCGCAATAGATGAGGTTCAAGACAAGAACCCCTGTTATTACGACATTTGGAATTTTCTGGAAAAGTAGACGTATCCACCAGGGGAAAATGCCAAAGATAAACGGGGAATACGGCATCTGGCCGTTCAGTTTATCATTTGTAGGGGTAAGCTATACAAGAGAGGTCATTTGGGAATGCACAAACTCTGTGTCGAAGAAGAGGAGTCGAAGCGCCTCATGGAGGCCATCCATGGAGGAGAGTGTGGAGCACACATAAACAGTGTGATGCTGGCTCAGAAAACCCTCAAACAAAGCTATTATTGGTTAACTATGGAGGAGGATTTTATTAGTTTTGTTCAGCGATGCCACAAATGTCAAGTCCATGCTAATCGCATGAATATTCTGCCATTAAAGCTCTACAACATGACTTTGCCGTGGGCTTTTTCAATCTGGGGAATCGATGTTATTGGGGCGGTCTCGCCAAAGGGCTCAAATGGACATGAGTTCATTTTGGTGGTGATCGATTACTTCACTAAGTGGGTGGAAGCTCAGTCTTACTCTGTATTGAAGGCGTAACATGTAGCTAAGTTTATCAAGAACAATATCATCTACAGGTATGGGGTGCCAAATGAGATCATCTCCAACAATGGCTCGAACTTCAAGAAAGAGGTGGTGGATTTGCTTGAAAAATACAACTTGGCTTTTCATAAGTCATCAACATATAAACCACAGACCAACGGGGCTATTGAGGCTGCTAATAAGAATGTCAAGAACGTCCTGTGGAAGATGGTTGAGACTTACAAATACTGGTCGGATAAACTGCAGTTTGCACTTTGGGGTTACAGAATGTCAATTCGGATATCTACGGGGGCCACTCCATATTCTCTAGTGTATGAGATAGAAGCTGTTCTGCTGATTGAAATTGAAGTACCGTAGTTGTGAGTTATGGCTGAGTGTTAGATAGCAGAGGTAGATAGCGGAGGTAGATTGGTAACAGAGCAGGTTTGAAGAATTGATGTTATTTGATGAGAGGAGGTTGAAGGCATTGTATCACATCCAGGGCTACCAGAGTAGAATTGCTAGAGCCTTTAACAAGAAGGTTAAGTCCAGAAATCACAAGGAATGAGATATGGTGCTCAAGGACAACCGAGCTCCCATCCATGACCCTAGGGCAAGTTCAGACCCAATTGGACAGGCCCTTATATCATCAAGTCAATCTAGTCGGGAGGAGCGATTATTCTTATGGATTTAGATGGCCTAAAGTTTTCGCAGCCGATCAATATGGATAAGTTGAAAAAATATATCCCTGAGAGGCTCGCTAGGTCGAAAACCCGAAAGGGCAACCTAGGCAAAAGTGCGAGCATGGAAAAATAGAAATAAAGAAAAACTAAGCTCGCAAGGTTGAAAACCCGAAAAGGGCGGCTTTGGCAAAAGTAGGAATGCAAAATGAGAGAGTTAATACTCGAGTGAACCCGAACCAAACTACGTAAGGCCTAATTTCCATCTTTGAGATATGTTGGCAACTTCATCCCGAAGTTTGGCCATAACCATCTCCAACTCAACTGTCCTGTTCATTTGTTTGATCGGGCCATCTTTTTCTATCATTTCTTCTCTGGGTTGTGTTACCTCCATTTGGCAGAAAGGTCAGTTGCAAAGATAAAGCAGTGATGATGAATGCAATTGTGGGCAGTTATGATCTTCTGATTTGGGGTTGTACATCTTAAGGATTGATTCCATGTGTGTCAAGTAATGATTGTTTCCGAAAGTTGTTTTGAAAAGTTATAATGATTTGATTTTTCTCAAAATTTAGGGAAAGTTTCAGTGTCCACAACTTTAATTTCATTGATTTCAACACAAGTACATTCTCTAACTCTTTGATTAAATCAAGGTTGCTTTTACATCACAAAAACTTAAAAAAAAAAAAAAGAGCAATAAAACTAAGGGCACAGATAAGTCAGGTGGTTCTATGTCCTCTGCTCGCACTCGTGGAAGACTCTGCAGCCAAAGATGGCCCAACCTTTGTCTCCTCCTCGAGCCAAGAAAAGCACTGGCCAGAAAAGGTGTAACTGAAGCCAACAGCAGGGGTCAGAAGCTCCCTTGTTCTCTAAGCAACGAGATACCGGGGCAAGTGAAAGGCATGAACCGGAAATGAAGCCAGGTATTCTACCCCCTCATCTGGACAGGTCTAGTTGTGTCCAAACTGGCGTTTGAATCGGAAAGGGAAATAGAACACATTGTGCATGAGGCCAATCAACTGTATGCCGGCTGTCGGGACATGCTGTAACCCATCTTAGTCAGATTGAGCCAAGGGCAACGCAAGCTATGTCAGCTGTAGATCTGCTGCACATTCAGTCACACCACCATCCCTCTGAAGGAAAGTCCACTAGCCATTAGCGAAAGAAGTAAGCTCTGGCTAAATACTCGGGGCAAAGGTCCACCACTTTTAGCTTATCCATTAACCACAACTGGGAAGGGATGAAAATAAGAGAGATTAAAGAATAGAGAGATGTGCGATGAGGGAAAAGTAAGGAAAGGGCATTGAAAAAATAGAGAATGTGTGTCGAGTGATATGAGTATAAATAAGAAAGGGTAGGAAACAATACCTAGAGTAGTCTCTCGCTGATGAAAAGCGTCTAAATCCATCAAAGTCTTAGCCAGTGCCAAACTTATGCAACTCTTACCCTCTTTCAAACATTGGACCACTTCAATTAACTTGATGTTGGCTCCGTTGTAACTAGGGGCAAGTAGGAAGTGTGCAAGTAAACATAAACAAAGGGTGTGTTGGTGGTAACCTCGCCAGAGAAGGTTACCTCTGTCTCCGATGGCGGAAAACCAATAAATCAAACCTGGGATGTCCAACTCCCCATCATAAACCAGGACTGAGTCTCATGTAAAGTAAGCCCACACATTTGTCCAAGTGCCCGGGCATGGCCAAAACGGGGTTGCGGCATGATTTCTTTGTTGCTCCGAGATTCCATTAAAGCTTGAAATTCTTCGAGCGTTGGACACATTTCTTCTGATCCTAAGCAAAACATGTGTGTAACTGGATTCCAGCATCGAATAGCGGCATGGAGGAATGGAAAACAAAGCGAAGTACGATTCAAAGGAAAAAGAGTGTTTACGCCAAAACCGAGAAAATTCACATTTTTCGAGCCATCCAAAGTGGTTATCCAGTATCGGAGCCTATTGTTGAGTAAAATCTTTATCTTAAGAGCAAAATATCAAAGATTTTCTATTCTGCCAAAAAAAAGCTTGGGAGCACCTTTTATAGAGTTTGAGAAAGAGTAGTGCATGATAGTTGGATCACATTGACCAACCGTCTTTTTGGACCCAGTTGTGCCTCATTGCATTCTGACCTTGTCTATTTGGACCCGATCGGGTCTAAATAACTACCCAAACCAGAGCAGTTACAAAAGAAGGCTGGCTGTTGCCTTGGTTCATTGTGGTTGTGTTTTGAGTCTTGTTTTATTTGCATCAAGTGTGTTTTAGCGTTTTTAGGTTGTTTTCATTTCGTTTTCCTGTTATCGAGCTGTATT
Organism: Camellia granthamiana; assembly: GCA_036172215.1. Taxonomy (NCBI): domain Eukaryota; kingdom Viridiplantae; phylum Streptophyta; class Magnoliopsida; order Ericales; family Theaceae; genus Camellia; species Camellia granthamiana. Next base: position 51,037 of record JAXFYN010000122.1, read on the forward strand.
TTGTGTTTTGTCCGGTTGTAGGTTTGTTATTCGATTCAAGAATGAATTCAAGAGCAAGTGTTTATAGTTATAAAGTCTTGTGAAGTGTTGTTATACAATGGTTTAGCCATTCATTAGACACTTGTTATGCAAGAGAAATCATCTGCAAATTCTTCTTGTCGTAAACTGGTGGGTCCAACCCCGATCGTTGTTTTACAAAAGCAAAAACAAAATAAAAGTCTTCAAAAACAAAATGAAAGGTCTATTTGAAACTACACAGTTCGTAACTACAAAGCAAAAGAAAAGAAAAGTAAAAGAATCAACCCATCCTAGCCCTCTTCTTCCTTGGCTGCGGAGGAGACGCATCGTTATCATCGCTAGGGCTGCTGGACTGGATGTCAACCTTATCCCGCTCATCCTCGGGGTCGTGTGTACTCGTCAAAAGTGGCCTCAAAAGAAGGCTAGTGCTGTCTCACTTTGCCCCTCCCTCGATCAACCCATCCTCTACCTCTCATTGGGCCCCGTCTTCATCTCCTTCTCCCAGTTGGAGGAGGTCCTGCAGGTATAGCTGGTGCCGGCTCAAGTTGAAAAGAGTACAAATATCAGAATAGACTCAATAGCATTGTGGGAAAAATTGCAACAACAGTAGACTGTGGACAAAGTGTACCCTGATCCTGTGAGTGACCAGAGCAGTCTGTCTCCTCCGCACCATTAGAAGCAATCGGTCAATCATCCAGAGGAGGTCATCAACATACCCCATAGATACCTGCAAAAGAGAAAGGATTTGAGAATGTAGAACAAAGTGATAAAGTATATTGTAACAAAGAGGTAAAGCATAGTGGAAAAAAATATAGAGGAAATATATACCAGCTCGATGCTGGGAGCAACCACCAACCTGCGATCCCTCTCCTTGATATGCTCAAGAGGAATCTGCTCGATCACCTTGTCCAATGGAAACAATAGTATAGAAACAGTAAAAGTAGTAAAAGATAAAGACTAGTATCAAGTTTTGTTACCCTCTCTGCGGTAACGGTGTCAAAGAAGCGGCGAAAGTAAGAAAAGTCACGATCTACACATCGGCGCTGCTCAAACTGGGAGTTGTAATACCGGGAGTGGGACACAGACAACTCGATCAGCCGCACTAGGACTGGGGCAAGGGAAGTGAAGTATGTGTAAACCCACAGCTACAAAAGGAAAACAAGTTAAAGAACCAAATGAACAAATAAAGCAGATGTAATCGGGAAATGCAAAGCAAAACAGAAAAGTAAGTGTGAGGTGTACCTCCCAAACTCTCCAGTAATTGCCAAGTGAATTCGTCTTTTGGCAGGATAAGGAACTCATGTAGCAGTATAGGGTGGCCAGGCTGGCGCCACCCCAGTCATACTCTACCACCCGTGGTAGATACACCAGTGCCCCCAAGGTGTATAGTCCCACGATATTTTCCCTATTCGTAAATAGGGTAGTACCGAGGAGATTCATAAGGAATCCGTGGGTATACTAAGCAATCTCCTATGGAGTAGCTGGCTGAAACCGGAAAAGTGATCCAAGAACCAACTGTATCATACCATCCCATGGCTGACAGTATCTGGGATCGCCTCTAAAAGATGAAGCGTGCAGCTCTCCACTGTGTCATATCAGGATCGAATGGGATCAAGTCGCCAACCCTTATCCACAAGCCTGTGAGCATCAAAAAGTCGTATGGGGTCAGAGTCAGCTCCCCGATCGATGAGAAGTGAATAGAGTCAGTGGTGTCCTGCCATCTTTCTACTAGGGCCCCGTATAGCAGCGGCTCGGCCTTCATCTGTATGAGTCTTGAGCAGAAAGGCCCAAAGTCGGTGGTGTCAACTAGTGTGCAGACCACTGGGGGGAGCCTCTCGTACCAATACTGGGGGCCGAAAATAGTATCATAGCCGCCTATCCACCTGGCTATCACCTGTGGCGTGGGAATGTTGTCAATATTCGCATTGAAGGACAATAAAGGATTTGCTTACGAGATTCAAAATGTGTTCAAAACAAAGGAAAAGATTTCTTACCAAAGAAGCATCGGAAAACAAGTGCTCCGCGGGCTCTCGTAGTAGGACATCCTCATCAATCCCTGGGATAAGGCCCTCAAATCTTAGAATACCGCCAGGGGTCAAGACATGTGTGCGTGGCTGGTAGGTGGCCACATCAAAAGGCTTATCGATAAGAGGTAGTAACTCAAGCTCAAGTACAGGAGGGAGAATGTCCTCGGCCTCCATGTCCTCACCGAAGACGGCTTCGATATCCACGGTAGGGTCCAGAATGGGGATCTCATCACTAGCTATAGAGGGAAATTAAGGGAAAATGAAGAAAAGTGAGTCGGTAAGTGAGAATGAGCGAAAATCCCAAAAACCGAAACCGTATGAGAGAGAAAATAAAGAGAGAGCAAAAAATCAAAGAGGGGAAAGGAAAAGTTTAGGCAAACACGTGAGAATCCAAGAAAAACCAAGAGAAATCCTAAAACTCAACCAAAACCAATTCTAATCGGTTCAAAATGTAGAGGGGGTGAAAATGTTTTCAAAGAAAAATTTGCAAGGGTCGATGGGTATTGTGAAGAGAGGGAAAATCTAGAGAGAGAGGAAGAGGGTTTTCGGGCGTAGGTGTGTGCGAAATGAGGGTCCAAGAGTGTTTTAAGCACTCATGGGTTGTGTTTTTACCGAAGTACCCTCTTGTCGCTGTTGTGACTCGGCCGGGGCTGCTGGAGCCCGGCTGTGCTTCATTGAGGCTCGACCGGCTCTAGATGCAGCACAGTTTCTTTGTTTTTATTTCATTGAATGCCATCTAGGTGAGCCACAGTTCAAAATAATACAAATGAAAAAAAAACAATGTAAAAGAAAAGGACAACAAAAGGAAAAAAAGAGACGAAAAAAGAAAAATAAAAAAGAATGGAAGAAAAGAATAGAGAAAAGAAGAAGAAGAAAGAGAAAAAAAAAATAGAAAACAAAAACAACAGAGAGGAAAAACAAAACAGAAAAGAAAAATAAAAAAGAATAGAAGAGGAGAATAGAAGAAAAGAAAGAAGGAGTTTCGTTCTTTTATTGCTTTGTTTTGTTGTTTATTTCATAATTTGTACCAAAATTGCATTCAATTCTTTATATCTTTTATCTAAGTTATGTTACTTCCAAATAGGCCCATTTTCAAAACAAAATCGGTGAATTTGATTCCATATTTGAACATCGCTTTGATTTGTGCATCATTTTGAGTTGTTTAACACATGTTTAACCTTTGTACCTTGATTTAGGTTATCTCCGTGGGCTTCATTCTTCAAGGCCGTCCCGGGATGTGATAACCTCATTGCATCGAGTTCTGAAAAACTTGTTTTCCCTTTCGCTGATTTGAGGGGCTTTGAACCTCGAACCATCTTGCCTCCTTTTGCGTGAGAAATGTTAGGTTGTGATTTTCCTCGATTAAAAACATCAGGTGTGCTTGGTGTTCACACCATTTTTCTTCCTTTTGCGCAAGATGCGTTAGGTTGTGATTTTCCTCGATTAAAAACATCAAGTGTGCCTGGTGTTCACACCATCATTCCTCCTCTCGCATGAGACGAGTCAGGTTATGCTTCCTTTGGTTAAAAACATCAGATGGGCCTAGTGTTCACACCATCTTTCCTCTTTTTGCTTGAGACATGCTAGGCAGTTGATTTACTCGGATAAAAACATCTGGTGTGCCTGTTGTTCACACCATCTTTTCTCTTTTTGCATGAGACGAGCTAGGCAGTTGCTTCTTTCAGTTAAAAACATCTGGTGTGCCTGGTGTTCACACCATCTTTCCTCATTTCGTGTGAGACGCGCCAGACAGGTGATTTACTTGGTTAAAAACATCAGGTGCGCTTGGTGTTTACACCATCTTTCCTCCTTTCGTGTGAGACACGCTAAGTAGGTGATTTACTCAGTTAAAAACATCAGGTTCGCCTAGTGTTCACATCATCTTTCCTACTTTCACGTGAGACGTTCTAGGCAGTTGATTTACTTGGTAAAAAACATCAGGTGCGCCTGATATTCACACCATCTTTGCTTCTTTTGCGTCAGACGCACTAGGCAGTTGCTTTCTTTGGTTAAAAACATCAGGTGCACCTGGTGTTCACACCATCTTTCCTCTTTTTGCGTGCGACGGGTTAGGCTGTTAATTTACTCGGTTAAAAACATCAAGTGCGCCTGTTTCTTCACACCATCTTTTTTCTTCTCGCGTGAGACGCGTTAGGTTATTGCTTTATCTAGGTTAAAATTTTCTCTTTCTCTCCATGTGCAGTACAGAGAGATGTGTCTGTCGGTTGCACCATCTTGTTAATTGCTTACTCATGTCCGTGAGGGGCACTGTTAGGTTTGTTTTGTAACTTTTCATTTGTGCTGTTACTTTGCTATTGCTTATCGCATTGTTGTACATGTTCATGAGTTGTCAAAAGTAACCAGCTTCGCGTGGTGTGTAAGTCCAACTTTCAAACGCATTCTTTCTGCATATGATTTGCATCTTACTCCACAACTACACCAGTTTGATTCCTTACAAAGGGATACGTAGGCAACCCTTGAGTTCAACCATTTGCATTCATATTTGCTTCCTTGCCCAAGTCTTACGACCTCGTCAAATGGGTCGTTTTGGGGCTTTGACATTCACTCACGCCATTTCATGACTTTGAGCTTTGTCAAAGAGGGGCAACTATAGACACCCCATTTTTGACCGCTTGCAAGACTTGGGCGCTTTATTTTGAGCACCCAATGATGAAAGTTACATTGTGTAAATGGCTTGAATTCTCAACGAAGGAATCCGAATTTGAGCTCTAAACAATCCCAACCTTTCATATCCAAGCTGTTTTTACCTCAGAAATCCATTTTTAACACTGTGCCAACTTCATAGAACCTGAAATAGAGAAACAGGGGAGCCACATTGGGGCCCGACCGTGCCTTTTGGGCAATAAATAATGTTCTGGGCAGGAATCCGCCAGCTGTCTATTTTTGAAGATATTTGTGACCTATTTGTCTCAAATTCTATAAATATGAGCTCATATCTCTGTTTTGAGGGTTAGAAAAATTTCAAAGAGCTTAAAAGACCTCTGAGAGCTCCTTCTTCCTTTGCAAGTTATCTTTAAGCTAGCCTACCATTCTTGAACTATATATGTACATCATATACACCATTAGAGCCTGGACTTGGAGCCTTGGTTGAGACTTGAGAACCATAATTCAACCTTGAGAGTGCTCTAGGATCAAGTTTCGTTTACAACCAAAGCTTTCTCTCTTCAAGAGGTATAAGCTTACCACCTTCTTCCTTGCTTTTATTTCAATATATTTCTATCTTTTTCTTGTGTTTTAATACTATTTTGGATCCATTCCAAGTGCTGAAACTTGGGGTTAAAGAGTTATCAAAGGTGGAGGGGCTTATCACCATTTCTTGCACCTTATCGCATGACTTATACCCTTTGTTTTCCAACTCTTTTCTTTGGTTTACATATTGATTTTCAGAGTTTAAAAGGGCTGGAAAATATGGTTTAGAAGTCCCGAAAGTGGAGGGGTCAACCACCTCTTCTTAGTCTTGCTTACTAGCTTTGTATCTCCTTGTTTTTGGCTATCTTTTGTGCTCTTTTAAACATGATTTTAGATACTATTTTTTACATTTTAGGGGCTTTTTAATTCATTTAAATAGATTATACTTTGAATGCATGGCTTGTTGTGTTGTTAGTCCTTATGGCTTCGGTTGTTTAGGCCTTAGATATCGTGTCATTCGAGTTAATAGCTTTCTTTATCTACTTTTCTTGTAAAGAGTCCCACTTTTGTAATAATCAATCTTGCATAATCATCTCTGCAACCTCCCTCCATTCTTTGTTTTTTTGATTAAAGAGTTGTGTTTAATAAAAGGGTGTTGTTCAAACATAAGAAAGAGCCCTTCATGCTTAATGGTTTAATCTCTTTAGAAGTTCATTACCAAGGCATTACATCTCTCTTATGCTAAACACAAGCTTTTGTTTGTCACTCCTTTTTATCTCTAAGGGACTAACTTTCTAGTTAGGCCCTTGGAAATCACAAAAGAAGGTTTCATTATAGCTTGTTATCGAGTTTGGGTTTAGAGTCCTTATCGCTCATCATGGGTTTGGCTATGTCATTATCGCTCTTTTGTGTTTGACTAGTCCTTATCACTCACTTTAGGTTTGACTTCGAATCCCTTATCGCTCATAAACGATTTTGACTCCTCTTTTGTAATTTTCCCCAAAGAAAAGGGTTTGAAAGGTTCATTTCTCGGGTTAAGTCAATACTTGCTCGTTTACATTGCTTTTGGGCTTAGTGGACTTAGAGATCACTTTTGGAGAAAATGGAATAAAAGATAAAGAAATGGAAAGGTAGGTTAAAAAAGGGCTAATAAAATCGGCTTAAAATTGGATCAACCGACATAAAGAAGGTTAATAAAATTGGTTGGATTCGGTCGGACGTTATACCGAATCCATCGCTTTTAGAGTCATCACATACTAACCCGTGATGTTTGATGATTCTTGAAGCGTGTCTACCTCCCTTCTTGAAGTAACTTCTTGATGTAAGGGAGAGGTGATGTGTCTTTCATTGCATTCGTTAATATTTTTTCCTATCGTGTCCGAAATCATCACGTAATCAACTTGCGACCATTGATGGTTTCGGAACCAAACTCGCTCTTCTCTTGAGTTTCTCCATGATAGAGAAGAGCATAGGGGATAAACATGGCTCAGAAAGGCTATGTCTGCACTGTTTTCACCTCAGAGACAAAAACATTTTTTTGCAACAAAACAGGGCACGACCGAATTTTTTTGGACTCGGCCGGGCCTCATTGGGGGGTAGTTGAGCTCCAATGTTTAGTAAACAAAACACTTTTGGTTGAAATAGATGGCAGTGGCTGAGGGTGAAACAGAGCAGTTTTCCAGAGGGTAGACATGGCAGTTTCTGATAACCGTCTTCATCGACGTGCATACAATCCTTGTGCATTAATATTGTTGTTCATATTATTGTTGTAATATTGATATTCATATTATTGTTGTGATATCATTGTTGTAATAAATTAGATAGTTATTCATTTATTGTTCATTCGATTTGTAATAGCTAGTTAGTTTAGTTAAGTAATCTGATGTTGTAATAATTAGTTAATTTGGGCACTTGGACATTCGGACCCTCCTGCGCAAGGGCAAAATTATAATATTGTGTATGTCTTCCAACCTCCATTCTTTCTCCTTTTTATTTACTTTCTTATGATGGTTGCATGTCATATTTTGATTTCATATCATTGCCATGTGTAAATATCCACTTTGGCATGCATAAGGATCGGTTCATCATTCTAACAACATTGTCATTTATTACTTTCTTGAATATGTGCATTACCACATATTATCAAATTGATTCACCTAACATTTTGTCATTTAATAAAATCGAGCCTATTAATTTACAATTTGTATGTGTTGCATTAGCCATTTGCATATTAGAGCATGCATTTTTCTAACTATTTTACTTCTTTTGGCTTGCCTCGGTTGAGTACTAGGTGAGCATTTATTGCTTTAGCATATTGCATGTGTGTGATTGTTGCCACGTCAAGCATGTTTTCCATGAGGCTAAGTGCTTAAGTGATATACCTGTTCGAATGCCCGTCGATGAAGGCCTTTTCACTTAAGTTGGAATAATTTTATTAATGTATATACGAGTTTGCTTTTTCAAGTGACGTGTATTCAAAACACTTTTTCAAAATAAATATAAAATCAATGCGCTCCAACTTTTATGAATTGGTCTATACTTGTGTGCATCACATAGCAAAAATAGCATAATAACCAGAACAAGTACACATAATGTAAATAAAAATCACATCATGTTTAGTAGAGGCCGATCTTTGATCGGGTGAGTATCGGGTGAGTGGGGTGCTCAATTCATGACCTTCTCCTCGCATACCTAAGTTCCCGAGCCAAGACACTTTGGTGATGACGGATAAGTGGCCTTTGGCACAAGTCACGGGTTTCCTAAATTTCCCAAAAAATATTAAGGTGGCGACTCTAAAATCTGGCAGTGCAGTCCATTTTTTTTTTATTAAAAATCGATTTTCTGAAAGATTTGCCGGATTTGGACTCATTTGTGTTTATCTATTTCACTTTGTGAAATCAGATTTAGAACCACAGGGAGTCCGAACTGTAGGGCTAATCATATCCGAGAGTAACACCAAAAATAAGCTACAGTTTCTGGCGACTTCGCTAGGGAATTAGACAACTTGACTTGAACTTCATGATGTGATAGTTTATTTACAGATATATGTTCTTTACATTGCACCTGCATTGTTACTCTAAGTCATTGTGTTTTCCTTTTGCTATTCTTGGACGGCTTGTCGGAGGCTTGCCTAAAAAACTTGCCAAAAGGCTGGCCGGTTGTGGGCTCTGCCATGTTGGAAACACAACCCTTGGATCTTGATTACCGCTGTACCGCTTGATCCTCCTTTCACTACCAAAGGCCTAACAAAACAAAAGCAAGATGAACTCTTAATATAATTGGGGCAAAATTCCTTTTCTGCTGTGCGAAAGCCATTATCTGTTATATTGAGTCCATTTATAACATCCATTCAGAGCAGTGCATAACTATATGAAATGAGAGCTTACATTCTTTTTAGAACCATTACATTACATTATTACAAGACATAAATAATAAATTGTTACAAGACATAAATAGCAAACATATTACAATACATATGTCTTAATTATGCAAATCAGTATAACCACAAAAGGCCGACTTGTAATTAACTTCTCCTTGGACTTAAACTCTTTGTTACCTATATATATAAGGGAGAGGAGTGAGCTATTGCCTAATGAATAGTAATAAAGTAAGGCGGTAAATGAATGAATATCCATGAGCTTTTAGAAATGTAACATTTAACATAACTTGTTCAAATATATAACTTGAACAAGGCAAAACATACTTGACTTGCAAACATTATATAATGAAGAGCATTTTATGGATTACAAGGTGCTTAGCTAGCTCAGGTATTGGCTAAACGTAACAAGATGAGCTCGACCATAACACATGATTGGATATTTCCCTAATTGTGGGACATGATCCAAGAATGCCATCCAGGTACATGATAAAAGAGTATAGAATGTTCATTCATAACAAAACATACCAAAGCTTGTAAACATAATCGAGTTTTACATTGAAAACATAATTGACAACATAGCGTTACTGAATTACTACTCACAAATGGCTCTAGGAACGAGGGTGTAACTTCTTCAAAGCTTAACCTACACAAAACAAGAACAAGCATTGAAATTCAATTCAACTTGCAAGTCTTAATCTTAATTCAAGTGTTCTAATCTTGTTTAATGTTTCCTAACTTATTTTCTAAATTGTTCAAGGCTTGGTTATTATAACAACCCCGATCTATAATTAGCCGTTAATTTGTAATTAAGAATGAGATTATATGTTAATTGTATATTTCGTATGTGTTTTGCATTCCTATCTGTTAGCCGTAGGAATATCTGTTCAGAATTCTGTTTTGTTCTGTTAATTGAAGGCCTTATCGGCATCTGAACATGAAATTTAGTAGGTTAATGTGTTACTTAGAATTTTTGGAACTTTATGGTAAGTTTAATTAGAATTCAATTCAGAATCAAATAATTAGAATAAATTAATTATGAAGTTAGATTAAATTAACTCTAATCACATTTAATTAGCTTAAGTTAATCCAACCTATAAATACATGATATAAACTTAGCAAATGAAGGTTCTACTCATTCTTAAGAGCAAAAATGTAGAGAGAGAGAGAGGAGAGAGAGAGAGAGAGAGAGAGAGATTGAGTTCAACTTAAGTGCAAGGAAAGATCTGAGAGGAAGATTGAGGATTTGGCTTGAATCTAAGTTAGAAACTTGGAATTGGGAAGAACAACTTAGGACTCTTGCTAATTCAAGACTTTAGGTGAGTAATCAACTCCTACCTTTTATGTTTCAGCCATTAATAATGTAAATTCAAGGAGTTTAAGTGATTAAACAAGAAAATTGAGCTGAGGAAGAAGAAAGAAAAACACATCACGCATGCATGCATAATTCACCAAGTTTAGAGTTTGAATTTCACCAAATACTTATATGCATGGTGTTCTTTATGCTCAAGTTTGAGAAGTCAACATATTTTCACACTTTTCACATCATGATTCCATGTGTTGGAAGTTTTGAATTCATATCATTACATGCATATGATTATATATAAAGTTTTAACATGGTTTTGAAGAATTGTCAAGCTTTTGGGCCTTGATTTTGTGAATTGATCTTCATTTCATGTTTTACTACAAGTTTCCAAGTAGTTTCCAAAGTTTTTGGCCCCAATGAACAAGATTAAAGCTTTGGAATTGAGTTTTAAACCTTATAAAGCAATCTGGAAATTCCAGAATTTGGTCGCATCACTCGAACAACCAAACCGTTGCTCGAGCATAAATTTCGAGCTCTTAGAAGTTTTGTAGAGTTTGATGGTTGGCTCGAGCGACCGAAAGATTGCTCGAGTGACCACCCTTTATTTTCAGTCTTAGCTTGAATGACCAAGAAGTTGGCTCGAGCATAAAATGAGAGCTCCCAGTACTTTTGCAAACTTTGCAGACCACTCGATCGACCAAAGCTTCACTAACATTTTGCAAAGTGTTTTAAAGTGCATTTTTGCATTCTCATTCCATCTTAGGCATTCTTAAGCTATGGTTTAAGCTATAATAATGAGGATAAGGGTTAGAACGACACCTAGAAAGAAATAAAACAAGACAAGTGTTTACAGAGTGTGTGTTTTAATGTGTATCTGTTATGTGTCTATGTAGGTCACGCGCAACTGTCCGTTTAATCTGTCTAAGTTGTCTGTTCTGCTTCTGGAGCTATCTATGATTAACAATTTTGTAAAGATATGTTGCCTATAAGTATTTTCTGAATGAGATCACACGATCTATTTTCTGAAATGCTATTTTGTAAACCATGAATGATTGTCCAACTTTCTGAAATGTAATCATGTGCAGACACCCCAATTTTCACCGCTCGTAAGACTTAGGCGCTTGATTCTGAGCACTTGATGATGACGATTACATTGAGTCAGTGGTTTAAATTCTCAATAAAAGAATCCGAGTTTGAGCTCTAAACAATTCCAACCTGCCATACCCACTGTATTTCTACCCTTGAATTTCAGTATTGCACCTTGTATCAACCTGTATCAAACCTGAAAGTAAGAGATAGTGGAAATACACTAAAGTCCGGCCGGACCTCAGTAATCCGGTCGAAGACACCAAGGTCCGACCGGACCTTTTGACTTTTCAGGCAGTATCAGCAGTGTTCTGCCAGCTGCCCAATTCTGCAGATATTTGTGTCAAACCTGCTCGGGGCCTATAAATATCAGGGTTCAGACTGTTGTAAGGGGGTTGAAAAACATATATAGAATTTGGTTAGGGGCTGGAAAAACATATATAGAATTTGGTTAGTGGTTGAAAACATATATAGAATTTGGTTAGAGAGATCAAATCAATATCAAGTGAGTTAGAAATATCAACAGTTAGAAAAGATCAAAGCTATCATCCTTCTTGTTCTTCCATAAGCCTTGAAGCTCTCATATCATCCATACATACCATACAAGAGCTTGAACTTGAACTTGATTTGAGAATCAAAAATCATACTCAAACTTAGACTTGAGGGTGCTTTGGAATCAAGTTTGATTTACAACAAGAACACATTCTCTACAAGAGGTAAAGCTTTCTTGCTTTTATTTGAATCTTTGTTCATCTTTTTCTTGTGTTTTCATACTATTTTTGGACTGTTTTGAGGGCTGAAACTTGTGATTAAAAGCTACCCAAAGGTGGAGGGGTTAATCCCCCTTGCTTGAACCTTACTCCTAGTTTAAATCCTTGTATTTCCCACTTGTTTTCGTCAACTTTTGCCACTGTTTTGGGGATGATTTGGAACTATTTTGGGGCTATTTTTCAACATCTAAACTATGTGATTTGAAGTTGTAAAAGTGGGGAGAGGTTTGCCACCCTTCCTCATAATTACACTAGCTTTAATCTCTCTATGATTGTGCACCTTCTATGGTTTAATTTCAGCACTAATGTATGTTATTTAGGGGCTACTTAATTTATTTCAATAAGTTTGTTTTACATATTATGTTTGTGTTATATTAACCAATTAATCAATTTCGCATAATTACCTTTGCAACCTCCCTCCATTCTTCGATTATTTTGATTAAAAAGTTGTGAAAATTTAAGATTGTGGTTCAAGTATAAGAAATGAACTTTTCTCATGCTTAATGGTTTAATCTCTTAAGAGGTTCACTACCAAAGGCATGAAACTTTCTCATTCTTAATGATTTAATCTCTTCGGAGGTTCACTACCAAAGACATGAAACTTTCTTAAACTAAAGTACAATCATTTATTTTTTCGTTCTTTTATCACCAGTGTGTCTACTTTTAAGGGATTAATTACCCCTTGGAAATCACCAAGGAAAGTGTTATTATCACTTATTATCAAGTTTGGATTTCAAGTCATTATCGCTCACTTTGGATTTTTCTAAGCTATTATCACTCTTCTGAGTTTGACTAGTTCTTGTTGCGCATCTTGGGTTTGACTTGAAATCCCTAACTTGTAAATAAGTTTGACTCTTCCTTTGTAATTTCCTCCGAAGAAAATAAGGTTTATTTCCTCGGGTTAAGTTGACACTTATTTTCCTTTATTGTCTTTTGAACTTAGTGGATGTAAATATCACCGCGGACTTAATGGATTAAATAAAAGAAAAAGTAATATAAAAGAGGCTAATAAAATTGAGTTTGAAATGAATCAACCAACATAATTGAATTCGGTTGGACGTTATACCGAGTTTATTGTGTCAAGGCTTGTCTTACATTAATTCATGATGTTTTGATGAATCTTGAAGCATTATTACGGCCAGACGTTATGCTGGAGTCTATTATTGTGTCAAGGCTTATCTTACATCAATTCACAATAATTTGATGAACCTTGAAGCGTCGCTACTTCCCTTCTTGAATTCGCTTCATGATAGGAGGGAAGGGTGGTTGTTATGCATTACATTTATTGATCTTTGTCATATCATGTCCAAAATCATCTTGCGAATCAACTTGCAACCATAGATGGTTTGGGAACCAAGTTCACTCCTCTCTTGAGTATTTTCTGTGATAGAGAAGGGTAGAAGAGACAAACATGGCTAGGAATACCTTGTCTGCACTATTTCACCTCAGGCACAAAAAAAAAAAAAAAAATTCCGCAAAGAAAACAAGGTATGATTGGATTTATTTGGGGCTCGACTAAGTCTTGTTTGCAAACAATACACTTTTGGTTGAAAGCAATGATAAGGTGAAACAGAACAAATCCCAACAAGGTAGACAGAGTAATTCCTAATGAGCATCATGCAATCATTGCGTATCATTATCGTAATAAATTAGACAGCCCCTTTTAGTTATTATTATTCATTCGGATTTGTAATAATTATTTATTTGGACACTCGGACATTCGGACCCTCCCTCGTGAGAACAAAAATGTAGTAAGTTGTATGTCTTCCAACCCTCCATTCTTTGTCCGTTTTATTTATCTGCTTATGATGGTTAGCATAGGGACATCATATTTTCAAATTAGCATTTTCATGACTTGCATTCATTCGTTTTGCATGCATAAAGTTCGGCTCATCATATTATTCAAATGTCAAATTCAAACTCTTTACTTGAATACTTACGATATCACATGCCTTGAATTGACTCGCATGCCATGCTAGTAGCCGAGCTTATTAATTGCATATTGTATATGTTGCATTAGCCATATTACATAGTTAGGATCATGCATTTTTCTAACTAGTTCCTCTTTTTGCTTGGAGTACGGGGTAAGTTTTTACGCTTTAGCATATTGCATAATTGTGATTGTTGTCATATCAAACATACTACCATGAGGCTAAATGCTTAATTGTTAAACTGCTTGAATGCCTGTGGATGAAGGCTATTCACTAACATTGGGATACTTTGATTAATGTATATATATGAGATCACTTTTTCAAGTGATATGTATGCAAAACACTTGTTTTTTTTAAAACAAACATGAAGTCAAAGGTTCAAACTGTTTGTGAAATTAGTCTATACTTATATGTTAAAGATAAAATAAGAACATATACTGTACATAAGAATCACATCATAATTAGTAGAGGCCGATCTTTGATCGGGTGAGTGGGGTGCTCATTATTGACCTTTCCCTCGCATACCTAAGTTCCCGAACCAAAACACTTTGGTAACAACGGACTAATGGCCTTTGGCACGAGTCACGGGTTTTCTAAATTTTCCAAAATAAATATTTAGGTGGCGACTTTGATATCTGGCAAAGCAGTCTATTTTTGGCATTTGATTCAAAACATCGATTTTCCAAAAGCAATTGCTGGATTTGGACTCTTTTGTGTTTCCACTATTTCACATTGCACTTGTGAAATCAGATTCAGAACCAACACAAGTGAAGTCTGAACTGTAAGGGCTATTCATTCTTCCGAAAGGGGGCGCGAAAAGCTGAGCTACAGTTTCTGGCGACTCTGTTGGGGATTTAGAGAACTTGACTTGAAATTTATGATGTGAATTTTTATTTACACTTATATGTTCTTCGCATTGCATTTGCATTGATGCGTTTAAGTCCCTGTGTTTGCCATCTGCTATTCCTGGACAGTTTGCTAGAGGCTTGCCCACAAAGCTTTCCAAAAGGCTGACCGGTCATGGGCTCTGCCATGTTAGGAACCCTTGGATTTGGATTACCACTGTACCGTTTGATCCTCCTTTCACTTCTCGGTGTTAGGTGTGAGAGGTATAATAGGTAGTCTTGCTGAGGTACCCTCTGTGACTATTTGACCTAATGCATATAGTACGCTCTAGTGACTATTCCAAATTAGGACAAGAAGCCACCCGTACAGAATGTTATGAAACCATTTGCTTGAAATAGTGCAACCTAGACCACGTCAAAATCTAGGATTGGGTAACTCTACCCCTCTCATAGGGGTGTTTTGGTTCTTTTACATGGTATGTGCTTTCACAGTCAAACTGTACAGGTTGGTTCATATCAGTAGTACAAATGAGCAGTCAGTTTGAGAACAAAGTTCAGTGGGGATCACAGTTCAGCTGCGTGTTGTGATTGTTGAAAATTGGGGCCGAAGTGCTGTCTAATTTTTGATATATATTTTTTTTCTTTCTTGCTTTTGCTAGGTAGTTTTTCATCATAGCTTCAGAAAGACCCGATATCCCTCAAGTTGTATGGACTCGTTCCCGCAGACTATGTAAAGCTCAGGATCTTGTTGATGGTCAGCCAATGTTAGTTTCTCTCTCACCAGTTACTCGATGAAAAAGGAACAAATAGGCATCAGCATCGGTACAAAGCGCTCCCCCAACACCTGTTAGTGCATATAATTCACCAACATCTCACCCACCTAGAACAAGGATGGCACAGAACGTAGAAGAACTTGCTGCCATGATGCCAGCTGTTCAGAGAACCGTGGATACCGTAAATCAAAGGATGGCCGCACGGGATGAAATCATCGTCGATTTGCGACGCCCCATCTGGGGCATCTGCATCTACAGTGCATCCAATCCCTACTGCTTAGCCAAATCTCGATCTTCCTTCACCAGTGGAAAATCCCCAAGTCCCAGATCCCCAAAAGGTGTTTCCACAAGCTCCAGCTTATAGGCCCATGGCACAACCCCAAGGGGAATTCCCTCCCTTTGACATCAACAATGATCTAGCCATGATAAAAATTGCCAAGCTAGAGAAAGCGCTAAAAAAATCCCAAGGCTTCAATTCCATTCTGGACATTGAAGATGGGTACACTGAGGCTTCAGTCAGACTACCGGAGAAGTTTAAAATGCCTCACATCGATAGATTCGATGGAAGTGGGGATCCAATTATACACGTCCACCTATTTTCAGATGTTTTGAAGCCAATGGGTCTTTCTCGTGCTTAGAAACTGTCTTTGTTTGGGAGAACTCTGTCTGATGTATCGACCATTTAGTATGTGAAACTGGAGGATTCTATGAAGCAGAATTGGGAAGAACTTTCTGAGGGATTTGTTGACCAGTATTCATATAATACTCAAATCGAGGTAACCATCAGTGAGTTGGAGGCAACTACCTAGAACCCCAAAGAACCTTTTATTGACTTTGTCACCAGATGGAGAGCAAAGGCAGCCCGGATGTCGAACAGACCCTCTGAAAGGGAGCAAGTTAGGCTAGTGGTCCACAATCTCGAGTTTGATATGCTACAAAGGATGATAGTGACTCCGTTGTCCACATTTGCTTCACTACACGAGTTGGGGGTCCAAATTGAAAGTGCATTCAAGAAGCGGATTATCCAGATAACTAATGAACCTGCAAAAAGGCCATTCACTCGAAGTACCAATGTTGGTGCTAGCACTATTCCGCGGTCTACAGATGTCAGTACCATGGCTACATCATCGGTCAAGATGACCGATCCCTTTGCTGCTGCTACAAACTCATAAACTGCACAAAATGGTCAACCTTGGTACCAAAGAACTTTTACCCCTCTCCATATGAGTCTGACCCGCGCCCTCAAGATGTTGGTGGAAAGGGGGCATCTCAAGCCTCTCGATCCACGACCTCTCCCAAATCCACTTCCAGCTAGACACGACCCAACTCAATATTGTTCCTTCCACCAACAACACGGCCATCCTACAAACTCGTACATTCGTCTACGTCATGAGATCCAGAATCTCATTGACAACAAAGTCATCACCCCACCTAAACCAAATGTGACGACCAAGCCACTTCCCGCACATAACCAAGTTCCCCCCCAGAAATATTAATCATATCCAAACATTACCACCTACCTTCAACCCCAGCACATATATTACCTCATCCCACCTACCAAAATCGGAGGTGGTTATTCCAGAAAGCACGGATATATGCATGATAGACTTAACCCCACAAATCCAACCCAAGCATGTGGTAGCAGGAACAGAGAAAGAGGAGAATACACCAAAGATCGGGTTGCCTGGTACCTATGTCATAGAAAAGGGGGCCTCACTTGCAAAGGAGTTTGATCCCAGCTTTTACATTGTGTCCATTGATCAGCCAAAACCAATGGTCATATTGACAGATGTTCTCAATGTCAATGCTATCAGGAAAGACCAATTAGGGAAACACTAGAACGATTGTCCTGAACAAAGCCTAAATGACTTGGCTGAGCGGGAGGAAGATCTAGCTCAGATAAAAGAAGACCTAGCCAATCTCTACTTCTTTGACGAAGAGGATACAAGCAGGGTCTAGATAGGCTGGTGGGATTCAAGTTAGCCAAAAATGAACAACGGTTGGCTCAATAACGAAGAGCTAAATGAGGCAGAACAGACATGAGGGGTCAAAAAGGAAAAGGCTGAGGCTACATCCTTGATTAACACAGAACAAGTGTTGGAACAATTCCAGCAGGAAAGAATAGAAGCAAACCAAAGGAAGATGGCCTCAGAGCGAGGAAATGACAATAAAACAATACCATTTTGGAATGCAGAAACCAAAACCATAGTGGAAAAAGGATGGCGAGTTGTTGATGAGAGGCATGATCTGAACATGCTCCAAGTAAAGCCTGATAAAAATTTGACCATGACTGCAGGGGAGTGGTGACAAGATAATGATTTAAGTTACGCATACACGGATGAAGGGTGGAAATCTGACATCCCCAACGATACGTGGTATACGGACGAGATCAATCACATGACCAGAGTGGTTGGTACTTTAAACCTATGGCTTTAGATCAACCAGAATCCTCCAATAAAGAGGTTGTGAACACAAAAGAGAAGGATTGTGAAGAGAGCTTGGTCTTGAAGGAACTCAAGAAGATTCAGGCAGATGTATCAATCTACGGACTGATAATGGCTTCCTGGGAGCATAGGCAAGCATTGCTAGAGGCAATGAATCAAATCAAAATGCCTATTGACACTACCACTGATCAACTAGTGTCGTTAGTCACATCTGGAGATGTTATACCAGTGATATCTTTCACGGATGAAGAGTTGCCACCTGAGGGTGCCAACCACAACCGACCTTTGTACGTGACTCTGGAGAGCTGAAAAAAGTGGATTCCGGTGGTGTTAGTGGATACTGGATTAGTAATTAATGTGTGCTCGGTACGGACTGCTTATGCCATAGGTTTGAGTTGACTTCACGCCCACAACCCAATCCGTTCGAGCTTATGACAACACAAGCCGGGATGTTATGGGAACGTTCAAAAGCCATATCCTGATCGGCCCCTTTGAACATGAGGTAGAATTCCATGTAATGGATGTACCAGCAACTTTCAATCTGCTACTGGGAAGGCCTTGGTTGCATCAGATAAAGGTTGTGTCATCAACAGTTCGTCAATTGGTGAAATACCACTTTAAAGGTGGAATTGCTACTATGTACGGTAATTCTGCGACCCATCCTCCCCAAGGGACTGCCACTCCAGTGTTTGAAATCATGCATGGGGAAGAAGATGTATTCCTTTCTGGCTTCTTGCTGACAGAGGCCCGGGTGGTTCAAACCATCATGGCAGAAGGTGACAGAACTTATGTGAGTGCTTAGTCCATTTATATGATGAACAAGCAGGGACATATGCCTGGATCAGGACTAGGCAGGACTGGCAGGCAAGGAGGTCCTGCTGCCAAGGAGATGATCCACAATCCCCATGCTTTTGGGCTAGGATACAAACCTACTGTGGAAGATTGGCAAAGGAAAGGAGCTGAGTTGAGAGGAATAATTAAAGCAAAAAAGGTTGGGAAACAGTACGAGTTAGTCCACAAGCCAATATAGGGAACCTTGAATAGACGCTTTGTCCGCTAAGGGGAAGATTTTCCCTTTTGTGGATTTCCAGAGCCTTGGTTTGACCAAGAGACAAAGACAATGTATCCCGGGTTCGAGATCTTCTTCGGGCACCAGTTACCAGAAGAGGAAGATGAGCAAATGGACCTGAACATTAATACAGATCAAGGCATGGTTGCAAATGTGGATGTTGAAGAAGAAGAGCTGTTGGGAAAAACACTAACTAACCTACTAATGAATTCTACTGTTGGAACTGAGTCTAACAACTTGAGGGATAATTTTACTATCTCAATGATCGGGGATAAACCAACTGCGGATTTCTCTAATCTTATTGCGGATGCATCCGAGGCTCCGCACCTAGTCAGATGACGAGTCTGAATCTGATTCCACTAAGTCTGAGTCAGATTGGAGTTCTTCTAAGTCTAGTACTTCCAGGGGTTGTAACCCGGATACCAAAGTCCTCTCAAAGTCGTCTTTTAGTTTTTCTTTTGAGTCAACTGTAACCGAGGACCCAAACTTTACTAATGGGAACGTCGTAGACTGTGCTTACTTCTCTGTGCCTTTAGTTTGTTGTACTAATCTTGACTTTCAAAATTTTGACTTAAACGAAGAGGAAGAAATTCCTCGGGCTTTGAAAAATTTGCTTGACTAAGAGGAGGAAATGCGTGTTCAGCCCTACAAAGATGAAATCACTGCAATTAACATGGGTACTGAGAAGGATCCTCATTTGGTCCAGATCGGATCCAAGTTGTCTTCAGATGAACGTGAGTGTTTAATCGCTTTATTAAAAAAATTCAAAGATTTTTTGTATGGTCCTATGAAGACATGCCTTGAATCGATCCTGAGATTGTACAACACCAGATCCCTCTGAACCCTGAAGCCCGACCAGTCAAACAAAAACTGTATAGAGTTTGCCCAGATTGGGCATTGAAGATTAAAGAAAAGGTCACCAAACAGATTGATGTAAGTTTCTTGATGGTATTTGAGTACTCAATTTGGTTGGCTAATATCGTTCTGGTTCCAAAGAAGGATGGCAGAATTAGAGTCTACGTCGACTTCCAGAATCTGAATAGAGCAAGCCCAAAAGATGACTTTCCATTACCCCATATTGATGAACTAGTAGACCTTACAGCTGGCCATGCTTTGCTTTCATTCATGGATGGATTTTCTGGGTATAATTAGATTTTGATGGCACCAGAGGATAAAGAGAAAACTGCTTTCACCACACCGTGGGGTATCTACTGCTATAGAGTTATGCCTTTTGGATTGAAAAACGTCGGGGCTACATATCAGAGAGCTGCGACCACCATCTTGCATGACATGATCCACAAGGAGGTTGAGGTGTATGTTGACAATATGATTGTCAAGTCTAAAGAGCGAGAAGGCCACTACACCGCATTGGAAAATTTTTTTGAGCGGATCAGGGAGTACAGATTGAGGTTGAACCCGCAGAAATGCACCTTCTGCGTGACTGCAGGAAAATTGTTGCGATTATTGATTACACAAAGGGGAATTGAAGTAGATCCCTCTAAAATCAAGGCCATCGTAGAAATGCCGCCATCGAGGACTGAAAAGGAGGTGCGCGGCTTTTTGGGCAAGGTGCAATTCATAAGACGGTTCATCTCAAAATTAACCTTGATTTGTGAACCAGTATTTGGTATGTTGAAGGAAGGAAAGAAGTTCCATTGGGATGATCGATGTTAGTTCTCCTTTGAACGGGTGAAACAGTACCTTCAACATCCACCTGTATTGTCACCACCAGAACCAGGGAAACCATTGATCTTGTATTTGTCAGTGACAGATTCTACCATGGGGTGCATGCTAGCGCAAGAATCAGAAGCTAAGGTGGAGAAGGCCATCTACTATCTACGCAAGAAGATGCTGGATTAAGAAACTCGCTACACTTCCCTCGAGAAAGCTTCCTTAGCTTTAGTTTGGGCAACAAGGAAGTTGAGACACTTCCTGTTAGCGCATTCCATAATTTTGGTTTCGAGATTAGATCCCATCAAATATCTCTTTGAGAAACCAGAACTTACGGGTAAGCTAGCTCGTTGGCTGCTTTTTCTCTCCGGATTTGAGCTCAAGTATGTCATGCGCACATCAGTCAAAGGGAGGGTGGTAGTGGAATTCCTGGCAGAACACCTGATAGAAGGAGATGATGAAGCAGTGGAGTATCTATTCCCAAATGAAGACGTCCTACAGATAGAAGAGGAAACATGGATGATGTACTTTGACAGAGCATCAAATCAATATGGTTATGGGATAGGTGTATTGCTCATTGCACCTGATGATTCACATATACCTTTAGCTTTCAAACTCCGGTTTAAAGTTTCCAACAATGAAGCAGAATATTCTGGCTTGGAAACTGCCCTAGAACTAGGGGCAATAAGGTTGGACATCATTGGGGATTCGAATTTGGTTGTCTTTCAAGCCAATAGAGATTGGCAGGTTAAAGAAGAGAAAATGAAGGTTTATCATTAGGCCCTGGATATGTTAATTCTGAGGTTTGAAAAATTGACGTTCACCCATCTGCTAAGAGAGAACAATCGGTTTGCTAATGCTTTAGCAACTCTATCTTCCATGGTGGACATCCCGCTTGAAGTAAAGATGCATCTGATTATTATTGAACAGAAGTATATGTCAGCTTATGAGACCATTGCCGCGATATATGAGGTTCAAGATACGAACCCTTGGTATTACGACATTTGGAATTTCCTGGAAAAAGAGGCGTATCCACCAGGGGCAAATACCAAAGACAAAAGGGGAATACGATGGCTAGCCATCCAATTTATCATCTGTGGAAACAAGTTGTACAAAAGAGGGCATCTGGGAATGCATAAGCTGTGTGTTGAGGAAGAAGAATCAAGGTGCCTTATGGATGCTATTCACAGAGGAGAGTGCAGAGCTCACATGAACGGTGTAATGCTAGCACGGAAAATCCTTAGACAAGGCTACTACTGGTCAACCATGGAAGAGAACTGTATTGGCTTTGTACGGCGATGCCACAAATGTCAGATCCATGCCAATCGCATGAACATTCCGCCATCAAAGCTCTACAATATGACTTCGCCCTGGACATTCTTAGTTTGGGGAATCGATGTTATCAGTGCAGTCACACCAAAGGGGTCAAACGGCCACGAGTTCATTTTAGTAGCAATCGACAACTTCACAAAGTGGGTGGAAGCCCAGTCTTATTCTGTGCTAAAAGCATCGCATGTAGCCAAGTTCATCAAAAACAGCATCATCTGTAGGTATGGGGTGCCCAACGAGATCATCTCAGATAACAGCTCACATCAAGAAAGAGGTGATAGACCTGCTTGAAAAATATAACGTGGCTTTTCATAAGTCATCAACCTATAGACTGCAAACCAATGGAGTCGTTGTGGCTGCAAACAAAAATATCAAGAGAATCCTGTAGAAGATAATGGAAACCTACAGAGACTGGCCGGAGAAATTGCCATTTGCACTCGGGGGCTATAGAACGTCAATCCGAACATCTACAGGAGCAACCCCCTATTCTCTAGTCTATGGGATGGAAGTTGTTCTTCCAATCGAGATTGAAGTGTCGTCACTAAGAATCATGGCCGAATGTCAGATAGCAGAGGCAAATTGGCAACAGAGCAGATTTGAAGAATTGATGTTGTTCAAGGAAAGAAGGTTGAAGGCATTGTATCACATCCAAGGCTACCAGCATAGAATTGCTACGACGTTTAACAAGAAAGTCAAGTCCAAAAATCTCAAGGAAGGAGACATACTGCTCAAAGACAACCGAGCCCCTATCTATGACCCTAGGGGCAAGTTCAGATCGAATTGGACTGGCCCTTATATCATCAAGTCAATCTGGTCCGGAGAAGCAATTATTCTTGTGGATTTGGATGGCTTGGAGTTTTCACAACTAATCAACATGGACAAGTTGAAGAAATATTATCCCTGAGAGGCTCGCTAGGCCGAAAACTTGAAAGGGCGACCTAGGCAAAAGTTAGAGCATGAAAAATTAGAGATAAAGAAAAATTGAGCTCACAAGGCCGAAAACCTGAAAGGGCAACCTTGGCAAAAATTAGAGCGCAAAAGGAGAGAATAAATACTCGAGTGAACCCTCACCGAACTACGTAAGGCCTGATTCTCGTCTTTGGGATACGTAGGCAACTTCCTCCCAAAGTTTGGCCATAACCATTTTCAACTCAATTGTCCTGTTCATCTGGTTTAATCAGTCCATCATTCTCCATCGTTTGTCGGCTTGGTTGTGTTGCTTCCATTCGGGCAGAAAGGTCAATCACAAGATGAAATGGTAATGATCAATGCAATTTGAGGGGTAGTTATGAATTTTTGATTTGGGGTTGTACAGTTTAGGATTGATTCCGTATGTATTCGGTGGTGACCATTTCCGAAAATGGGTGTGAAAAGTTTCTCACAATTTTACTTTTTATAACACAAAAGGAAACTTTTCAATACTCACTTTAATTTTATTGATTTTAACACAGGTACATTCTCCAAAACAAAGTTGTTTTTACATAAAGAGAAAAAAAAAAACTTGAAAAGAAAAGACGGAGCAATAAACTAGTGGCATAGATGAGTCAAGTGTCAATTCTCTATCTCTTTCTCATACCCGTGGAAGTCTCTGTAACCGAAGTCGGCCTAACTTGTTCCTCGTCCTCGAGCCAAACCAAGTACTCGCTAGGAAGGATGCTACTGAAATTCAGGGCCGGAGTCAGAATTTCTCTTGTGCTCCAAGTAGTGAGGTGTCGAGGCAAGTACAAACTATGAATAGGAAATGAAGTTGGGTACTTTATCCCTTTATTCGAACAAGTCTGATCATGTCCAAACTGGCGTCTGAACCTGAATAGAAAATAGAACACACAATATGTAAGGCCAATGAACTGTATACCTGGTTGCTGGAACATGCTGTAACTCATCTTAGCCAAGTTAAACCAGGGGCCACGCCAAGCAATGTCAGCCGCAGACCTGCTACACATCCAATCACACCACATTCCCTCTGAGGAGAACTCCACTAGCTCGGAGCGAAGAGAATAAGCTATAGTCGAGTACTCGGGGCAGGGGTCTATTACTTTTAACTTATCCATTAGCCATACCTGGGGAGAGAAGGAAAATAAGAGAGAACAAAATAATAGAGAGATGTACGTTGAGGGAAAAGTAAGAAAAGGATTTCGAGAGAAAAACAGAGATCGAGTGTCAAGTGATGTGAGCAACACAAATAAGAAGGGTAGGAAATAATACCTGGAGAAGTAATGGACTCCCCGCAAATCGAGTAGTCTCTCGTTGATGAAAAGCATCTAAACCTGTCAAAGTCTCGGCCAACACTAAGCCCATACAACTCTTACCCTCCTTAAGGTATTGGGCTACTTCAATCAGTTTAATACTAGCTCCACCTTGACTAGGGGCAAGAAGGAAGTGTGCAAGTAAGCATAAGCAGAGGGCATGCTAACGATAACCCTTACCAAGGAGGTTTTCTTTATCACCGGTAGGGGAAAGCTGACTAATCAAATCCGGAATGCCTAATTCCCCATTGTGAGCCAAGGATCGAGCCTCGTGCAAAGTAAGCCCACACATCCGTCCTAAAGCTTGAGCATGGCCAAAACGGGGTTGAAGCATGATTTCCTTATCACGTTGAGATTCCATCAATGCTTGAAATTCTTCAAGTGTCGAACACATCTCTTGTGAACCAAAGCGGAATACATTCGTGATTGGATTCCAGCACCGAGCAGTGGCATGGAGAAATGGAAAACAAAGTGAAGCGCGACTCATTGGAAAAAGAGCGTTTAGGCCGAAACCGCAAAAGTTCACCTTTTCTGAACCATCCAAAGTGGTTATCCAGTCTTGGAGCCTATGGATGAGCAACATCTCCATTTTGAGAGCAAAATGTAAAAGACTCGCTCTTCTGCCAGAAACAATAGTATGGGAGCACCATTTATAGAATTTTGGATATTTTGGGATGGAGTAGTGGGTGACAGCTGGGCACCTACCAAATCTCTCATCATGGTCCGGCCATACCTCAGTGGGGTCTGGCTGTGCATACTGAGGTTCGGCCGTACCTTAATAGTGGGCCACACAGTGCACCAGCAGAAAAGGCTGCTCTTTGTCCTCTTGTGTTGTGGATGTATTTTGAGTCTTGTTTTGCTTATACTATGGTTTTGAGTTGTTTCCATTATGTTTTCTGGTTATCGAGTTGTATTGTACATTTTGTCTAGTCGAAAGTTGTTATCTGATTCATGAATCAAGCACAAGTATCGGGTAGATTATCATGCAAATTGCTGTCCATTCGTCATATGCAACACAATACAAGAAATTCACAAGAAGAGATCATCTCCACACCAAAAAAAAAAAAAAAAAAAAAAACTATTTTTATAAACTAGTGGGTCCAACACCGATCATTGTTTTACAAAATAAAACATAACACAAAAGAAAGGTTTTCAAAAATAAAGAGTCTATCTGAACCCAGTGCTTAAAACTACAACCAAAAAAAAAAAAAAAAAAAACCAACAACAACAACAACAAAAAAGTCATCCTCGTCGTCAATAATCTGTCATAGCTCTCCTCCTCCTCGGCTGCGCAGGAGGTGCATCGTTGTCATCGCCGACACTTCCAGACTATATGTCAAACTCCTCTCCCTCCTCCTTAGGGGTCGAAGAGCCCTCAAAGGAATCCTTAGAGGGTGAGTGCTACCTCACTCGACCTCTCCCTTGATCAGCTCCTCCTCTGCCCCTCACTAGGCCCCGCCTCTGTCTCTTAGCTTGAGGAGGTCCTGCAGGTGCCACCGATGTTGGTCCAAGCTGAAAAGAAGGAAGGAAAGAAGAGTGCAGATAGTTATAAAATGACAAACAGAGTTGGAATGAAATGACTGTAAACTAGGAGCAAAGCTTACCTCAAGCCCGTGAGCAGCTAGAGTGGTCTGACTCCGTCGCACCATGAGGAGTAGCCGATCAACTGTCCAAGCAATGTCATCTGCAAATGCCCAGGGTACCTGCAAAAGAAAAAGCGAAGTTTGAGAAATATAGCCAGAAACAGAAGCAATAAAACGAGATGACGTATAGTGAGTGGAAACAATAAGGAAATGTGTCCCTGCTCGATGCCTGGAGCAAAAACTATCCGGCAGTCCCTCTCCTCGATCTCATCAATCAGAATCTGCTCGAGCACCCCATTTGGGCGCATGTATGTGATCTCCGTGGGAATCACAGAAAACCCAGGAATAGGAGCAACGGCAGGGGCACCTCTAGCAGGGGCATCACCAGCACCAGCTATGGAGACCGTGACCTCCGGAACAGCACAGGCCACGCCCGGGGTGAGGGGCGCTATCACCCAAGCGTGCAAGAAGGTAGTGAGGTCACCGGCCATATGATATCTATCACCATCCTCTCCCTCCATCAAGAGGTCGATCGTAGGTCCGTCTTGTATCTCATCAACTGACCTCATGCCTGGAGAAGGAGGATGCGGAACGTCTGGATGGGCAACGCCTCGGGTTTGGCGAATGAACCTTTCCCCCAGATAATAGGCCCAACCAAAGGGGCCCTCGAATAGAATCTGCATGGTAGAGGCATACCAGGCAGCATCATAAGTCACTCTGGACACTGAGGAGATACCTGCCTAGGGATGCCAATCAGTTTGTGAATCCGTACAGTGTCAGATGTCAGTATCATATTAGTTATCAGTGCAGCGACAGTGCAGTGTTAGATACCATTTAGTGTCAGAAATCAGTGCAGTGTTAGAAAATCAGTGTGTAATAAGCAAAACAATGCAGTGGCAGATGTCAACAGTATGAGGATGCTAGTATAATATGGGAACAGTGCTATGTAATGCAAAGAATGATATTGTGTTACCTGGTCCGCAGTGATCGTATCAAAGAAACGGCGGAAGTATAGGAAGGTCCGGTTTACTAGGCGGCGGTGTTTGAACCGTGAGTTGTAGTACCGAGAGCGGGGTACTGACAACTCAATCGGCCTCACTGGGACTGGAGCTAGAGTGGTGAAATACGTGTAAACACAGAGCTGTAAACAAATGAGCATGAATAAAGCAAATGAGCGGATATGAAATGCAGAGTAAAGATAAACAGGAAATGCAAAGCACAGAATGCAAAGTTGAATAGAAAAATAAATGGGTGAGATGCGTACCTCCTAAACTCTCCAGTAGCCACTGAGTAAATCTGCCTTGCGGCGGGACACGAAGCTCATGTAGCAGTATAAGGTGGCCAAGCTGGCGCCACCCCAATCATACTCTGCCACCCGCGATAGATGCACCAGTGCTCCAAGAAAATATATCCCCACGATATTCTCCCTGTTTGCAAACATGGTAGTACCGAGAAGATACAAAAGGAAGCCAGGAGCGTACTAGGCAATCTCATCTGCAGTAGCTGGCTGACTGTCAATGAAGTGATCATAGAACCAGTTGTAGCGCACCATTCCCTAACTGCTGATGTTCGGAATCGCTGTAAGAAGCTGGAGCTGTGCAGATTTCCACTACGCTACATCTGGGTCAAATGGGATAGGGCCACCAACTCCGACTCGTAGGCCAATCAGCATGGAAAAGTCATATGGCGTCAATGTCATCTTCCCAGTCGAAGAGAAGTGGAACGAGTCTGTGGTGTCACACTACCTCTTCGCTAAAACTCCATATAACACTAACTCAGCCCACATCTGGATGAGCCCGCAGCAGAAGGGCCCAAAGCCAACAGCATCTACTACTGTGAGAACCTCTGTGAGAAGCCACTGGTACCAGCATCGAGGGCCTGATATGGTCCCATAGCTGATAATCCTCCTGGCTACGACCTATAAATAGGGAATGCATCAATATATGTACAACAGAGACGATTAATTTGTTCATAAGTTTCAACATATGTACAAAACCAAGGAAAATTTCTTACCGTAGAGACCGCAGCGGATAAGTGCTCCGTAGGTTCACGCAGAAGTGTGTCCTCCTCCAGCCCAGGGATGAATCCCATAAATCGTAATGTGAGTGCGTGGATAGTAAGTGACCGCATCAAATGGCCTATCTGCTAGGGGAAGCAAAGCGGAAGCATCCTCGGCTTCCATATCTGCACCAAGGGCGGCACCAATATCTATGGCCAGGTCCGAAAGAGGAACCTCGTCATTAGCCATGAGGAAAGGTAGGGAAGAGTGAAGAAAAAGTGCAGAACTAAGTGAAAATGGGCAAAAATCCAAAAATCTCAAACCCTAGAGAGAGAAATATAGAGGATGAAAAATCAAGGGGAGAAAAAGGAAAAATGTGGGTAAAAGTGAGAAAAACAAAGAGAAAACCCAAACTTGCGCTAAATTAATTTTTGTTCGGTTCAAAATGTAGAGAAAAACAAACGTTTCAAAGAAAAAATGGCGTGGATTGTTGGGTAAAAGCAAGAAAAGAGAGATCTAGAGAGAGAGGGATGCTAGAGAGAGAGAGGGGTGATTTTCGGATATGGAAGTTTGAGGAAATGAGGGGTTTGTTTTGTTTTAAAACAAGAAAAGCCTAGGGCTTCCCAAATCTGCCCCTGCCGCCGTCAAAGTCCGGCCATATGTCCGTATGTCCGGCCGTACCTCATCGAAATCCGGCCGGACTTTGATGAAAATAAAAAAAAAAAGAAATAATAATAATAATAATAATATGTTTATACTTTATATCTTTGAATATATATAAAAAAAATAATCATCATCAAATCATTTTGTTTGTGTTGTTTTATTAATTGTTTTTTTTATTAAAAAAAAAAAAGAGGAGTAGAGGAGGGGAAAATCAAATCCTTTTGTTGTACAGTTTTATTTCATTTTGAGTAAATGAATATATAACAATAACAATAACAAAAAAAAAAAAAAAAAACAAACAAACAAACAAACAAACAATACAGGAAAAAAAAACAAATTAAAAAAAAAAAAAAACGAGGAAGAGGGATCTTGCTCTTCTTTCTTCTCCGACGACGGCCACACACCGACCTCTAATGAGGGCCACACGCCAACCTCACTTGCTCGGCTCTCCTGCTGATTTCTTTCTCTTGGTTTTGTCTGAAAAAACCCTTGAATGCCCTACCTCAATACTTACAAGACCGCCGAGAAAGTTGCCTCCCTGCTGATCATCAAAAGCAAAGTACAAAGGTGCTCCAAATTGGGCCATGGAGGTGGCCTTCCATTTCAGCTCTTTGTTCTCTACTTTCAACGCACAAATATCTGCTCATGCATCCTTGTACATACGCTGGAGCAGAGAGAGTTGGTCGTTGACCCGATGTACCTCGCAGGTCCTGTTTTGCAGCCGATGAGACAAGTTAGTGACCGCGGCCACTGTCTCCATACATGACTTCAGCGTGTAGTGGTTGGCTTCAATGTCATTTTGAGCAGCCATTATCTGCTCGATTGTTAGTGTAGGAAGGTTAAGATGAGTAAGAGCAGGAGCACTTTGTCCAGGAGAACTCATGGGATCATTAAGGTCTGGAAAAAGAGTGAGGGGGCGGAACGAAGTCATTTGTGAGAAACGAGAGGTGTAAAAGAATGGAATCGCAGTGAAATGGCAGAGAGCAGACTGAGTTCTATCTCTCTGAGTCTCTCTATTCTGTCTTTCTCAGGAGAGTGATGAAGAAGAAGACGGAAGAGAAGATGAAGAAGAAGATAGAAGAATAGGAGAGAGAACAACAAAGAAGGTGAAGAAGACGAAAAAGAGACAAATAGGGAGAGAGGGCCGAGGCAATTGTCGGCCGGCTGACGTAAAAGGCGAGGCCGCGTGTCAGACGCGATTTTTGAAGGAAGAGAGAGGCGGAAGAGTTGTATACATATATTTATATGTATTATATACATATTTGTTTGAATTCTTGTCACAGGAGCGGCTTGACTTAGTGGTTGAGAGACCAAGGAGCAAAGCCTGAGGTCAGGGGTTCGAAACCCCGTATCCCCACATCCATGCTTTTGTTCCTTTCTTTTGTGTGTTTTGCGTACACATATCATATATATCTCTTGTATATATCTGTGTATATGCCCGTATATGTATAAGTGTTCAAAACAAAACAAAAAAAAAATTCAAAATTCAAAAAATCTATCAAATCAAACAAAAACAAAGAAATCATTCTACCATACCTTCTTCCACTCGTGTAAGATGCGTTTGGACTTCAAAATTAGAATTTCATGTTTATCCAATCAAAAGATCTTCAATTTCGGTTTCAAATAACCTCCTCTTGCGAAAAGACGCGTTTGGACTTCACCATTCCTCCTCTCGCAAAAAGACGCGTTTGGACTTCACCATTTCTCCTCTCATGAAAAGACGCGATTGGATTTCACTATTCCTCCTCTCATGAAAAGATGCATCTGGACTTCACCATTCCTCCTCTCGCGAATGAAGCGATTGGATTTCACTATTCCTCCTCTCGCGAATGGAGCGATTGGACTTCGCTATTCCTCATGTGAAACACGGTTAGATTTGTTTTGCTCTAATTTCTGCTTTCGTTCAGTGTCACATCATTGTCTTGATTGCATTTCATTGCATGATCATAAGTTATGTTTTACATTTCATTTTCCATCTTGCCCCTGAACTACGCAGGTTTGATTCCTTGCAACAGGATACGTACGCAACCCTCGGGGTCAACCAATTGTGTGTGCATTTCTTTGTTTTTGCCAAAGTCTTATGATCTTGTCAAATGGGTCATCTTCAGGCTTTGACATTAACTCACGTCGTAAAATGACTTCGAGCTCTGTCAAAAAGGGACAACTGTAGACAACCCAATTTTGACCGCTCGTAAGACTTAGGTGCTTGATTCTGAGCACTCGATGATGACGATTACATTGAGTCAGTGGTTTAAATTCTCAATAAAAGAATCCAAGTTCGAGCTCTAAACAATTTCAACCTGCCATACCCACTGTATTTTTACCCCTAAATTTCAGTATTGCACCTTGTATCAACCTGTATTGAATCTGAAAGTAAGAGATAGTGGAAATACACTGAAGTCCGGCCGGACCTCAGTAATCCGGCCGGAGACACCAAGGTACGGCCGGACCTTTTGACTTTTCAAGCAGTATCAGCAGTGTTCTGCCAACTGCCCAATTCTGCAAATATTTCTGTCAAACCTGCTTGGGGCCTATAAATAGCAGGGTTCAAACTGCTGTAAGGGGGTTGAAAAACATATATAGAATTTAGTTAGGGGTTGAAAAACATATATAGAATTTGGTTAGGGGTTGAAAAATATATATAGAATTTGGTTAGGGGTTGAAAAACATATATAGAATTTGGTTAGAGAGATCAAATCAATATCAAGTGAGTTAGAAATATCAAGAGTGAGTTAGAAATACCAAGAGTTAGAAAAAGATCAAAGCTATCATCCTTCTTGTTCTTCCATAAGCCTTGAAGCTCTCATATCATCCATACATACCGTACAAGAGCTTGAACTTGAGCTTGATTTGAGAATTGAAAATCATACTCAAACTTGAGGGTGCTTTGGAATCAAGTTTGATTTACAACAAGAACACCTTCTCTACAAGAGGTAAAGCTCTCTTGCTTTTATTTCAATCTTTGTTCATCTTTTTCTTGTGTTTTCATACTATTTTTGGACTGTTTTGAGGGCTGAAACTTGTGATTATAAGCTACCCAAAGGTGGAAGGGTTAATCCCCCTTGCTTGAACCTTACTCCTAGTTTAAATCCTTGTATTTCCCACTTGTTTTCGTCAACTTTTGCCATTGTTTTGGGGATGATTTGGAACTATTTTGGGGCTGTTTTTCAACATCTAAACTATGTGATTTGAAGTTGTAAAAGTGGGGAGAGGTTTGCCACCCTTCCTCATAATTACACTAGCTTTAATCTCTCTATGATTGTGCACCTTCTATGGTTTAATTTCAGCACTATTGTATGTTATTTAGGGGCTACTTAATTTATTTCAATAAGTTTGTTTTACATATTATGTTTGTGTTATATTAACCAATTAATCAACTTCGCATAATTACGTTTGCAACCTCCCTCCATTCTTCGATTATTTTGATTAAAAAGTTGTGAAAAATTAAGATTGTGGTTCAAGTATAAGAAATGAACTTTTCTCATGCTTAATGGTTTAATCTCTTAAGAGGTTCACTACCAAAGGCATAAAACTTTCTCATGCTTAATGATTTAATCTTTTCGGAGGTTCACTACCAAAGGCATGAAACTTTCTTAAACTAAAGTACAATCATTTATTTTTCAGTTCGTTTATCACCAGTGTGTCTACTTTTAAGGGATTAATTGCCCCTTGGAAATCACCAAGGAAAGTGTCATTATCACTTATTATCAAGTTTGGATTTCAAGTCATTATCGCTCACTTTGGGTTTTTCTAAGTCATTATCACTCTTCTAAGTTTGACTAGTTCTTGTTGCGCATCTTGGGTTTGACTTGAAATCCCTAACTTGTAAATAAGTTTGACTCTTCCTTTGTAATTTCCTCCGAAGAAAATAAGGCTTATTTCCTCGGGTTAAGTCGACACTTATTTTCCTTTATTGTCTTTCAGACTTAGTGGATGTAAATATCACCGTGGACTTAATGGATTAAAGAAAAGGAAAGGTAATATAAAAGAGGCTAATAAAATTGAGTTTAAAATGAATCAACCAACATAAAGAACCAATATGATTGATTGAATTTGGTCGGACGTTATACCGAGTTTATTGTGTCAAGGCTTGTCTTACATTAATTCATGATGTTTTGATGAATCTTGAAGCGTTTTTAGGGCCAGACGTTGTGCCGGAGTCTATTATTGTGTCAAGGCTTGTCTTATATCAATTCATGATAATTTGATGAACCTTGAAGCGTCGCTACTTCCCTTCTTGAATTCGCTTCATGATAGGAGGGAAGGGTGGTTGCTATGCATTACATTTATTGATCTTTGTCCTATCATGTCCAAAATCATCATGCGAATCAACTTGCAACCATAGATGGTTTGGGAACCAAGTTCACTCCTCTCTTGAGTATTTTCTATGATAGAGAAGGGTAGAAGAGACAAACGTGGCTAGGAATACCCTGTATGCACTGTTTCACCTCAGGTACAAAAAACAGATTTCCACAAAGAAACAAGATATGATTGGATTTATTTGGGGCTTGACTAAGTCTTTTTTTGGGCCGGCAAGGTTCCAATAAATTGCAAACAATACACTTTTGGTTGAAAGCAATGATAAGTTGAAACAAAACAAATCTCAGCAAGGCAGACAGAGTAATTCCTGAGGAGCGTCGAGCAATCATTGAATATCATTATCATAATAAATTAGATAGCCCCTTATTATTATTCATTCGAATTTGTAATAACTATTTATTCGGACACTAGGACATTCAGACCCTCCTTCGCGAGGACAAAAATGTAGTAAGTTGTATGTCTTCCAACCCCCCATTCTTTCTCCCTTTTATTTATCTACTTATGATGGTTAGCATAGGGACATCATATTTTCAAATTAGCATTTCCATGACTTGCATTCATTCGTTTTGCATGCATAAAGTTCGGCTCATCATATTATTCAAATGTCAAATTCAAACTCTTTACTTGAACACGTGCGCTATCACATGCCTTGAATTGACTCGCACGCCATGCTAGTAGCTGACCTTATTAATTGCATATTGTATGTGTTGCATTAGCCATATTACATAGTGAGGATCATGCATTTTTCTAACTAGTTCCTCTTTTGGCTTAGAGTCCGAGGTAAGTTTTTATGCTTTAGCATATTGCATAAGTGTGATTGTTGTCATATCAAACATACTACCATGGGGCTAAATGCTTAATTGTTAAACTGCTTGAATGCCTGTGGATGAAGGCTATTCACTAACATTGGGATACTTTGATTAATGTCTATATATGAGATCACTTTTTCAAGTGATACGTATGCAAAACACTTGTTTTTTTTTAAAAACAAACATGAAGTCAAAGGTTCCAACTGTTCGTGAAATTAGTCTATACTTATATGTTAAAGATAAAATAAGAACATATATTGTACATAAGAATCACATCATAATTAGTAGAGGCCGATCTGTGATCGAGTGAGTGGGGTGCTCATTATTGACCTTCCCCTCTTATACCTAAGTTCCCGAACCAAGACACTTTGATAACGGCGGACAAATGGCCTTTGGCATGAGTCACGGGTTTCCTAAATTTTCCAAAATAAATATTTAGGTGGCGACTCTGATATCTAGCAAAGTAGTTCATTTTTGGCATTTGACACAAAACATCGATTTTCCAAAAGCAATTGTCAGATTTGGACTCTTTTTGTGTTTTCACTGTTTCACATTGCACTTGTGAAATCAGATTCAGAACCAACACAAGTGGAGTCCGAACTGTAAAGGCTATTCATTGTTCTGAAAGGGGGCGCGAAAAGCTGAGCTACATCGTGGCATCCTTAGCATCATGTGATATGTTATATGTTACCTGATACCAGAGTTTCAAGTGGATTCTATTCAAGGAACTGATTATGCATAATCAACTATATGATCTGCAAGTGGGTCTTTATGACCATCTCAAGTGAATATGGGTCTTAATGACCATATGCTCTGTATATGGGTCTTTATGACCAATTCGATCTGTTAGCGCTAATGGATGTACCACGTATGACTATTTGCAAGTCTGAATATGTATATGAATCTGTTTCTGATCTGAAATTTGATTTTTGAATCTGTTTCTGATCTGAAATTTGATTTCTAAATCTGTAGCTCATTATTCACTGGGCTTTAGCTCATTATTTATATTATGTATGTAGGTGATCAGGCACGTGACCAGGCTTGAGACTTCCAGTCTGGATCCATTTGTGTCAGCCAACCAGTACGCCTCCCGAGGAGGTTCCGGAAGTTTTTTATGGTCAAGTTTTTGTGGACAATGTTGTGACCAAGTTAATGAACAAGTTTTAAGTTTTATTTTCTTTTCTTTTGTTTGGACAAGTTTATGTTACTTTTGTATGTAAGGCTGACGTCATATTATATGTAAATATAAGTTTAAATTTTATGTCCCATATAAGTTTGCACAGCTCTATGGACAATTATATTTTGATTTTTGCTTCAGCTAGCCCCTTAATTTGTTAATTTGTTCAGAGGCCTTTGGTAATCTTAGGATTACTGGCCAGTTGCGATGCTAAACCTATAGGGGCGGGTTTGAGTCGTGATAGCTATGACTTAATTTGTATGCTTCTAGATTAGTGAGAGCTTTCTAAGTGACTTAATGCTTTCTTAGTTCTTATTCACATTGTTTAATCCCTTACATTCAAGTGTTGGTTGCGACGTTGAAGTACCTAGCTTATTTGTTCAAATATGACAAACTGAGTGCCTAAACTTGGTTAGATGTTTCTTTAAACTTCTCTCAAGTGTTTAATGCTAATCAATGCTAAATTCAAGTATCTTCTAAATGTGAATCAAGTACAAATCATGTGTCAATGACGTACTTTGAGTGGCTCTAAATGTTCATGACTTAAATTAATGTTTCCTAATCCTTCTAATCTCAATTTCAAGTGTTAAACATGTACCAAATATGCATATTGAAGAGCCTTAGGTATCCTACAACAATTTCATAAGTTTTTTTATTGAAAATATCATGTTTACATATTTAAGGTTTAAGGAAATAGCAAGAAATGAAAGGAAACTAAGTTAGGAGAGGAATTAACTTGAAATGGTTAGAGAGAAAATGAGCAACCTTCACTAATTTGAGCATATCTCTTTGTGTACTTAGAATTTGGATGTGAGACCAGTACCATTGGAAACTAGATTTCCAGGACTTGAATTTAGACTCAAGAATCGCTTAAAATCGAGTCCGAATGAGAGATATCCCTATTTGAAGTTGGTTGAAACAAGGGAAATCCGCTCGGGCGGATTTCTGGGGTTGCATGGGCATATTTAAGCAATAGCAAAAATCAAGTTTTACGGTTCAAACTGCTCGAGCGGAATTCAAATTCGCTAGAGTGGATTGGCTGCTTCAGAATACTTGGTTTAAGTCCGAAAATCCATTCCTTTTCTCATATTCTCCCATTTTTTTCTTGGGTTTGAATACTTGATTTTGAGCTTCCAAAACTCTTGAAAAACATGAGGAAACATAAAAATAAACTTCTTTTAAGAATAAGAGCATCAAAACTATATCAAAACTTCAAGATTTTTAACTTCCTAGCTTCATTTCAATTCTTTTGTAATCCTCTTCCTCTCCCTCCTTCAAAACATGAATTTAAATATGCAAAATCATTAAAAGCTATGAGAAATCATGAGAATAGAACTTCCTGTGAGCTAAGAACATTAAAAATAAGATCAAACTAGCAAGAATTTGAGACATTCTACTTGTTCTTCAATTACCTTAACTCTAATTTCTTCTTAATCTTAGGTGATTGATAGGTTAGCTACAAGATTTAGGATGATCAAAAGTGGTGATTTAGGTTGAAATTCTTGAAGTTCTTCAAGCTTTTCTTCTTTGACACAAATTGTAGTTGTCGGTTGTTCGAGTTTAGGGGAATAGTGTGTAGGCATCAAATTGTGGTGTTACTGAAAGAAAGGATTCATGAGATATCAGACAAGTACATTTTAAGAAGATGGAACAAAAATGTGAAAAGGTGCCATAGTAAAGTGATTATCAATTATAACAACCCTTCAATGTTGCTTGAAACAAGTCAGTATAATAAAATGTTCAATGTCTTCAATGACGTGGCTGATTTGGCAACTAATTATGAAAATGTGTGATATGGTGGTTGAACAGTTACTTGAACTAAAAGGGAAATTCAAAGAAGAAGTTGAAATTGATTGTGGAAAGTCTAGTTTTGTGAGTAATCATCATAATTCAACCACTTATGGAGATGGTGTTTCGAAGTCAAAGGAGAGCATAACCATACTTGTTCCAGTCGTTTTACGTCAAAAGGAGAGGCCATGATGTAAAAGGAAACAGTCTATGGTTGAAAAAGTTATTAAGAAGAAGAAAGAAGCAAAGACGAAGACAAAGACCATCAACATCCAAGGAAGTATAGAGGTTTGAAAATTATTTGAATAAGTTAATTTACTATTAAAAAAAAAAGCTATTATTTTCTTAACTTTCAAAGTTTATATTCTACGGCAATCTGAGTTTGGTGCACCTTCAAATATAGGATTTGTTGATCTTGGTACACAAGAGAGTATTCAACTGAATGGAAGAAGTTTATTTTATTCATTAACTTTATAGTTATATGATTTATTTATAGTTGGATTGTCTAATTGCTTCTTATGTTGCAGGAATCTGAAATATTGGGTCCAAGTTTGGAGCAACAAAACATATTTCAAGAAAACTTGTCATACCAAGTACGTAATATTCTAGTGTGTATTTATTTACATGGTTTTATGAAAATTTAATATATTTTATTTTTTTGATAGGAGCATCATCATCCATCTCGATCTTTGATATTCGAACATTCAAGTTTCACAAAAATGTTGAATGACATAGCACAATCACAGGCTAACAATCCAGAAGAGGACACAAATGGTAGAAGTTGAAAATGTCTACATGATAGGGTTGCGTGGACATTTGTTGACTATTTTCTTTTCTTTTTTTTCTTTTTTTTTTAAAGTTCATTGAGAATGTTTATATTATATTTTGAGAGACTTGTTTGTTAAAGCACTATGATTTTGGTGTTGGCTTATATAGCTGAACTATTACATTGAAGCATTATCAATTATTAAAGTTTATTATGGAACGTTGAAGGCTTTTTTCAATATGAAATGTGAATTTTTTTTTTCACATTATGAGTAAATTACCATTAAGAATGTTTTTTCTTTATTATGAATAAATTTCATTTGTTCTTTAATTTGTGATCTCAACCAAGCCCATTAACAGCTTATGTTTGTGATTAAAAATAAATAAAAAGTCAATGAGGAGTTGCTAGTAACAATATCAATAAGAGCATGACAAAAATAAGGAATTTCATATTCTTCAATGATCATTACAATTCAAAATACAAGACATTCCATTACAATACAAACACGAATATGAAATGGCATTAGTCATATTCTCCAATACTCATTTTATTGCCATTGCAACACAAAATACAAGAGTGTGCTGAATCAACATTTTTAGGATATTAAATTACATTCAATTCCTTCAATATTGAAACTCAATGGATTGTTCCCTACTTCATGAGTGTTGGTAGCTATAAACCTCTGTCTGTCTTGCTTTTCTTTAAGTTTCATGTTTAATATGTTTGACTTTTACGGGATTACACCATGCCTAATAAAGTCTTCCTTTGTTTGGCGTCTTGGACTCTGTCATCCAAATTACTGCAATTACACTGCAATTACATTTTTTGCTTTTAAATCTCATCGCAATGGTCTCACCCCTATCTCCACCAGTACCAGTAGATGTTGACGCTGAACATCTGGAAAAAAAAAATCAAGCAGAAAATTCAGAATCAAATTAAACCATTGTTATCTCATAACAATTATGAACATTATGAGGTCATGCTCCATGAGAATCAATCGTCTAGTATTTTTCAACTTTTATAAATTTATGACAATCAATCTTTAGTATTTCTCAACTTATATAAATTCATACATTCATATATTTCACAAATTCAAACAAACATCGACTGTAACTGATTATAAATCATTTTTTTTCTTCTTTAGTTTCGCCTTTCTTTAATAATGCATGTGAATCAAATTGCTTGAAATTGTGAACTACATCTAGACTCTAAATAAATACTAATTTTTCCTTAATTTAGCCTTCAAGCAAATGCTCAAAAAATCAACACACTAATTTTTTGCCTTCAAACAAACACCCCAAAAATTCAACAAAATTTATTTTCATTAATCTAGCCTTCAAACAAACATCCAAAAATACGATTGAAAGAGAACTACATCTACAACTAATAATTCATGATTAATTCATCACAAAAGCTCCAAATTAACAAAAGCCCCAAATTTTAAAAATTCTAGATTTGATAAAAAGACATTCCAAATATGCACAAAGAAATTAAAAATAAAGTATATGAAACAAACAAGACTCATATTTCCATAATTATTTTTCGATCAGCAAAAGAAATTTTATTGATGAGCACAAATGAATTACAAAGTGATATATCAAGAAAGAGGCAAGTGCTTAAGCGTCACTGTAACGCCCTCGACATGCATATAATGATTTTAATTATTTAATTATGTGTTATTTATTAATTAAGATATGTGTCATGTGATTAATTTGAGTATATCTGTTCAATTTCAAAACTATCTGTTGATCGCAGGAAAATCTATTGTGATTTCCGCTCTTAATCTGAAATTGAAGGCCTTAATGGCGCCAGAAACCAAAATTGAGTACATGATTAGACTAATTGGAATTTTTAGAACCTTATGGCAAGTTTGATCAAAAATTGATTTAGATTAATTAATTAAGTTGTGTTTAATTGGTCTAATGTGCTAATTGTTGTATTAAGCCACTTCAACTATATATTTGTGTCATAAGCTCATTTGAGCTCATTGTACTTCTTCATTTGAGTTCAAGAAATTTGAGGGAGAACTCTAGATAGAGAGAGAGAGAGCTCATATTCTAGCGAGAGGAAGTATAGAGATTGAAGGATTAGCTTGATTTCATCAAGTTAGTGCAATAATTGTTGTGTTTGAAGCCTCTAGGTAAGAATTCAACCCTCAATACATGAAGATATTGTGATTTCTGCTTTTAATCTGAAATTGAAGGCCTTAATGGCGCCAGAAACCAAAATCGAGTACATGATTAGACTAATTGGAATTTTTAGAACCTTATGGCAAGTTTGATCAAAAATTGATTTAAATTAATTAATTAAGTTGTGTTTAATTGGTCTAATGTGTTAATTGTTGTATTAAGCCACTCCAACTATATATTTGTGTCATAAGCTCATTTGAGCTCATTGTACTTCTTCATTTGAGTTTAAGAAATCTGAGGGAGAACTCCAGATAGAGAGAGAGCTCATATTCTAGAGAGAGAAAGTGTAGAGATTGAAGGATTTGCTTGATTTGATCAAGTTAGTGCAAGAATTGTTGTGTTTGAAGCCTCTAGGTAAGAATTCAACCCTCAATACATGAAGATATTGTGATTTAGAGTTGAGTTTATTGTTTATATTTGACCATTTGCATGTAGTTTGATATTAGAAGTCAAGAATGTAAAGAAGCTTTACATACATGAGCTAAATTGTTGAGTTTTACCATGTTGAGCTTGAATTGTGGGTTAATTTGTACATGCATGTTTCATCCATCATGTGTTAACCTTTAAATTCATGTTTTGGAAAGGAGTTTTGTACATGCATGAGGCTTTAGGCTCAAATTTGTCAATTTCATAAGTTTTGAAAAGAAGGAAAGTCAATTCATTACATGCGAGTTAAGAACATGGGGTTTTGAATCTTATTTTGGAAAATTGAAAGGGATTTGAGTATGTGGTTTCTTAATTTCCATGAATTTATGCATTATAATGAGTTTCTACATGTTTCTAGTAAGCCATGCAAGCTTTGGGCATAAGAGATGCATTTTTAAACTTCAAAGAGCAATCTGGAAAACCCAAAAAATCTACAGACTGCTCGAGCGACCAAGTGTGCGCTCGAGCGAACTTGACAAGCTCTCAGTATTTTTGCAAACAATTGCACGGTAGCTCGAGTGGCAAAACTTGCACTCGAGCGAAGCCTGTTTTGCACCACTCATGGCTCGAGTGACAGAAAGTTGGCTCGAGCATAAAAATTGAGCAACCAGTACTTTTGCAGAGTTTTGTAGACCGCTCGAGCGACCAAAGTTGCGCTCGAGTGAAGACCCCTGTTTCAGCATATTTTGACAAGTTTTTATGTGTTCATATCTTGCTTTTCATCTTCTCTAGAGTATTTCTAAGCATGAATTGTGACTCAATAAGGAACTAATAAGTGAGAAACCCACATGAATGATTGAATTAGAAAGAGAAAATGAATTATATGATTCGAACAATGTGTTCCAATATGTGTATATGTGAATTGTGTAGGTTTGAACATTGTGGAAGAACATCAACCTACTCGAGGTGAGTAATGTCTTTGCAACGGTATTTTAGTATGAATTACTTTAAAAATAGTTTTTCTATGTAATGAACTATGAAACCTACACTTTGTATAAGTAATGAGATATGGTCCAAGATTTTTGAACAAGTACTTTGAGGCACTAAGCTATGCTCTAAAACTCCGAATTGTGTAAAATGAGACAAGCATTCCAAAATTGTGATTTGCTAAGAATGAATGAGTTCCCTTATGAACAATGACATGAAAATGTTCTTTGACCATTCGGTAACCACTATGTTGTCTATAATCTGCACGTGACTTTTGACAAAAGCCAACGAATCGTTATAAACATTCTGTATGATGTTGATCTTAATGATTGTTCTGTATGACTTTGATGTCAATCGTTCTGTATGGAATCTACACGTATAAGATACTCTGTATGTGCTCATTCTGTATATGGCATCAATGTGATGTTCTGCATCCTGTCTAAGCCATCAATGTGATGTTCCGCATTCTATATCAA
The DNA here is from genome assembly GCA_036172215.1 of Camellia granthamiana. NCBI lineage: Eukaryota > Viridiplantae > Streptophyta > Magnoliopsida > Ericales > Theaceae > Camellia > Camellia granthamiana. The sequence goes on from JAXFYN010000122.1 coordinate 92,201, forward strand.
TCATCTGAATGATGTTCTGTACAAGTCACCAAGACGTGTGTTCCGAACAAAGTCATTCAATATGAATGTTCTGTATGGCATTTCGATAAGTAAAATAAGGCCTTTGGGTACTTCGCAATGTGACAATTAATGAAAGGTTTGGTAACTGTATTTGTTATTACATGTTTTCGAAACAAGTTTCAATTATGACAAGAACCTTTTGAATTACTCTAATAAGTTATGGAACTCATTAATTAAACCCCTTTACTTAGAGATTATTCATTGGGTTTCCAGCTCACTCCGTTTATATATTTGTCTATAGGTGAGCAGTGGGATGTCCAGCCTCGGCCTTAGTGAGACTGGAAAAGGTTACTAAGATTTTGGAGTCAGCTTAGGTTTCCTCACGCACGAGGCTTATATTTTGATTTTCTTTTGTTTACTTTTGATGGTCATGAAAGACCAGGTCTATATATAAACCTTGGTTTTTGGTTTGCCAGTTTCTGAATAGTCCTGGACATGCATAATCTTTTATGTTCTGTTGGGTGTGAGATATAACATGTCTATTTTGTCATTTTCATGTATGTACAACTCAATGGACAAGTTTTTATATTCTGCTTCCGCTTATGGCCTCGTATATTGTATTATAAATTATGTTAATTCTGTTTTTGAGGCCGGGTAATCTGGGATTACTAGTTGGTTATAGTCTAAACCCATAGGAGTGGGTTTGGGTCGTGACAGAGTGGTATCAAAGCACGAGTTATATGTCACAGACTTGTCCATTTGAGCAATAAGAGTTTGTAGAATGGAATTAAGGGTTACATTCATCTGCTAATTGTGCATTTATTTGATAAGTGTTATATATGTAATCATTTATTACGTATATGACTAATTGTGCACCCAAGATATATGTAATGTGAATATGAGAAAATGTATGCCTATTTGTATCAATATATATTTTTGTATTTGTCATAATCTGGGTTTTTATAGAACATGGTGAGAACAAGGGCGGATGAGCTAGAAGAATCTTCCACAGCCCGACTTGACAGACTGGAAAGAATGGTACAAGAAATGGCTGAAGCCTTAAGACAACAACAACAGCAGCCGGTACAACAAGAACCTCCGCCACCGCTTATGCAAGAACATCAAGTGGATGACCGAACAATAGCTTTGACTAATTTACGAAAATGAAACCACCATTATTCCACGGAGGAGTGGACCCTTTGAAGGCCGAGGCATGGGTTCTCGGTATTGAAAATTTATTTGAAGTCTTCCCATGCATTGAAGCACAAAAAGTTTTGCTAGCCGCATTTACTTTGGAAGATGATTCTAGACGATGGTGGATGTTGATCCGAGATGAAAACAAAAACATTGATTGGGCTAAATTTCTGGAAATCTTCTATGAAAAATACTTTCCGCAATGTGTTCAGGATCAAAAAGTTTGTGAATTTGAAGGGCTAAAACAAGGCAACCCAACAGTGGCTGAATATGAATCTCAGTTTACCGAATTGGCAAGATTTGCGCCTCACATGGTTGATACCGATTATAAGAAAGCGAGAAAATTCGAAGGAGGACTCCGAAACTTGATTCAAGAGAAAGTTAATGTGTTGAAACTAACAAAATATGTAGATGTGTTAGACTGAGCATTGATGTTTGAAGCTAAAATGAACCGAAATTCTGAATGGAAGGGAAAAATGCAAGACTCTAATGTGAATAAAGAATCTTCGAGAAATAAGAAATGAAAATCAGAGACATCTAGCCAAGATGAACTTGCTCAAAGAAACGGCTCTGCACTGACTTGTCCAAAATGTGGGAAAAAGCACCGAGGAATTTGTTAGCGAATTTCTGGAGCCCGTTACAGGTGTAGTAAGATGGGACATACAGTAAGAAATTGTCCTCAGATGGGACAGAATGTGAATAGGCCCAGTGCTAGCTCAGCCGAATCAATACCAACGATGAGGCCTCCTGTGATAAGAGAGAATGCTAATCAAGGGAGAGTATTTGCACTCGTCCAAAAAATACTCAGAACCCTAGAACTACTATCCCATGTACCTTTTACTATTTATAAACAAATGCCCATGTGTTGATTGATTATGGACTTGTACATGTATATAACTTTGCTTAGGACATTATTTGATTTGGTTTGACCTATTCTTTTATATATGCTGCATGTGCATTTAGATTGGTTAGACCCACAGGATCATTACCTTATTTATTGTATGTATCTACTCCAATTGGGGAATCTGTGAAATTTGCAATGGGGATATTGATAGACTCTATATATATATAAACCTATGCTCATGATGTTTTGTTATATCACTCTCTTTCTTGACTGAACCACCGAGACTATGACTTTGTGATTGTGTGACTAAGTTGGGCACCTAAAATAACAAACTCTTTAATCTGTGAGACCGTGTACTTTGATTGTTAACAACTGATTTGGAACTTTTGCATTATGAAACCTATACTATGTGCAACCGAGGAACTTTGTATGATGCATTACTGTGTACCATGTACCGTATACTTACATATAAGACTTATTTGGAGAATGCCATATTTTACATGACTTAAAACACTTTAATGTGGACCATTGTGATGTGTGACTCTGATATGATTTTCAGAATTGATGAACTTAGAACAATTGTGAAATTATTGACTATGTACCTAAACGAATGGAATGTGACCTACAGAACCAAATGTACCCTATTGAGAATGATTGATAGAACTTTTATTTGATTTGATCTGATAGAACCTTTGTTTGGTTGACCTGATAACCTTCATCTGAGATAATTTGATGGGACCCTTGTTTGATTTAATTTGACAAGACCTTACTTGATTTGAGAACCATTAACTGATTTGATTATGTTATGGGGGATTATGAATTGCTTACAAATAGCTGACCGGGTTATGTTTGCTAATGGGATTGATAGACCAAGAACTTGAGTTTGCTTTGAATCTTCAAAACTTTATGTGGACTGTCAATAATAGATTGATTTCCTTGTGAACAATATTTGAATGTTTACCTTTGGTTGATTGGGAATATATATAGTATTGGAGATCGGTTGCTTCGGTGTTATCAGACTTCGCAATTCGATGCTATGAGACTCATTAACAGCTGACTATTTTGAGTATGTGCACTATTTGGGATTAGAAAACCTCAACTATCTGAAAGTGTGTGAATTCAGTATGCTTTGTGATTTGATATTACCTTTGCTTCTATGGTTCATAAACCTGAAAGACTTGAATGACTATGATGGATCACTGAACTGAATGATTGAGTTGAACTGTAAACTATTGAATAACTAGGAAACGAATCGAACTTCTGTGATAAAGGTGAATGTGCTAAATTTTCATGATAGGACTAATGAGAAAGGATCCTCCTGCTAAAATGGGAGAATGTTATGTAACCAAAGTATTTGATCTGTTTTTAATGCAAGGTATTTCGAGTCATTTTTTATATAAGGTAGTGTAAGTTTGGAGGACCAAACTTCTTAAAGGTAGGAAGACTGTAACAACCCCGACACAAATATCATGATTATAATTATTTAATTATGTGCTATTTATTAATTTAGATATGTGCCATGTGATTAATTTGAGTATATCTATTCAATTTGAAAACTATCTGTTGATCGTAGGAAAATCTGTTGTGATTTCCGCTCTTAATTTGAAATTGAAGGCCTTAATGGTGCCAGAAACCAAAATCGAGTACATGATTAGACTAATTGGAATTTTTAGAACCTTATGGCAAGTTTGATCAAAAATTGATTTAGATTAATTAATTAAGTTGTGTTTAATTGGTCTAATGTGCTAATTGTTGTATTAAGCCACTCTAACTATATATTTGTGTCATCAGCTCATTTGACCTCATTGTACTTTTTCATTTGAGTTCAAGAAATCTGAGGGAGAACTCTAGATAGAGAGAGAGCTCATATTCTAGAGAGAGGAAGTGTAGAGATTGAAGGATTTGCTTGATTTGATCAAGTTAGTGCAAGAATTGTTGTGTTTGAAGCCTCTAGGTAAGAATTCAACCCTCAATACATGAAGACATTGTGATTTATAGTTGAGTTCATGGTTTATATTTGACCATTTGCATGTAGTTTGATATGAGAAGTCAAGAATGTGAAGAAGCTTTACATGCATGAGCTAAATTGTTGAGTTTTACCATGTTGAGCTTGAATTGTGGGTTAATTTGTACATGCATGTTTCATCCATCATGTGTTAACCTTTAAATTCATGTTTTGGAAAGGAGTTTTGTACATGCATGAGGCTTTGGGCTCAAATTTGTCAATTTCATAAGTTTTGAAAAAAAGGAAAGTCAATTCATTACATACGAGTTAAGAACATGGGGTTTTGAATCTTATTTTGGAAAATTGAAAGGGATTTGAGTATGTGGTTTCTTAATTTCCATGAATTTATGCATTATAATGAGTTTCTACACGTTTCTAGTAAGCCATGCAAGCTTTGGGCATGAGAGATGCATTTTTAAGCTTCAAAGAGCAATCTGGAAAACCCAAAAAATCTACAGACTGCTCGAGCGACCAAGTGTGCGCTCGAGCGAACTTGACAAGCTCTCAGTATTTTTGCAAACAATTGCACGATGGCTCGAGCGGCAAAACTTGCACTTGACCGAAGCCTGTTTTGCACCACTCATGGCTCGAGTGACAGAAAGTTGGCTCGAGCATGCAACCAGTACTTTTGCAGAGTTTTGCAGACCGCTCGAGCGACCAAAGCTGCGCTCGAGCGAAGACCCCTGTTTCAGCATATTTTGACATGTTTTTATGTGTTCATATCTTGGTTTTCATCTTCTCTAGAGCATTTCTAAGCATGAATTGTGACTCAATAAGGAACTAATAAGTGAGAAACCCACATGAATGATTGAATTAGAAAGAGAAGATGAATTATATGATTCGAACAATGTGTTCCAATATGTGTATATGTGAATTGTGTAGGTTTGAACATTGTGGAAGAACATCAACCTACTCAAGGTGAGTAATGTCTTTGTAATAGTATTTTAGCATGAATTACTTTGAAAGTAGTTTTGCTATGTAATGAACTTTGAAACCTACACTTTGTGTAAGTAATGAGATATGGTCCAAGATTTTTGAACAAGTACTTTGAGGCACTAAGCTATGCTCTAAAACCCCAAATTGTGTAAAATGAAATAAGCCTTCCGAAAATGTGATTTTCTAAGAATGAATGAGTTCCCTTATGAACGATGACATGAAAATGTGTTTTGACCATTCGGTAACCACTATGTTGTTTATGATTTGCAAGTGACGTTTGACAAAAGTCAATGAACCATTATAAACGTTCTGTATGATGTCGATCTTAATGATTGTTCTGTATGACTTCGATGTCAATTGTTCTATATGGAATCTACACGTATAAGATGTTCTGTATGAGCTCATTCTATATATGGCATCAATGTGATGTTCTGCATCCTGTCTCAGCTATCAATGTGATGTTTCACATCCTATATCAGTCATCTGAATGATGTTCTACTAAGCCATCAATGTGATGTTCTGTACGAGTCACCAAGACGTGTGTTCCAAACAAAGTCATTCAATATGAATGGTCTGTATGGCATTTTGATAAGTAAAATGAGTCCTTCTGGTACTTCACAATGTGACAATTACTGAAAGGTTTGGTGATTGTATTTTCTATTGCATGTTTTTTAAACAAGTTTCAGTTATGACAAGAACCTTTTGAATTACTCTAATAAGTTATGGAACTCATTCATTAAACCCTTCTACTTACAGATTATTCATTGGGTTTCCAGCTCACTCCGTTTATATGTATGTCTGTAGGTGAGCAGTGGGATGTCCAGCCCCGGCCTTAGTGAGATTAAAAAAGGTTATCAAGATTTTGGAGTTAGCCAAGGTTGCCTCACGCATGAGGCGTTTATTTTGATTTTCTTTTGTTTACTTTTGATGGTCATGAAAGACCAGGTCTGTATATAAACCTTGGTTTTTGGTTTTCCAGTTTCTAAATGGTCCTGGACATGCAAAATCTTTTATGTTATGTTGGGTGTCAAATATAACATGTCTATTTTGTTATTTTCATGTATGCATAGCTCAATTGATAAGTTTTTATATTCTGCTTCCGCTTATGGCCTCATATATTGTATTATAAATTCTATTAATTCTGTTTTTGAGGCCGGGTAATCTGGGATTACTTGCTAGTTATGGTTTAAACCCATAGCCGCAGGTTTGGGTCGTGACAGTCACATCACACAATAACAATCCAAACTAGGTTGGCACTCCCATATGTGCCTAATCATTTGCTAGCACAAAGCCAAGGTTGGTAAGGCACCAACCAAACCACCAAGATAAAAGCAAAACACCACTCGAAATTAATCCAACACCAACAACTCAGCAACAAAACCACAACACAACAACAACCATTAGTGAAAAAATAGAGCCACTTAACAGAGCAATTGCTACTAAATCTTCATACTGCTATAACAGAGTAGCTATGTTTTCATACCTTTGTGATCGGAGATGGTGTTCTTGCAAGAACTCGTAGCAAAAATAGTGATAAAAAACTCAGATTATGAAAGTGGCAGCGTATAAATCTTCAATTGCTGGAAACGTGAGACAAAGATAAGTTTTTTTTTTTTTTAATTTTTAGAGATTGTCGTTGCTGCTGATGTGACTGCGTATTGTTGCAGAAATATAGAATCATAGAACTTTCTCTCTCTAGGTAAAATATATTCTTTCCTTTTTCTTCTTTTTTAATAATGTATTGAGGGTTCCACCAAAATGAGTTGGTTACAGTCAACTCATTCATGAAGCCTTTCTTGACAAATTCTTCGTGACCCCTAGCATTATTGTTTTTGAGGTTATTTTAGTCTAATTTTGATATTAAAATAGACTTGTACTAAATAGTCCGTACTTGTACATTAATTCAGGATAATAGTGATTTTTTTTTTTGTGTGTGTGCTACGTTTACAGTTGCTCTTTCTTGGAGACAGGTGAGTGGTTTTGCGTGTTATGTACTTTTGATAAAATTCTCCCTTACCCATTAAATTGTTCTATAAATATTTTATTTACTACATGTGATCATTTATTACTTAAAAGCATTTTTATGAGAAATTTAGAACTGTTTTTTCAAAATGATTATCGCTCAATCATTTATTTTCAAGAACATGGGTATTTTGTGACACCCAAAAAATTGAAAATATCAGGGGATAATAATAACAAAGAAATACATGATTCTGCTAAGGTTACACATCCAAAAATAAATAATAATACATAAGAGTTTAATATATTTACAGATAACGTAGCCCTAATTTTACAAATTACATGTAAAATAAAATTACAATAATGAGATTGAAAATCCGATATCAGTTCATGCCTGTCATAGCTCCCGAGCTGTTCTGCAAAGTCTTCTTTGCTAGTGAATTCTTCAGAACATGGCACTAGATGCTAGGGCAATTTTGAAAACAACGTGAACTGCAAAACCCAGTAAGAACACCCAAACACCTACTTTCTACACCTCTCAAAAAATATGAAAAAGTATAGAAACCGTAGGAAATAAAATAATAGTTATGAACAACAACTATACAATAACAAACATAAATAACATTTCATCAAGTAGGGGTGACAGTTAGATAGTAACAATATAAGTTAATAGTTAGCTAAAAAATGAAACTAAAGGCCACTAGAGTCCCTCAAAGAGACCCGTCCTCCCAACCGCTAGGATTGAATACCGGACTATTTGGAACTCCTCTATTTGTTGCTTTGCAGACCTTAACACGGATGTCTGCAACAATTATATACTGCGCAGCACAATCGATGGACCTCAAAAGGGACGGCCAAAAGAAATTTTTTTTTATCACCCTAAACCCAACCTTATCCCTCCAAATCAAAAAGGTTTTGTCTTCCTAAATGTCCTATCTAGACCCAATCTTATCTCACCAAATCAGACCACTGCATAGAGTTTGAATATGTCCATTCCGTCTTAGGGTTAACGCTACAACCACTTTGCGAAGACTTAACTCAATGGGAACACATCCCACCATCATTTCATTATCAAACCAACCATTTCAATTATCTTTTTAGATCATCACAAGGTAACGAAACCCATTATCACCCAACTAAGTTTTTCCTTCTTAAGTTCATTATGTTTTCAGTTAGAACAACGGATAATCACAACAGAGCTAACCAAAGCTAAATGTGAGACAACTAAGACATGATAAAATAAGTTCACAAAATAAGCATATATAATATCACAAAGCTAAAACATTTATGAGATATAGCATAGAAGTGTTAAACCACAAATGAGAGCACATTAACACTAAATTTTAGATTTTTCTGTGTTTTGCAGATGATCTTATGATTTTTTGTAGGGTCGATAGTCATTATGTTTCCCTTATCAAGGAAGCTCTCATTGAGTTTGAGGACCTCTCTGGGCTTACTCCTAGTCCTTCCAAGAGTCGCATGTTTTTTGCAGGAATGGATTGTCATTTGAGGAATGATCTACTTGCTATTATGGAGTTCAATGAGGGGTCATTACCTATGAGGTATCTTGGTGTGCCTCTTATTTCTACCAAGCTTAGTCATAGAGATTGCTCTCAACTGACTTCTAGGATTGTTAAGAGAATTCAATTATAGACTAATAAGGCTTTATCGTTTGCTAGGAGGCCCAACTCATTAAGTCTATAATGTTTTCTAAGCAAGTGTATTGGTCGTCTCTGTTTATCCTACCAAAAAAGGTTATAAAGGAGATTGAAGCTCTGCTTAGAGCTTTCTTTTGGTCTGGCGCTAATTTAAAGAAGTCTGGTGCTAAAGTGGCTTGGAGTCATCTCTGTCTCCCTAGAAATGAAGGTGGGCTTGGGTTTAAGGCTGTTGGCATTTGGAATAAGGCTGCTGTGTCTAGGCATGTTTGGGTTTTGTTAGCTGGTGGTGAGCAATCTATGTGGTGTCAATGGGTTAAATCCCACCTTTTGAAAGATAGGTGCTTCTAGAATGTGAAGGTCCCCGGTGACTCTTCTTGGGTTTGGAGGAAAATGCTGGGGCTTAGGGGTGAGTTGATTCACCACATTAGAAGCAAAGTTGACCACTTGCATCCTTTGGGGCCTCTTCATAGGAAGTTTGGTGATAGGGTTATTTATGATTCAGGTATACAAGCTCAAGCTAAGGTCTATTGTCAATGGCCTTATGTAGAGGTGGCCTAGTTGTCAGATTTGGGAGTTGGATGAGATTAAGAGTAGTATACCTGAGAGTTTGAGATCTAGTTTGAGTGAGGACAGGATTGTTTGGCAACCCTCTGCTGATGGTGAATTCTCTATTAAGCTTGGAATGAATGGAGGCCTTAGGGTCCCAAGGTTCATTGGTCTACTTTGCTTTGGTTTAAGTGTCATATTCCTAGAGTTAGCACTGTGGGTTGGCTTGCCTTCCAAAATAGGCTCAGCAACTTGGATAGGATGGTTATGTTTGGTATTAGAGGCTCTGCTACTTGTGTGTTGTGTGAGGAGCAAAATGAAGACCATAACCACTTGTTTTTTGGCTGCTCTTTCTCTCAAAGAATTTGGCAGTCTTTGCAGGTGAAATGCAATGTGAAGTGGCCTCATCTTCCTTTGATCAATTTAATTGAGTGGTTTTCTAGTCATACACATGGTAAGTCTTTGTCCACTACTATTTACAAACTTGTGCTAACTTGTTCCATCTATTGTATTTGGCATGAAAGAAATTGTAGAATTTTCCAATCAAAAAAGTCAAATGAGATTTCTGTGTTGTGTAGGATTAAAAATCTGATAAGACACAGGTTGTTATCTGTTAGTAAGTTTAAAGCTGAACAGGCAAATGATTGGCATATAAAGGAGTGGTCACTTCCTCCTTCTATTATACAATCAAATGGCTAATGTTTTTGTTTACACGTACACTGAAGCTGGCAGGGGTGTCATTAGCCAGAGTGATTTCTGATCTGGTTTAGATACTGATTAGCTTGCTATCGGTTGGCAAATTTGCTGGATTTGGGGTGTGCTGTTGGCTTCTCTGTATTTTCTCTGGATTTGTTATCTAACTATGGCAGGTTTGGCTGGTACATTGTAGGGAAGAGGGTTGAGGGATGTGAGTCCTAAAATAGGTCTGTGAGTGATATAGAGAGTTTTGAAGGTTGAGTGTGTGAGCCCTCAGAGTTTCTTTCTAACTGTTGTCTTCGCAGATTCCTAGCTGGTCCTTTGTTAGGGAATGTGTGTTGAGTGTAAGTGAGCCAAAATTTAGGCAAGCTGGTGTGATCAGTTTATGTTGAGGGTTGAGTGGTGTGAGCTTTTATATATATTTTTATTTGTTTGCAGGTACTCAGCTGGCTTTGGTTAGGGATGTTGTTGTTGAGGGTTGAGTGAAGGGAGTTCTAAATTGTGTTGTTTATTTTGGTTTTGGTCTCATATCTGTTGCATGGTAGTGAGATGAGTGTTGTGGGTTGAGTGACTGAGCTTATATATATGAGGAGAATATCATGCATTGAGTGATTGTTGAATTGTCCACTGTGGTGCTGATTCCTTGGCCTTTCAGGACTCTTAATGGAGGTAGTTGGCAAGTTATCCACTGCTGTGGAGTTCACATAGCTGCTGTAGCTTGGTGTTTTGCTTCTATTATATCTCTAGAGCTCCCCTCTATGGCTCTTGGTGGTGCTGGTGCTGCCAGTATGTTGTTGCTGCTGTGGCTGTCTCTTGTTGCTGGTGTTGTTGTATTGGTGCTCCTGATGCTGGCTTCTTGTGACTTCTGCTGCTATGCTGCCAGTATGCTATTGCTATGAGCTGCAGTGTGGCCTTTGCTGTGCTGCTAGTATGCTATTGCTGCTGTGTTGTTGCAGTGAGCTGCTGTAGCTGACTTCAAGGGGCTGCTGTTACAGAGTGTGCTGCTGTGGGTTGTGTTTTTCTGGCAGAGTGCAGCTGCTATGTGGCTATTCATGCTGCTGATGTGGCTGTTGATGCTGGTTAGCCTTTGTTGTTTCCAGTTTGGGTATTGCGCTCACATGTGGGCTGTACATGGCTTTTTGGCGTGCGGTTTTCTTTTTGCTTGTTGTTCTGGCTTTGTGATTGAGTGAAGGTTATAGCTTGGTTTTGTTGTTGTTTCCCTCCATATTCTAGTATGTAGTGATTGAACAGATTTTGTGGTTGTTCTTCTTGGTCTGGATTGGTCGTTATGTTGATAGGTTTGTTTTATCAGTTTTTTGTTGTTTTAGCTGGGTGTCTTTGTTGTTTATTCTTAGGGCCTGGGGTATGCCCATTGTCTATCTGTATTCTTTCGTCTTTTATTTTATGACTTATTCACTCAAAAAAAAAAATCAGATTTTCAAATTCAAACCGGTTTAGAAATAAATATGGAAAAAATACTTTTTGTCGCTCTATGGATGTAATCTCGGGAGGGTTTTTAGAGAAAAGTGTCTAGTTTCATTTCTAATTTACAAAAACAGAATAGGCCTTTTAGATTTTAAGATATTTCAGAAATACTAGACTATGTCCAGATTCGTTAGTTGTTAGGAAAAATGGTGTGTCTCACAAAATACTTACTCATTTGAACTCAAAATAAAATTCAGTGAAAGTTACCATCTAAATGAAACTTTTGACATAAAAATGAACTGAAGGAAATTTTTCTAAAATTGTAGAAGGAGAGCTTTTTTTTTGGTTCTTTGTGTCACAAACTTAGAAAAATTATTTGGGATATAAAAAAACTCATTCAAGCTCTAACAAAATCCACACACACTCTACACATGTCAAATAACACCCCCTAGAAATAGATCTTAAGTTTATGAATTTTTTATATGAAAATAAAATCAAGAAAGGTAAAAAACAGCTTAGTGGAAATGGAAAGAAGGAGAAACACACTCTATTTGAAAGATTCAAGATCATAGAAGTGTATGACCTCCCAAAACTATACATATATGATATGTAACACATATCAATAGATTCAAGCTTTCTCCTTTGTTTTCTTTTGCTTTCCTCTCTTCTCTCTCTCTCTCTCTCTCTCTCTCTCTCTCTCTCTCCTCTCTCTCTTTTATTTTATTTTTAATTTTTTTTTCAGCCACAATATGAATGAATGAGAGATATAGATGTATATTATGGAAAATTCTATTTCCACACATCTACTTACCTCTGTGTGCACACTTAATGATTTATTTTTTATTACAATTTTGTCCTAAAATAAAATTACTAAAGTGTCCTTATCTTCTCCACCAAAATTCTAATTTCTTAACCCTAACCCTAGCTACCGCCCACCGCTATTGTCGCCGCTATTACACTTTTGGAAATCTGAGTTCATTGCAATCTCTTGACCTCAACACTAACAAATTGAGTGGGAATTTTCCTAATACACTATCTAGCCTTATTAATCTACAAACACTCTCTCTCTACACCAATAATTTCTTCGGCAACATCCCTGGAGACTTTGGGAAGAACAGTCTCTTATTATCGAATGTTAGCTTTTCTGACAACGGCTTCTTCGAAGAACTACCACCGAGATTGTGCAATGGTCTTGCTCTCGAGGAATTGACAGTGAATGGCAACAATTTCACCGGGCCATTGCTGGAATGCTTGAAGAACTACTCTTCACTAACTAGAGAATGAGTGTTGGTTTAGGATTTCAATATTAAAGAGGGGGATATTTTTGGCAAAAAGATTGTGCATTGAGTAAAATTATAAATTCAAAATTAGTTGGTGTGTGTCTTGAGAGAGGATGTGGAGTGAGATATTTTGGTGTGTGGAAATAGAATTACCTGTATATTATGTGGAAAAATAATTTGGGATGGGAGTTGAAAGGTCCAAAGTGCCCTTGGTTCAGTTGGAATTGGATTTTTGACAAAGGAATGGAATGAAGGATCAATTAAGGATTTAAGTTTCCTTAATTAAAGTGTAATCAAGCTTGGTTGGAAGCCTAGTTAGGGTTTGAAGACAAGTCCCATTATTTTGGGAAAAAATATGGCAGGTATACATTTTTTATTTTTTATTTTTTTGGGTGAAATTGGTCAAGCCCCATTCTTTCCCCTCTTCAGCCGACCACCTCTCATTTCTTAGGTACAAATTGAATATAATATATATATATATATAAGGTATTATGTGTATGTAATAATGAGGAAATTTCATTTTGCCCCCAAATCTATAACTCAATGATCAATTTAACCCATGTACATCTTATGCTTTCAATTTTACACCTATTTTATTCAATTTTGGATCAATTTCACCCATGTTGTCAGCTATTGTCTATAATTAGATGGCATTTGTTGCTGTTTTCATTTGAGATTTCATTTTATCCCCCAAATTATCCCAAAAATATCAATTAGACCCTTAAATAATATGAAGTTTTGGGATCTAATTGATATTTTTGAGATAGTTTGGGGGGTAAAATAAAATTTCAAACAAAATTTTAGTGCCACGTCAGCAACTTCCATTTGATTATAAACGGCAACTAACGGCATTCAAAATCAAATATTTTAGGTATAAAATTGAAACTATAAGAAATACATGGGTTAAATTGATCATCGAGGCGGGGGATAAAATGAAACTTTCTCTATAATATAATATAAAGTATAGATAGTACAAAATACGTTAATAAATTCAAGAAAGGGCCAAAGTGCAATAAAATAAAATGACAAGGATGAAATATGAAAATTTTAAAAATTATCATTTATTAATATATAATTATAATAAAATATTTAAAATAATTAATTCAGGTCCTGTTGGAACAAATTACAAAGAGATTAGAAAATTTGGATGAAATGGGCGTCACCTAGGAGTTAGGATTTTTATGGAATTAAACTATTTTCTAAGGTTTTGATATTCATAATTAGGTTTTAAAAGTGACCATCTAGTTGCCGGGATTGATTAGGGTTTGATCGGATTCACCCACGAAGCGTTTCGTTCCTAGGATTTAATTTGCGATAAAGCGATAATTCAAGGTTTAAATTGAAATAAATTGAAGATTAAGGTTTCAAAGATAATTACAAAAATTAGGGTCTCCATATATTCATTCTTTTAAAAAATCTCATGAGACATGTTTCATCATTGTTTTAAAAGTACATATTTTGAAATATTATTTCAACATATAATAATGAGACTTTGTGAAATGAATATATATATATATATATGGGACCATTTGTCACACCCTAAATCCAGGTATGACCGGCCATGGCCCACATGGCTTTAGCTCAAGGCACAAATAAACCTAAACAAAAACCATATAACCATATAGAATAAAAGTAATAGTAGTTCCTTGACATAAATAAATCAAAACAGAATCTAGTCACAAGTCATAAGTATAAGCGGGCAAAACCAACTCTAATCAATACCATCCAAACAAATGGGACAGAAACAACCCACATAACAAAATAATCCTAAATGAATTTCAACCAAAAAGTATGCACAAAATTGACATAACAATCTAAAAAAAACAATAAAAAAAAATGAATGTCCTAGAGGTCCATAAAATTGAGTCCCTGCTAAGCCATGAGTCTATTCTAAGTCATTCTATCACTTGAAAATGTTAAACACTAAGACAATTGATAGGTCAATGAGTAAAAATGTGGATAGTAAATACAGTTATGAAAATAGGGTTCCATTCCAAAATAAGATGTAAACAAAATAAACTAGATTAACATACAGTTTTGATAAAGACAATCTAATAAAAAACAATGTTCCACAATTTAGATAAAAATATCAATGTTCCTCAAGAACATAACAAATGAGATTCTCCACTTAAAATAGATAACAACATGATCAATACTATAGTTGGGTACCATGATTAACAAGTAACATGCCACAAAGTTCTCGAGGCAATAAGCTTGTTAGATCCAATATCAAACCAAGCGTCATCCTTAGGGTGGCAATCCGGACCTTTTTTCTAAGATGATCTGATTAAGGGTCACCTAGCCTAACCCAAGTCTGTTCCGTACAATCGTTGAGCACTAGAGTCATCGCAGCCTAACCTAGATCCATTCTCTAGTGGCCAGAGTCATCACACACAGTGGAATAAATTCCCTAGACTTTTATATAAATATGGTCGCAATAATCAATACAATTCAGTCTCGCTAAACATGGTAGTTCACGATTACAAACATAAGATCATTTCAAACAATTTACTGTATGCCAAGTTTACCAATGCTTTGAAAATAATTTAATTTTATTGATAATATAATAATTTTCTCAAAACACTTTAGTCTTGAAACAATAATTTAATTTTCCAATAGTTCACGGTAAGGGAACATTTATAAAATTATGTAGCATGTAACTACTCACCTAAAAACGAAACAATATAATCCTTTAATAGAGTACAAAAGTCCAACTAGTGCCCTGAACAAAATATGAAAACTATGTGTCACTACTAACTCCCAAAATACTAAAAGTAATAATAAACTAACCCCAAACTAAAGTGCACTAACACGACTCAATCCAATTTCTGACATTCTATTCTGGGAGACTGCTTGAGCGGTCAAGTGATTGCTTGAGCGGAGATGCGAGGCTCCCAATATTTTCACTGTAGACTTGCAAACCTTCTGAGACCTTATATTTAGTGCTCGAAATTGTGTTCATCGCTCAAGCGATGAAATGTTCGCTCTAGCGGTCTATCCGGGATAGCAGATTTAAAAGTCAATCTAAACCCATTCTCCTCTCACTTTCCGTAGCCCTAAAACACTTAATTTCTCTTGATTTTACCCAAAATCTACCCTAGATCTTCTAAGGAGATTGAAGAGCAAGCTTGGTTCGAAGGTTCTACCGATTTTTTTTTCCCGTTTTCTTGGCTTTGGAATCGAGTTTTCATATTTTACCTTCACTCTTGAGGTAAGGGTACTTATTAACTTGATATGTCTTTGATTTGGGATACTTATGTGGTATTTTCTAAGTATAGAAGATGTATGAGATATGTTTATGATATAAAGTGGGTTTGATCATAAAAAGAGGGTTACGCTCTATATTGTGGAAAAGTTTATGCATATCCTTGTTGATTATTGTTAGAAATGGAGATTATTGACTCTTTATATGCAAAGGAGGGGAAAGCCCAAAATTTTCCTAAAGCCCTAATTTGTAACTTTAATTTAATAATGGGTTTGATCAAATTGATTCTAGAAACATGAAATTGGATGAATAGTCTTAACAATGATGTTGGATATGAGCTTTTGGAACTACCTTGGTCATATGTGTATGTAAATTGATAAATGTAATATTGTGAAATAGAAGAATATTGTTGTTTATATAATGTATTGTTGTAAATTGAACTAACTATAAGAAACTGGGATTTGGAAATTAATGCATCATGTGCATCATACCTTTCTTTGGGGATTTTAATTATGGATGCTTGGAAAGTGTTGGAACGGGGGGCGGTGTGAGAACCCGAATATATAAATAAAATAAACAATTAAGTAATAATTATTTTACAAAGCTCAAATATTTTACTTATGAATCTTAAGGTGCAATTTAAATATTACTAAACGATTTTTTAATTAATTTTAAACCTAAAATAAATTTATGGTGAAAGTCTTTAATTAAGAGGCAAGATATATTATTTGAAAAAATAAAATAGAGAAGAGGGTGTGACTTGAACTTTAGACCACAAATTTGATAAATAAGGCTCTTACCATTCGAGTTGCATATAACTTATATATATATTGTATATTTATCTATTTATTTGCCCTACACATGCTTTGGGTGTGCCCATCACTAGTATAAAACAAAATAAACACAAACTCTACCCTCTTATTTGTTCATCACAAGCTAGCAGCAGCCGTGAGAGAGAGACAGAGAGAGAGAGAGAAGAGAGATTTGAGACAAACTTTCAGCAACATTGGTGGTCAACAACTCTAAGGTATTGTCCTATTTTATTATATCTATATATTGTGATGGTTCATGTGTAATTTTCTTGTTGTTGGGAAGGAATAAGAGAAACAGGTGTGTTGTTTGGGGTGCCAAGTCAGTGGTTGGTGATAAGAAATAATGGGTGTAATTTTGAGTTCAGAAAAATTTTGTACAGAACCCAAAACTTTAAAAATTGAGGAATCATATCAAACATATGAATTTGATTTGAAATTTTTATAGTAGATTAATTACATATTGAACCCCATATTAGAATTTTCTCATAATTTTTGGGAGTCAAAATCTATATTAACTGGTGCATTCAAATCTGTTCATAAAACTGGTGTTAAATAAGTAACTTCGGAAGTGTCGTTCTCTTTGGGTATAAATCCAAAAATTATCAAATTAGCATCATTAGAACTGGTTATGAGTCTAGTTTCTTAAATATTTAGCCTTGCATTGATTGCTCGTGTATACTAAGAGATCCATTAATTTCTTTAGAGTGCTGCAGAAAACAACATGTTTGGATATAATTAATTGTAAATAATTATTTTGATAAGCAAATCAAGTAAAACCAATTGGGTTTGAAACTTAGGATATATTGGTTGACATCTAGAGGGTTTTGGAATTTTTTGAACAGCGTGGATTGGGTTTTTAATTTTCAAAATTAGCGAATAGATTGAGAAAACTTGTTTAAAATTCTGTTTTATCTTAAAGTTACTTTTAATTAAGTTTTGATCTGAACCCATGTCTTGAGTATTTTGAAACCTTGAAGAACATGAACTTAGGTATTATTTAAGAGTAAAGGCGAGTGGGGTTGAGCTGTGTTAGTGCGCTTTAGTGTGGGGTACTTAGTTTGTTATTCTTTTTAGTATTTTTAAATTAGTAGTGACGTGTAGTTTTCATACTTGGTTCAGGGCACTAGTTGGAATTTCATACTCTATTCGAGGATTATATTATCTCTTTTTCAGGTGAGTAGTTGCATGCTACATATTTTTATAAATGTTCCCCTACCTTGAACTGTTGGAAAATTAAATTGTTGTTTTAGGACTAAATTGTTTTGATAAATTAATATAGTATCAATGGAATTAAATTATTTTTGAAACATGTGTAAACTTGGCATACTGTAAACTATTTGTTATGGTCTCATGTTTATAATGGTGAACTACCATGTTTTGCGAAACTGAATTGTATTGATTATCAGGGCCATCGGTATATTTAGTCCAGGGAAGTTATTCCACTATATGTGCGGTGACTCTGGCCACTAGGGAAGAGATTTGGGTTAGGCCGTGATGACTTTAGTGTTCAACGATTGTAAGGAAAAGACCTAGGCTAGGCTAGGTGACCTTCAATCGGATCGTCTTAGAGAAAAGGCTCGGGTTGCCACCCCGAAGATGACTCTTGGGTCGATATTGGATCCAACGGGCTTATTGCCTTGAGAACTTTGTGGCATGTTACTTGTTATTCTTGGTACTCAAAAAATTATTAGTGATCATGTTGTAATCTGTTTTAAGTGGAGAATGTCATTTATTATGTTCTTGAGAGATGTGAGTATTTTAACTGTTGAACTGTGGAACCTTCTTTTTGAAACAGATTATCTTTATCAAAACTATATGCCAATCTAGTTTTTTGTGATATATATCTTGTTTTCGAATTGAACCTTGTTTTCAAAGCTGTATTTATATCCATGTTGCTACTCATTGAGCTTTCAGTTGGCATAGTTGTTTATCATTTCTAGGTGTTAGAAGGAGTTAGAGTGGACTCATGGCGTAACAGAGACTCAATTGTATGGACCTCTAGGACATTCAATATTTTGTTTTAGCTTGTTATGTCGATTTTGTGCATACATTGTGGTTCGGATTTATTTAAAATTATTTTATTTTGTGGGTGGTTTGTGTTCCATTTAGTATATATTTTTGGAAGACTTGGTTATGGCTGGTTTTACCATTTATACTTGTGACTTGTCACTAGATTGGGTTTTGATTTATTTATTTCTGGGCTATCGTCACATTTATTCTTTGTGATTTTGGGTTCATGTTTAGGCTTACATATGCCTTGGGCTAAGTCCCTGTGGGCCACGGCCGGTCATGCTTGGATTTGGGGTGTGACAATTGTGGTATCAGAGCTGTAGTTTATCGAGTTACACATTTTTTATTTCATCATTTAGACGAGGTTCGAGTCCCTATGGTCCTTAGTAGTGTGCGGTTGAGTTAGTTTGTTTAAACTTGTGTTGAATCTTTTTTTATTTCATTTTGAAGGTTAAGAGTTGGCACCTAGATATCTACACAGATTGTCTATTCCTCGTGAGCCTTTGGATGTTTGTATTACCTTGTCTACTCCATTTGTAGAAACAGTAGTATTGGGAGAAGTTTGTAGATCTTGTGAGGTAAACTTGGATAGTAGGATTTTTCTAGTGGATTTGATTTCCTTAGAGATGAAGGATTTTGACGTGATTTTGGGGATGGATTTGCTGATGAAGCATCATGCCTCTATTGATTATTTTAGGAAAATTGTTGTTTTTGCTATGCCAAGACAATGTGAGTTTTTCTTTCAACGAGATAGGAAAAGGGTCTTCTATCTATTTTATTTCTTCTCTTCAGGCTAACCAAATGTTAAGGAAAGGGTGTCGTGGTTATTTAGCTTGTGTGGTGACTATTGAATAGCCAAAATAGAAGTTAGAGGAGTTGCCTGTAGTGAGGGAATTTGTTAATGTTTTTCCAGAGGATCTACCTAAACTTCCTCCAGATCGTGAGGTAGAATTTTCCATTGACTTGGTCTTTAATACAACACCTATCTCTAAAGCGCCCCATAGAATGGCACTGTTGGAGTTGAGGGAGTTACAAACTCAGTTACAGGAGTTGCTAGACAAAGGTTTTATTAGGCTTAGCGTCTCACATTGGGGAGCAGCAGTGTTGTTTGTGAAGAAGAATGATGGGTCTATGAGATTGTGTATTGATTATAGGGAACTGAACAAAGTCACAGTGAAGAATATGTATCATTTGCCACGTATTGATGACCTATTGTACCAGTTGCAAGGAGCTCAAGTAGTCTCTAAGATTGACTTGAGGTTAGGTTATCACCAGTTGAAGGTAAGCGAAGAAGATGTTCCCAAGATCGCTTTTAGAACCCATTATGGGCATTACGAGTTCTTGGTGATGCCTTTTGGTCTCACAAATGCACTAGCCGCATTCATGGATTTGATGAACAAAGTATTTAACCCCAGTTGGATAAATTTGTGGTAGTGTTTATTGATAATATCCTACTTTATTTGAGGAGTAAGGAGAAGCATAAGCAATATTTGAGGGTAGTACTGTAGACCCTTAGGGAGAAAAGATTGTATGCAAAATTTAAGAAGTGTGAATTCTGGTTGAGCAGTGTATCCTTTTTGGGTCATGTGGTGAGTAAAGATGCGGTATCTGTGGATAGCACGAAGGTGGCAGCAATTGTTGATTGGCCATGACCTACTTATGTGACAGAGGTACGCAGCTTTCTAGGGCTTGCTGGTTATTACAGACGATTTTTGGAAGGATTCTCCTGTATTGCTTTGCTACTTACCAATCTCATTAAGAAAAGGGTAAAATTTGAGTGGAATAATGATTATGAGCGTAGCTTCCAAGAGTTTAAACAGAGGTTGACATCAGCTCCAATCCTTGCCTTACCTACAAATGGGGGTGGTTTTGTGATTTATAGTAATACTTCACGACAGGGTTTACGATGTGTGCTCATGCAGTATGGGAAGGTGATTGCTTATGCGTCACGACAGTTGAAAGTACATGAGTGAAATTATCCTACGCACGACTTGGAGTTGGCAGCAATGATTTTCGCTCTTAAGATTTGGCGACATTATTTGTATGGAGAGTCATGTGAGATTTACACTGATCATAAGAGTTTGAAGTATATTTTCACACAGAAGAAGCTAAATTTGAGGCAAAGAAGATGGTTTGAGTTGCTAAAAGATTGCATGTGAATATTTTGTATCATCTAGATAAGGCAAATGTGGTGGTAGATGCCTTGAGTAGAAAGGTCGCAGTTAGAGATATAGCGGCTTTGTCTGTTAAGAGTTGTTTGGTGGAAGACATGAGACGCTTGAGGCTTGAGGTGGTTACGTCTGGTGATAGTGTTTATTGTAGTCAATTGATAGTTTAGCTGACCTTGAGAGAACAGATTCGTTTAGCTTAGGAGACTGACTTCCAGTGTGAGTGTATTGAAGGAGAGATGACAGAGGGTAAGCATGCAGACTTTGTGGTTAGTGATGATGGGTTACTTAGATTTCGTAGCCGAGTTTGTGTACCTGCTGTTGGCGATTGAGGAAGCAAATTATGACGGAGGCACATAGTTCTAGTTACATCATTCATCCTAGAAGCACTAAGATATATCGGGATCTTTATGAACATTTTTGGTGGAATGGTATGAAGAGAGATATTATAGAATTTGTGGCTCAGTGTTTAGTGTGTCAACAGGTTAAAGTAGAACATCAGAAACCTATAGGGAAACTACAACCATTACCTATACCAGAGTGGAAGTGGGATCATATTACCATGGATTTTGTGTGCGGATTACCTCGTACTAGTAGTAATCACGATGCAGTTTGGGTAGTTGTTGATAGATTAACCAAGTCAGCACATTTTATTGCAGTACGAATGAACTATTCTCTAGCTTGATTTTCACGGTTATATGTGAAGGAGATTGTTAGATTGCATGGTGCACTTGTGTCAATAGTGTCAGATCGGGACCCTCATTTTGTGTCTAAATTTGGGGTGCGTTACAGTCAGCTATGGATACTTGGTTAAATTTTAGTTCAGCTTATCACCGTTAGACAGATGGGCAATCGGAGATGACTATTCAAACCCTTGAGGATATGTTGAGGGCTTGTGCTTTGGAGTGGAAAGGTAATTGGGATGATTATTTGTCGTTCATGGAGTTTGCGTATAATAATAGTTATCATTCTAGTTTGGGAGTAGCTCCTTATGAGGCTTTATATGGGATGAAGTGTAGGTCTCATTTGTGTTGGTATCAGGTTGGTGAGAGGCAAATGTTGGGACCTGATTTGGTGGATGCTACATAGAAAATTATTACCATCAGAGAGAGATTATTGACTGCTCAGAGTAGACAACAAGGTTATGCTGATCATTGTAGGAGAGATTTAGAGTTTCATATGGGGGATATGGTATTCTTGAAAGTATCACCATGGAAATGAGTCATCAGGTTTGGAAAGAAAGGAAAGTTGAGTCCTAGATACATGGACCATTTGAGGAATTGGAGAAGGTTGGTGAGGTTGTGTACCGTGTTGCTTTAACCCCTAGGTTGGCTGGAGTGCATAATGTGTTTCACGTATCTATGCTAAGGAAATATGTGCACAGTCCATTGCATGTGATAGATTATGAGCTGCTTTAGATTAGAGAGGATTTTTCGTATGAGGAGATGCTTGTTCAGATCTTAGATTCGAAAGAGAAAATGTTGCGTACAAAGGCCATTAAATTGGTTAAGGTACTATGGCATAATCATTTAGTTGAAGAGGCGACTTGGGAACATGAGGACGAGATACGCAAAAGTACCCACATCCATTCTCATGATTTACTCAGGTTAGCTTCAAGGACGAAATTTTTCTTTTAAGGGGGGAGAATGTGAGAACCCGAATATATAAATAAAATAAATAATTAAATAATAATTATTTTACAAAGCTCAAATATTTTACTTGGGAATCTTAAGGTGCAAATTAAATATTATTGAACGATCTTTTAATTAATTTTAAATTTAAAATAAATTTATGGTGAAAGTCTTTAATTTAGAGGGAAGATTCATTGTTAAAAAAATAAAAAATAAAAAATAAAAATAGAGAAGAGGGTGTGACTTGAACTCTAGACCACAAATTTGATAAATAAGGCTCTTACCATTTGAGTTGCATATAACTTATATAAATATTTTGTATATTTATCTATTTATTTGACCTACACATGCTTTGGGCGTGCCCACTATTAGTAAAAAATAAAATAAACACAAATCCTACCATCTTATTTGTTCATCACAAGTTAGCAGCAGCAGCACACACAGAGAGAGAGAGAGAGAGAGAGAGAGAGAGAGAGAGAAGAGACAAACTTTTAGCAACATTGGTGATCAACAACTCTAAGGTATTGTCCTATTTTATTATATCTATATATTGTGATGGTTCATGTGTGTAATCTACTTGTTGTTGGGAAGGAATAGGAGAAACGGGTGTGTTGTTTGGGTGCCAAGTTAGTGGTTGGTGATGAGAAATAATGTATGTAATTCTTAGTTTAGAAAAATTCTGTACAGAACCACAAAATTTAAGGAATCATATCAAATGGATGAATTTTGAATTGAAATTTTTACAGTACATTAATTACATATTGAGCCCCATATCAGAATTTTCTCATAATTTTTGGGAGTCAAAATCTATATTAACTGGTGCATTCAAATTTGTTCAGAAAACTGGTGTAAAACAGTAACTTCAGAAGTGTCATTATCTTTGGGTATAAATCTGAAAATTATCAAATCAGTGTCATTAGAACTGGTTACGAGTCTAGTTTCTTACATATTTAGCCTTGCATTGATTGCTCTTGTATAATAAGAGAACCATTAATTTCTTTAAAGTGTTGCTGAAAACAACATGTTTGGATATAATTAATTGCAAATAATTATTTTGATAAGCAAATCAAGTAAAATCAATTGGGTTTGAAACTTAGGATATATTAGTTGATATTTGGAGGGTTTTGGAATTTTTCGAACAACATGGAGTAGGTTTTTAATTTTCAAAATTAGCAAATAGATTGGGAAAATTTGTGTAAAATTTTGTTTTAATCTTAAAGTTACTTTTAATTAACTTTCGATCTGAACCCATGTCTTGAGTAATTTGAGACCTTGAAGAACATGAACTTAGGTTTTATTTAAGAGTAACGGTGAATGGGGTTGAGTTGTGTTTGTGAGCTTTAGTGTGGGTACTTAGTTTGTTATTCTTTTTAGTATTTTTAAATTAGTAGTGATGTGTAGTTTTCATACTTGGTTCAGGGCACTAGTTGGACTTTCATACTCTATTCGAGGATTATATTATTTCATTTTCAGGTGAGTAGTTGCATGTTACATATTTTTATAAATGTTCCCCCACCCTAAACTGTTGGAAAATTAAATTGTTGTTTCAGGATTAAACTGTTTTGATAAATTATTATAGTATCAATGGAATTAAATTATTTCTGAAATATGTGTAACCCTGGCATACTGTAAACTATTTTTTATGGTCTCATTTTTATGATGGTGAATTATCATGTTTTGCGAAATTGAATTGTATTGATTATCGGGACCATCTGTATATTTAGTCTGGGGAAATTATTTCACCGTGTGTGGTGAACTAGGGAAGAGATCCGGGTTGGGCCGTGATGACTCTAGTGCTCAATGATTGTAAGGAAAAGACCTAGGCTAGGCTAGGTGACCTTCAATCGGATCGTCTTAAAGAAAAGGCCTGGGTTGCCACCCCGAGGATGACTCTTGGTTCGACATTGAATCCAACAGGCTTATTGTCGTGAGAACTTTGTGGCATGCTACTTGTTATTCTTGGTATCCAGAAAATTATTGGCGATCATGTTGTAATCTGTTTTAAGTAGAGAATGTCATTTATTATGTTCTTAATAGACATGAGTATTTTAACTATTAAACTGTGGAACCTTCTTTTTGAAATAGATTATCTTTATCAAAACTATATGCCAATCTAGTTTTTGTGATATATATCTTATTTTGGAATTGAACCTGTTTTCAAAGCTGTATTTACTATCCATGTTGCTACTCACTGAGCTTTCAATTGACTTAGTTGTTTATCATTTCCAGGTGTTTAGAGTGGACTCATGGCGTAGCAGGGACTCAATTGCATGGACCTCCAGGACATTCATTATTTTGTTTTAGCTTGTTATGTTGATTTTGTGCATACATTGTGGTTGGGTTTTAGTTAGAATTATTTTATTTTGTGGGCAGTTTGTGTTCCATTTAGTATATATTTTTGAAAGACTTAGTTATGGCTGGTTTTACCATTTATACTCGTGACTTTTCACTAGATTGAGTTTTGATTTATTTATTTCTAGGCTATCGTCACATTTATTTGTTGTGATTTTGGATTCGTGTTTAGGCTTACGTGTGCCTTGGCTAAGTCCCTGTGGGCCACGGCTGGTCATGTCTGGATTTGGGGTGTGACAAGCGGGGGGGTGGGGGCGAGGCGGTAAATAGCATATGAGTCCGGTTCTGGAAAATGAGTTGTGTATTGTATATTGGTACCCGCGTGGGGAGTCAAGGTGCCAAATTTCCCTATCTTGAGCATATCGCTAGCGCAATGTGGGAAAAGGTTTAGGATGTCCATGAGCCTGTCTTTTTTAGAGTCAGCAAATGTGAAAAATCATGGTTTTGGGTGTCCACAAGTTCGCCATTTCAAGAGTTAGCAAATGTGGAGAAAGGGAAAGTCTTGGTTGCCCAACGCCCTGCCATTGTTAGGGTTGGCAAATGTGGGACTACTTTTAGTATGTGTGTGTGTGTGTGTGTGTGTGTGTGTGTGTGTTTGGTGATGTGGTTCTTGCTTGTGACATCATAGCTGATTTACACCCTATGGTTTGGTGAAAACATGTATTGGCATCATGCATTTAGCATCATGGTTTGAAAAGGAGAAGACTTCAATTTTTCTCATCCATTGCATGGCATGATCATATGTATCTTAATTAATTATATATCTTGCTAATGGTATTTCCTACTAGGCAATAGCTCACCCTAAAATTAACAACCTTTCTGGAAATGATGCTATGATGTCGCCAAAGTGAATTAATAACCTTTCAGGAAATGATGCTATGATGTCTTTTTGAAAGGGAGCACGAAGGCTCTATGAATGTTTTATGTTGAAACTCCGGGCTATTTTTGTGTTTGGGACAGAAGTCCAATTTTGTGTAACCAAGGGAAATCCTTGTGAAGGTGTTCACCATTAAGGCATTTTTTATTTTAAAATCTCTAACTTCTTGAACTATTAAGACATTTATGAATGTAATTGAACATTGATGTAATCACTTGAATAGTTCAATAGGAAAGAGGTTATTTTTGAAGCATGTTGTACTATTTAATGATTTATCTTAATTTAAAGTCAGATTTGATTATTATTATAATATTTGAAATTGAGAATATATTTTTGGGGTGTTACACAACTCACCGTTACTCTTAAATAATACGTAAGTTCATATTCTTCAAGGTCTCAAATTATCCAAGACATGGGTTCAAATCGAAACTAAATTAAATGTAATTTTGAGATAAAACAGAATTTTAAATAGGTTCTTCCAATCTATTCGCTAACTTTGAAAATTAAAAACCCACCCTACGCCGTTCAAAAAAATCCAAAATGCTCCAGATATCAACTTCTATATCCTAAGTTTCAACCCAATTGGTTTTACTCGATTTGCTTATCAAAATAATTATTTACAATTAATCATGTCTAAACAAACCACTTTTTGCAGCACTTTAAAGAAATTGGCAGTTCTCTTAATATACATGAGCAATCAACACAAGGCCAAAAATGTAAGAAACTAGACTCATAAATGGTTCTAGTGGTGCTTATTTGATAATTTTTAGATTTATACTCGAAGAGAACGCCGCTTTCGAAATTACTATTTTGTACTAGTTTTCTGGACAGATTTAAACGCATCAATTTATATGGATTCTACTCTAAAAAATTATGAAATAAATCTGGTATGAAATTCAATATTTAATTAAGCTACTATAAAAGTTTCAACTTAAAATTCATTCATTTACTATATTTTTCTTGATTTTTAAATTTATAGCTATGTGCAAAGTTTTACAATTATAAATTGTATCCTCTACTTTATGTGCCCATTTAATTCCTTAAACTACATTGAAAAAAAAAATATGATATTCACAAATAGTGGTGGCCAAGTACTCCTACCTATCTCATGTTTCACTCATAAGGCCCACCAATACAAGCAAAAACACTCATTGAATACAACACCCATATACTTATTTTCCATGAATCAACCATACCATTACACTATTCCACACCAAGTACAAGCCTGATAGATATTCAAGCCACCTAATCAGGTAACCTTTCGTTCCTTTTTCTTTCAACTAATTCACAGAAACATATATACAAAATAACTATATTTACAGAATATTTGTTTCTACCTTGGAGATAGAGTTATTCAAGAACCAAACTATAGTTCTTCAATTTTCACGAAAAGCTGCGCCTATCTCCTCTTCTCTCTAGACTTCACGGCTGCCAGTTCAATATTATGAGAGTTTAGGGTTATCTAAACACTTTATATAATCTGACTCTCTTTTTCTTTTTTCTTTTATTTATTTATTATTATTATTATTATTAAAATCTTACCTTTTAACTGTAGACTTGTATATAAAATAATTATTTAAAGTTTAAACTTAATTAAAATACCCTCCAATAATTATTTATTTATTTACCGGGTGCTCACATTCTCTCTCCCTAAAATCAAAGTTTCATCCTTGAAACTAACCTGAGTAAATTATGAGAATAGGTGTGGATACTTCTCACACATATCGTCCTCACATTGCTAAGTAGTTTCGTCAACAAAATGATTACGCCATAGTACCTTAACCAATTTAATGATCTTTGTAAGCAACATCTTCTCTTTGTCTTCTCATACGAAAAAGGTTCAGGAAATATTCTTTTGTGTGAAGTGACCCTAATCTATTATGATAATTACTATGTGTGCAAGTCCAATAGATATACTTTTGTGTGAATTAACTCTGGCTATTAGGGAAAAAATCTTGGAAAGGCAATGATGACTCTAGTGCTCTACGGTTTAAGGAACAGCCTTGGTGCATTCGAGTGACCTTAATCGGATTGGTTTTGGAAAAAGGCGTTGGCGCCACCCCCGTGATGACCCTTAGTGCTATATTGGATCCAGCGAGCCAAGCTACTCTGAGTATGTATTCGGCATTAATATGGAGATTATGATCATGATTCCCAAATATGACATGTTGGTTAATTTAATATTACCGTTTCGTACCGATTATTTAAGAAATTGGAGATACAAGATTTTTGTGTGCTCTTGTTTTGAAATGAAATATCAAATTCCTAAATAATTGATTTTCAAATTGTCTACTGATTTGAATACATTATCATATCACACATTATGTTCATGGTATCTGAAAAATCTAGAAATCCCCTAGATGTTGATTTGTGATTATGTATCAATTTTAAGCAGTATATAACAATCCCAATCAAACAATCAAGACAAATCGATACAACGATTTTACGTGGAAAAACCATAATTGGAGCACCTCCAATTGTGATAAAAAACCACGGGCAACAGCCACAAAACAATCCACTAAGAAGATATAAAGGAATTACAAAGGTATACTCTCAATTACCTAGCGAATCCACGCCCGAATTGAACCAACCCCTATGTGCCTCTTCCAACCCCGTCTTCACCTCGGAATTGTCTTGACAATGAGCCATGCCAGAATCCACCAAAGCTTCAGGCTCGAATTCTTCAGAATCCACCGAAGAACAACTCTCTCTTTTGTATAGAATGAACAAACAATCCTTTGATGTATACTCTTTAAACCATGAGTTGAATACTCAATGAACCATCAAAGAAAACTAGCAAAATATCCCCATATATAAACCTTAGAACCCAAAAAGAAGATCTGGAGGAGTAAGTAAAGTTTTGGGAGAAAACCAACTACTTATAGAAATCCAAAGTAATCCTAGTTTTGGAAGAAAACCAATTCCTTATAGAAATCCGAATTTTGAAGCTCGCTCGAGTGAAGCTTCTCTCGCTCGAGCGAGAACCTTAACTTGCGTGATTTCCACTAGTGCCTTCGCTCGAGCCACGAACCCTTCGCTCGAGCGAGCAATCACCTCTTTCACGTTTTGATGTAGGCGCAGTTCTTTGCTTGAGCCATGAAGGCTTCGCTCGAGCGCACATTCATAGCTTTCAGGTTTTTTCAGACGCAATCCTTCGCTCGAGCGAGCAAGGGCGGACACAGCCAACTTTGAATGCAATTTTGCATTTTGCTTCGAGCGCGAGCTGACTGGGCAGCTCGACCCCCGTCAAAATCAGCGAAGTGACAATCTTGAAAGCATTAACATCACAAACTTCTCTACAAGGCTCGATTCGGGTTGGATTCGCATCTAATAAACTCATAGCCTCACTGAAATAAAAGTGTGAAAACAAATACAACTGAAAGGAGTTTTGTCAAATGGGATTGCTAAGAATAAAAATCTAACAGTATCACTTATTTTATTCCCTTGGTTTAGAACCGTATTTAATATCCGTTCATTATTCAGTGGATTTTAACTCATTCCAATTATTAACAATTTTCAGGTGAGCAATTGGAACATTAGTAGAGGACTCTGGCGGATTGGGGAATTGACTGTGTCTCAACCTCCTTAGGATGTCCATGCATTCAAATTGTATAATTGTTTAAATGAACTGATACTTTAATTCCTGTAATTTCAATTTAAAAAATTTGAACTTTATACTTTTAATTTTGTTACCATATTGTCCTTCTATTATGCGTTGTTAACATTTTGAACCGAAAAAAATCACGTGCAAAAAAGTATTCTTTATGATTTTTTTTTCCGAATTTCACTTTGATCTCTTTAGTTCTATACATGACACTTTTTTGTTAAAAATTCTGATGACAAATGACGAAAGAATCACATTGTAATAAAATTAAAATTATAGAATTAAAATTATTCAAATTGAAACTATGAGTATCAAACTAAAATTTAGCTCAAATTAGAAGTACCAACAATATAATACAAAATTTTCAAATTATAACTGAAAATTAATAATTAGTGATGTTTTTTAATAGTATTTGATGAAAAATGTCATTGATTATCATATGACCTATTAAACAATAAGTCCACCAATTAAGACCTACATGTAAGTTTCCCTAAATATATATATATATATATGTCGTGGTTGGGCTGGGCTGGGTTGGGTGAGGTCGTGGCTGGGCTTTGGGAGTGTAGTAGCATGTGGGTTTTGGCTGGGCGTTGGGTGTTTAGCAGCTTGGAGATGTCAGGTAAGGGAGTTTTTCAGCCATGGAGTTGTTGGCTATGGAGCTTTTCGGCCGATGAATATTCTCGGTAGGTGTAAAGCACAGGTGTGGGAGTGTAGCATAGGTGAATATCCTCAGAGGAGCGTGCAGCACAGGTGTGGGCGTGTAGCACAGGTGGGTGCTGGGTGTTGTCAGGCGTGGGTGTGTAGTAGGTAGGTGTTGGGTGTTGAGGCAACATAGGTGGAAAGCTTTAGTTTGAAAAATAGCAAGTGGGCGGGAAAGCTTTGGTGTTTGGTGTTGCGTTTTGATTTGGCTTGGTTTTTGTGGGCAGATTTTGTGGGGTTTCTTGTATTTTATTTTTTAGTTAAGTCCTTCTTAATTTTTTTTTTTTTTTTTTTTGTATAAAAAAAATCGTGAGGCCGAGGGGCTGGTTGTATGGATGCGAGTAGCAGTAGTAGGGGTAATTTGTACTTTACGAATCTTTCTTGATGCATGCCATCTTCCTGCACCTTTAATTTCATGTTGTTAATGAAATTTTTACTTTGCCGATCAAAAAAAAAATTATATATATATATATATCAAAAAAGAAACTTAAATGAAACTCAACCCCAACCCAAGTTATGGATCTAATTCTCAGGTGAATTTTACCATCTCTTTCTGTACTAGAAATCAAGTTTATGAATCCTACGCATTTCATTAAATTCTTCCTATGCATATATACATATTTGACATGCTATACTTGCCATATTATGAAGCATTAAGGCTGTAATTTACTTACTAAGGGAAATCAGAACTATTTGTTAATAATTTAAAGGAGGTTGGCTGAAAAAGAGGAAATATTGAAGCATATTGACAAGAACCTTTGGCACGGTAAGTAAGCTTTATATTATATAATCATGAGAACTTTAACATAACAACGCAAAGGATACAATTATTTATAGTATTAAGGGGACACAGGTAGCAGACTATCACATGACTTTTAAAATCTTACCAAATTTACCTGAACATAAACATAGAGTCTTGTCCAGACATTATCTAAAAATCGAAAATAGGCATATCTCCATGACTTAATGAATAGTATAGGAATAGAGACACCCCAAAAACCAACCGCAAATCCAAAAGCCATAGACAAATAAAACCAATCCACTTTAGATCCAACACCTTCACTATCTCCTTCATTTCCCACATCAGGTTTTTCACCATCAACACTACAATTCTTTGTAAGTGGAAGTCCACAAAGCTTGTTGCCGAGAAAGCTAGAAGCATCGAAGCTTTGAAGTTGGGTGCTTAATGGAATTTTACCTGACAAGTTATTATAAGACAAATTCAAGTAACTCAAAAAAGTCAAACCTGACATGCTTGGAGGAATTTCACCACGAATTTGGTTTTTGGATAAATCAAGAGATTCCAAAGACACCATATCACCCATCTTCTTTGGAATCACACCAATCAAATGATTTCCAGATAGATTCAATGAAATCAGTCCTAGTAGACCAGTCAATTCCTCAGGGATGTTGCCAGATAAATTGTTGTTTGAAAGGTCTACGCTAACCACAAGAGTAAGAATCTTGTCATATTGATAGTTAGTTCCTTTTGTCACCAAATTTGCATTCTCCAAGTAAGTAGATATTGTTGATTCCACAGTGGCCGGACATCTAGTATAGAGATTACATGAAATCAGTCCTAGCTTTCGTTTCATTGCCATGGCAGTGATATTGTTGATGCACCATGGCATTGCACCTGACAAATTGTTGTTCGAAAGATCCAAGATTTTAAGTGAGGAGATACGACAAAGTTCTAGAGGTATCATGCCATCTAACTTATTTGACCGGAGGATGAGAACCGTCAAATGCAAAAGCCTTTCTCCCATCCATGTCGGTATGCTTCCAATAAACTCATTCTCACTGAGGTCAACCATTACTAAATTGTTGCAGTTTTGAAGAGAGGAAGAAATTTCTCCAGAGAGATGGTTGTTTCGCAGGTGTAACGATTCCAGAACATCTAAATACCGCATGGAGCTTGGGATGTTCCCTGTCAGATTGTTGTTTCCCATATCTATGACTCTCATTGATGGCCAAGCCATCCAACAATCAGGAATTTCTCCCGATAAAAAGTTTTCTTTTAGAAGAAGAACTTGTAGAAAATTTTCTTCTTTATTCCCATCACATAGCAAGTGGGAGATCTCCCCAGAAAATAAATTTTTGGAAAGATCAAGCTCAATCAAACTTGAAGAAAGACGAGGTAATGTACCATTCAAATTATTGGAGCTTAAGAAAACCAATTCAAGATCGCCAGGAATATATGAAATCTCACCGTGGAGTTGGTTGTGGGAGAGATTTAGATGGACGTTCGAGGAAGATAAGTTCCAAAACCAAGTTGGAATCCTATCTGATATTCCAGTGCATGACAAGTCAATGATGTCAAGTTGTTTTTGTGATTGGAGCCATACGGGAAACTCTGGACCCAAATGCCATGATCGAAGTTCTATTTCTAAAAGTTGAAAGGGAGGGATCCAGTCAGGACTCACCTTTAAAGTCAACCGATTGTCGGAAGCATAGATATACCTCAGATTTGCAAGATTGGTGAAGTGAACTTCTGATGCAGTGCCTTCCAACAAATTATTAGACACATCAAGTTCTTGTAGCTTTGAAAGGTGTCCAAGACTTTGAGGAAGAGTTCCATTTAATTGATTATCCTCCAATGACAATATATTTAAGGAAGTCAATCTTCCTAGAGTTTCTGGAATGGGACCGGAAAATTTGTTATGTGACAAACCAATATATCTCAAGTTGCAAAGACTTCCTAACGATCTTGGTAGCCTTCCCTCAAGTCCATTATATGATAGGTCAAGGCCTTGTAGAGAAGCCAGGTTTCCGATGGAATTCGGTAGCCTTCCTTCTAACCTGTTGGAGGACAAGTCGAGGACCTCAAGACGACTAAAGCTATACAACCAACTGGGTATAGTAGAATTGAGAGAATTGTAAGATAGATCAAGATGAGACAGATTGGTCATGTTGGGGACAATTGTAGGAAATGGACCTTGAAATCCACAGTTTGAAGGCCTAAGGTAGACGAGGCTATTTGTAGTACTAAACAACGAATTTGGTAAAGAAGAGTTGAGATTCTGATTATAAGAAACATCAAGCGTCTCGAGAGAAGTTAGGTTCCAAGAACCTTGAGGGATTGGACCTATCAAATTACAAGAGCTTAGACCAAGATAAACGAGGCTACCAAGACTAAAGATCCACCCAGGTATTAGAGAGCCAAATTGGTTCCCGGAAAGATCTAGGACCGCAAGAGATGTAAAATTAATAGCACTGAGAAAAGGTGGAAAGTGATCAAGTCCACAAACAGCCAAGCGTAACTCTACCAATAAAGGAAGGTTGTTAATTACCTGTAGCCAGTTGGGTACCTTGACAAGGTTCACACCACTTAGGTCCAGGTGTTCCAAACGGGAAAGACCAGCAAGCCACTGCAGGTTCTCAACGTTCATACTACTGTAGCCTTGGAGGCTGAGAGAACGTAAACTCGACAAGTTTCCAAGCTGATGGGGAATTGTTCCCACAAATCCTGCATTAGACAAGTTGATATATTGCAGTTGTGTCATAGAAGCAATGACTGGTGGGAATGGTATATTTGTGAAATTATTTTCACTCAGATCCAGGTACTTGAGGTGCTTCAATTTTTGCAAACAAGGATTTATTTTGCCATTTAACATGAACTTGTCATACCGTTGGTAAACATGATCGACGGTACCATCAGTATAAGAATTTCGAAGGTTGAGTTCGAGGACATGGCCAGTGAAGTTGTCGCAAACAACTCCTTCCCATTTACAACAATCATCTTCGACCTCCCAAGAAGAGAGTCCGTTGGTAGGATCTTCTAGATCTTTCTTGAATTGTAAAAGAGTTTGTTTCTCGCCCTCCCTGCACATCACCACCACATCATGGTTTCCATTGCAGAAACTAAAATCAATGGCTGCTATGGTGAGAAACCCAATTAGGGAAAGAATTCCAACACTTGTTTGCATTGATCTATTCATAATGAATAAAGATCATGCAGACTTGTAACAGTTGGGAAGTGTATGCTTAAGAAAATAGCAAATATGGCAATATATATAAAGAAGATTAGTCCAGTCCCGAAACTCACGGGTAATTAATTGTGTTCATTTTCTTGCCACTTTTGCAATATTTTCCATGGAATTTTCTTGGTTGTTTGTCACTTGAGAATCCCGGATACTTCCACCGGGACCCATTGCAATTAATATTTTAAGTAATTTTAATGTAAATAAAATTTTTAAAATCAATTATAATATATATATATAATTTTTCAAATTAAAATTTTACTTGTCTACCATCTTGATTTTGCCTTTTCTTGTTGGTATATATGTTTATAAACTTGATAAAAGAAGATGAGAAATGTTAGGAATTATAAAAAAAAAAAAAAATTTATAAAATATTTTATGAAAATTTTTCATCATTTAATTAGTGTGTGATGTTTTATTATATATATAATCTAAAGATGAAGAATCTTTATGAACAACATTATGATAATTTTTTACATGATCTCTAGTATTACTCAAAGAAGATGTGATTACATGTAATCACATCTTCTTTGACAAATTAATATTGCATAAATTACACTTTATCCCTTTGATGTTTGGCCAATTTTTTAGTTTAACATTTAAAGTTTATTTATTCCCCTTGGCCCTTCATATATTTTTTTTTTTTTTTCACTTTACTTCTAAAGATAATTTTTGTTAAAAATTAGAAAGGGAAAAAAAAAAAAAAAAGTGACAAGTTGACAGTCACGTGGTATAAAAATATTTAATATTTTAATATATATGATTTACATATTTGACATAAACTTAAAATTGTTTTTAATGTTCTGTGATACTTATTGTGATATTTTCTGTCTAATTTTGAACAGAAGTTAGTTTTAGAAATAAACTGGAAAAAACTTGAAATATGAAGAGCTAAGTAGGAAAAAAATAAATTTTAAAGTTCAAAGTAAGAAAGTGGCCAAACATAAAGTAAGCA
This sequence comes from Camellia granthamiana, assembly GCA_036172215.1. NCBI lineage: Eukaryota > Viridiplantae > Streptophyta > Magnoliopsida > Ericales > Theaceae > Camellia > Camellia granthamiana. The sequence continues at coordinate 127,040 of JAXFYN010000122.1, forward strand.
AAGTGTGATTTATCCTAAAAATTATCTAATCTTCTCATAAAACTGTGTCATTATATAATCATATTTTTCAATAACTAAATTTATACTTTTTCATATCTGAAAAAAGAAAATGAATCATTTTGTTTGGTTTGGAATTTTCGTAAATAATTTTTTGAGTTTTTATTTCATATTTTTATATTTTTAATAATTTTTATAATATTTTTGTTTTTATTTTTTTACTTTTTAGATCCACTTGATATACTTAAAAGTATAAAATTTGTATATATATATATATATTTTAAAAATTCATTGAATACAACAAAATATAAAAATGTATTAAATTTTCATATTTTTTGTATTTAGTGAATTTATTTTTTTTTTAAAATTCACAAATACTTAAAAAAAAAAAAATTCAATTTGATAGAAAAAGTGATAACCAAACAAGGTGAATGGTTCTTAAACAATCGATTTGTCGTACTAGTTAATAAAATTCAAACTTCTTTAACATTAATATCACGTTATCATGAATCGATAATAAAATCACATAGGAGATAATTAATCTTATATTTAAGAATGATTAAATAGTTGAACAAGTTAAATAATTAATTGTTTAAATTTGATTTAAAAATTTAAACAAGTTTTAAAATTTATTTAAACTTGATTTGTTAAACTTTTAATTTGAGTTTGAGTAGTTTAGTATCCTCCTTTTATATAGTTTCAGACTTATTGAATTGAGTCAAACAATTGTCAGTTCAAAGTTAGTCTTAAAACTTTAACAAGCTCTCAAATGTGATCAAGATTAGCTTATTTATTTAATGAATTGAGCATTAATGAGTTTTTAATAAGGTGAACACGAGTCAAAACTAGAGTTATTTGGTTCATTTATCACCCTAATGTGTAATGCTATGATACAAGGGGTATACCCTATGACATTTGTGGGTTTAACTGCCACAAATGTCATAATTGAATCTTTTACATTATAGTCATAAATTAAAAAATATATATATTGAGTCATAACTAAATATCACATATGATATAACTAAATTTTTTGTAGATCATAACTAAAATAATGTCACAACTAACATTACAGTGTGCATAACTAAATATCACAAATATCATAACGGATGCATATAAAATTTCCCTCATGTGTAATCACATATTCCATAATAATTTAATATTGATAGCAAATTCAACCAAAAACCAAAAACTTTCCCAAATAAACTCATTTAAAATCTCTTTAAATTTTTAATTGAATTGCATCTTACTAACTCAATTATATTCAGGTTTAAATGAATTAGATATAAATAATCACATTTAAAGTTGTTTACACGATATCATCTCTTCCAATACCACCATCACCACACTACTAGCATCACCACCTCCACTCCACTACTACCACCATCCGACTGTCACTGCCGCCACAGCCACAGCCACAGCCACAGCCACAGCCACAGTTAGAGAATAGCTAGAAAACTTGAAGAGAAAACCCAATCTATTAGCTCTGAAACTAGCCTCCTCTCCATGCGCTTGTCGATGCACTCCATGACAAATGGCAACAAATATCGCAAGACGAAAATGAAAGGCACAATGCTTTATGACAAATAAAAAAATTAATTAAAATTTGTGACTCTTAATTTGAATTTTTTTTTTTAAAAAAAAAAAAAAAAAAACCTCTAAAAGGAATTAAATCATCATTGTCACAGCTGCCCACTTCCACCACTATTATCATCTATTATTTTATTTTTTTAAATAAAGTGTATGAATTAGTTGGTTTTATTTATTCAACTCGTATCTAATTCAATTCAATTCAATTCAATCTTATTAAATGGGTGGCTTGAAATTGAATTGCTATAAGTGCCTACTAATTTTGAACAATGTAAACTCATCTGTTTGCCACCTTTATAATTTAGTAATTACCATATGTACATTGTGATTTATATGATAATATGTAATTACAATTAGTATAGAACAATAGTTTGTCATAGGTGAACTTCACATTTTTCATTTTTGCAACCACATTCAAGACATTGTTGTCCGAAATAAGCAATACTCGTGAATAATTTCATAGTAAATCAAGAATTGTTGCTTTACCCATTATGGAAATTTCTATTATACACATTTTATGAAAAGTGTGTACTATATGCCTCAGTTATGATTTTTGTAATATTTGATTATAACATATTGTAGTGTTAGGTGTGACTGATTGTGGTATTAATTATAATTTAGTATTGACCTCTTGTGATTATTATTTTGATTATGACATTCTAATTATACCTCAAGTGATGTTTAGTTATGATCTATTGTGATGAGTTCGATTTGTGTTCGGCTTGTTAAAAGCTCGTTCGAGCTTGGTTCGTTAAATAAACAAACCAAACTTAAATACATTTTAGAACTCATTAAGGTTTTCAAATCAAGTTTCAATAGTCAATTGCTCATTCAATTTGGTTCAATAAGCCTAAAATTATATAAAATATCAAACTACTCAAGCTCGGCTTGGTAAAAATTTGTTTGAGATCGACTTAAAAGTTTAATGAACTAAGCTTTAAAAAAAAATTTAAAACTCGTTAAAATTATCAAATTAAGCTTGGACAGTAATGTTCGGCTCGTTCGGTTTGTTTGTCACCCCTAAAATTAAGACCTATACATGATGAATGGGCGATGATATCATGTATGCATGATATCATGGTATCATGGTTATATTCAAGTTTTCATTTAATTTTGTCACTACAACATACACTACAAGAAAATTGGCATACAACAACGTTTATACAACATCGTTTCAAAGAAACGCCATTTTTTTTGTGTTTTTCGTGTTTTACATAAAAAAAAAAAAGAAAGAAAGAAAAAGTCACTTAACAGATCTCACTCTCTCACACTCATATCTCCGTCATGGTCCGTCTCTCTCATTCTTACACTTATATCTCACTCTCACAGATCTCACTTCCTTTCACTCTCTCACACACCGCTCCTCTCTCTCGCAATCGAACATCGATCTACATTCTTCGATCAAACATCGATCTCTGTCGCTCTAGGGCTTTGCTCTAGCTGTTCTTCATCGAACTCGAACTCGATCTCGATCTGTTCTTCATCTCAGATCAGATCATTATCATTCTTCGATTCTCTTCTTCTCTCTTCGATCTCTCTGCAAATCTCTCTCTCTCTAAACTCTGTTTGGATCTATCTGTGTTCGATCATGGAGATGGAACGTGTGATCGAGTTTCCACACGCGCACATGGATCGTCATCCCAGAAAGAGACCACGTTTGGGTTGGAACGTTGCTTCTCAGGCCCTTAAGGTATCAAATTTGTTCTCTAGATCTCTAATTTCATAATTTTTTTTCTTCTTTTTTTTGGTTCTGTTTTTTGGTAGATCTGGTTGAAATTAGATACGTGGTAGATCAGGTATGAGAAAAGGTTTATGCTTTTATAAATCTGTAAATTTCAAGGTAGATCGGGTCTGGAAAAAGGCTTATTCTTTTTGTTTTGTTTTTTTTTTAAATGTAAAATCGATTTTTATGTATGATCTGTAAGTGTCTGTCTTTCTTGGTGGAGATGCGAAGTTACTTGAGCTAGAAAAGCTTATTCTCCCTCTTTACTTGAGCGTATATCTTCGAGATTGTTCGAATCCTTCTGATCTAAATCGATTTAAGGCTCAAGGTAAGGGTTTTCTGACTTGGATTCGCTAAGTTCACTCAAGATCTGTAAATCTCATGGTTAAAACAACGATTTGGAGTATATTTAGGTTGATGTTTGTAAATTCACTTGCATTTTTTCCCCAATCTAGTGCAGAGCTGCTGGCTTCATTCTGTGATAATATTCTCAAGAAGGGTGGGAATGAAAAATTGAATGATGAAACCATTGAGGACACATTAGATAAGGTGGCCTTCCTGTTTCTTTAATATCAATTTTTGTTTCTGTTGCATCTATTGACTTGTCAGGGTAATTTCTAACGTGCTCATTTTATTCCTGCAGGTGGTAAAGCTGCTTGCTTATGTTAGTGATAAAGACCTTTATGCCGAATTCTATAGGTAAGCTGTTTGCTTCCTTCATATGTTTCAATTCTTTCTTGTAAAGGGATTTTTACGTCCCTACTACTACTATTACTACTTTAAGGGATTTTCTGGATCCCTACTACCACCACCACTACTTGAAAAGAAATAAGATTTTTTCCCTTTTTTGTCTTAAGGTTGCTTCAATCCCTTTCGTGATGTTAATGTCATTATTTCAATGGAAAATGAAAGTGGTCTTTATCACTTCCTCTTCCCCCACAGTTCTTCTAGTGCTTTCTCATCTAAGGGTGATATTTCTGAGCATCTCTTTACTGCTTCTACTACTTGGTTAAAATTTGATGCACAAGGTTGTTACCAATGATATGATCTATTGATGGTGTGTATATATATAATTATTTGACTTTAGATTTGAATGTTTCATATGTTGATAATGGATGTTTAGTTGCTTAGTTTCTCTTACACGAGTTTGCTTTGTTACCAGTTTGAGATATTGTCTTCCCTTCATCCAACTCCAGCAATTTGTGGGTTTCCTACAGAAGAGGCACTCATTCTAATTGCAGAAACTGCTACATGTATATTGTTATATCATTTCTGTTCTGCAATATGTGTTTTATGGCTTGTTTACATCTACGTGAAATTTTTAAGATGAGACATAATTCAATTCTTGACTAAAGTTGAACAAGAAAGGAATCAATGATCTAAAGAAAGTATACATACTTGCCTAAAGGAATCATATATCATGATTTACACTTCCCTGTAAAGCTTATGTGTTTGCTATCCATTTAGTACGTCTCGTCTAATTTGAAGTCCATATAACAGTGATAAAAATTGCACTATTAATGAATTCAATCTTTACTCTAGAACACTAGATTTAGCCTGACTAACATTGGTCATATGGTTTTTTTTTTGGGGTTGAAATATTGAACTATTTGTTTCAGTTGGGAAGGGGGGTGTTTTCTTTTCTGTTATCAAATTGTCATGATTTTTAACTTTATTTCCATGTCTGATGATTATTTATAGATCATCCAATTGTGATTATACTTTTGCTACTTATTATGCTATCCTATGTAAGTGAAGTATATATTAATTATGTTGTACAGAAATGTTTGACCGAGGAATGTATGCTGGCCTGGTTGGTTGGTTTGGAGGAGGAGAAAGTGAGTTTGTTGTTGGAATAAGGTCAGCCTTGGTGGGAAGGGTGAGCCACTTACTGCTACATCTTTCGATGAAATCCATATTATTTGTGAGGTCGAATTTGGGATATCATCTCGAGGGAGAGAGAAATTGGTGATGTTCCACTTTGCAGTGTAATTTCTAAAATTGGCCAGCTTGTTCCTTAAATAAGCGTTGGCCCATGAATGAGTAACTTGTATAATCTTGCTAACTATTTCTTCTATCTGGATCTGAATTTGCAAATTTGGGTGCAGGCTTTATAATTGAACTGGTGCAAGTAAGTGTTGCCTTTTTTTTTTTTTTTTTTTTTGTTGTTGTTGTAAGTTTGTTTATCTGTTGATTGGGTGTGCTCACATTTTCATTTTATTTTTGAACAGGCTGTTATAGTGTCAACAAACTGACTTCTACTGGTTGCAAAATAAAGATTTGAATATTTGCACTAAATAACAAAAATGAGGGGGTGATTTGAAGAAAATTCAAATTGTTGGACAATATATGATTGAGATTTGGAAAATGGGTTAAATATCTAAGGAGATAAACTAGAATTTTTATGGTTTTCAATTTGGCATTGTAATTTAAATTTGAGCCAATCTGTTTTATTATATATGAATTATCTGTTAATTTTCAATCTCTGTTCCTAATTAAATTTATATAAATTCTCAGTTAATTCTCAATCTCTATTCTTAGTTAAATTCTCAATTAATTAGGTTGTATTTTAAAAAAAAAAATAAAAAAAAATGGCGTTTTCGAAAAAAATGTCACTAAATGTTGTCATCATGACATCACATCTGAGGTAACTAGTAAAAATGAAAAAAGGTGGCAGTTTTTCAAAAAACGCCACTGAATGACGTCATCATTACATCATATATTAATTGTGACAGAAAAGTAGATGGCTGTTAAAGATTTTGCAACGTTTTGAAAAACGCCGTCTAATGTTTTTAGCGACGCTTTTGAAACGCTGCTAAGATATTGCGGCGGCTGTATCTACGACGAAAATATTAAACGTTGCAAAAACTTATTACGGCGTTTTCAAGCATATAGCGGCGTTTTTGAAACGCTGCTAAAAGTGAAATTTCTTGTAGTGATATAAGAGTTTTAGAGATCAAATATTTTAGTCTTTAAAACTGAAAATTTTGATGCAAAAGACATTTATGGACTAATTTCTATCGTCAAGAGGATAGTCGTTAAAAGGTCGTCCCGAAAAGTAAAAAATAAGGTTTTTAGCGACAAAATTTTGAAAATATCACTAATAAATAGACTTTTAGGGACAAAATAATTTGGTCTTAAAATGGTTTATTTTTTGAAACAAAAAATTTAGTCATAAAAGGATAATAATTCACTACTAATGTCTAATTTTCGTCGTTAAAAATATAATAACGACACTTTTCATAACAAAAATATTTAATTTTTAAAAAATAATTTTATCTCTAAATTTTGATCTCTAATTTTTTTTTTTGGTAGTGTATTGGAATTACTCCAGCTATGATGTGACGCCACCCTTATTTTGTTGATTTGTTCAACCACAACCACTTGTTCATATATTGACAGCTTTTATTTGGATTTAGATGCAAATTTTCCAAGTCTTCGTTTGACTTTGACACTATGTTTTCTTCGCCGTTTCGTATGGGTTAGGGTTTGGGTTGAATTTGATTGGAGAAATGTTTCCAACTCTTCGTAATAATATTAGAAATTTTGAAAATTATTAAAAAAATAAATTAATAAATTATATTTATGATAGATATGACTTACATTTCACTAATTTTAAATTCAAATCATACTCTTATTTTTTCAAATAAAATTCAAAATACATTTCATGACTCATAGCATTATTGAATTTCTTAATCGATACTTCTATGTAAGCCCATGATAGTATATTAAGTAGACTCTTTATTTATTAAAAAAAAATGATACTCTTAAAATACTGCTTTTAAATTAACAGTTAATGATTTAAGCTATTACATATCAGGTGTTAATTTATTTAAAAATCAATAATTCAATTGAAATTCAACTATATTATCTCAGTATTGATAAATTTGTGAGTGATTTTTTATGAGTTTCTAACATTAATTTTAGTGTTTGGCTTTTTTACGTTCAAATCTCAATTTGAGAGAAGTTGAAGGGCCTGTCAGGCCTATCATGTTACCATTTTGATAATCTGAACAATTCATTTTGTAGGACTTTATGTGTACATCATCCATGGTACATGTACATTTTTCATTTTATTATATTTGTCTCAAAAAAAAAAAATGAATGGCTTATTTAAAAAATATATATTTGTCGCTTATATTTTGAAAACAAACGTGATAAAATGAAAATATTATGATTATTGAATCGATCTATTTTTTTTTTTTTTTTATAGATGAGATATATGAAGGGTTTTACAAAATAAACAGTTCGAATCATTAAAATGGGACCATAGTAGGCCTCACAATCTCTTCAAATTCTCTTTAATTGAGATTTTAAGGATAAATTATAAATACACTCTTTAATATTTCCTTAAAATACGAATGGATCTATTCATAACGAATATAGGTCATGCAGACTTGTAACAGTTGGGAAGTGTATGCTTAAGAAAATAAAATAGCAAATATGGCAATGTATATAAAGAAGATTAGTCCAATCCCGAAAGTCACGGGTAATTAATTGTGTTCATTTTCTTTCCACTTTTGCAATATTTTCTATGGAATTTTCTTGGTTGTCTGTCACTTGAGAATCCCGGATACTTCCACCGGGACCCATTGCAATTAATATTTTAAATAATTTTTATGTATATGTGGAACCCACACCATTAATAATAGAGATTCAAAGAAAATTCTGGGGGTCTCCAAAAAAATGGAGGTCTTATTATTGTGTATATAATGTAAAGATGAAAAATTTTTATGAACTATTTTATAATATTTTTTAATGATCCTTAGTATTACAATGTGATTACATATGTAATGACACATTAATATTGCGTAAATTACATTTTATCCCTTTTACATTTAGCCAATTTTTTAGTTCAACCTTTAAAGTTTATTTATTCCTTTTGGGCCTTCATATTTTAAGTTTTTTTTTTTTTTTTTTTTCCACTTTACTTCTGAAGATAATTTTTGTTAAAAATTAGGAAAAAAAAAAAATGACACGTTGACAGTTACGTGGTATAAAAATACTTTATTATATATGATTCACACATTCTGTGATAATTATTGTGATATTTTCTCTTTAATTTTGAACAGAAGTTAGTTTTAGGAATAAACTAGAAAGAACTTGAAACATGAAGAGCTAAGTAAGAAGAAATAAATTTTAAAGCCCAAAATGAGAAAGTGACTAAACATAAAGGGTGTGTTTGGTAACGTTTACGTTTTCAGTTTATATTTACAAAAATTTTATAAACTAGTTTTGTTTATTTTAAAAAAAACATAAACTACAAACACGTTTGGTAATTGACAAAATGTTTAAAAAATTTTAAAAATATAAAAAAGTGTGAGAAATGGCAAGTGGTGGCAAGTAGCGGCGAAAGACGGTGGTGGAAAGTAGTGACGGTGAGTGGTGGGTAGTTGGTGGTGGTGGGTGGTGGCGGGTGGGTGGTGGTGGTGGGTAGGTGGGTGACGATGGCGGGTGGTGGGTGGTAGCGAGTGGGTGGTGGTGGTGGTGGTGGTAGTGGTAGGTGGTGGGTGGGTGGTGGTGGCAGGTGGGTGGTGGATGGCGGGTGGTGATGGGTAGTGACGGGTAGGTGGTAGGTGGTGGTGGTGGTGGATGGGTAGGTGACAGTGGCGGGTGGTGGTGGTAGGTGGGTGGGTGGTGGCGGGTGGGTGATGGGTGGTGATGGTGGGTGGGTGGGTGATGGTGACGCGTGGTGGGTGGTAGCAAGTGGGTGGTGGTGGCGGTGGTGGTGGTGGTGGCGGCTGGTGGTGGTGGGTGGTGGTGGTGGTAGGTAGATGGCGGATGGCGGGGGGTGGTGGGTGGTGGCGAGTAGGTGGTGGGTGGTGGTGGTGGTAGGTGGGTGGGTGACAGTGGCGGGTGTGCGGGTGGTAGCGAGTGGGTGGTGGTGGCAGGTGGGTGGCAGATGACGGGGGGTGGTGGGTGGTGGCGGGTGGGTGGTGATGGTGGGTGGGTGGGTGACAGTGGCGGGTGGTGGGTGGTAGCGAGTGGGTTGTGGTGGTGGGTGGTGGTGACAGGTGGGTGGCGGATGGCGGGTGGTGGTGGTGGTGGGTGGGTGGATGACGGTGGCGGATGGTAGCGAGTTGGTGGTGGTGGTGGGTGATGGTGGCAGGTGGGTGCCGGGTGGGTGGTGGGTGATGGTGGTGGTGGTGGTGGTGGCGATGGTGGGTGGTGGTGGCGGGTGGGTGGCAGGTGGTGGCAGGTGGTGGATGGTGGTGGCAGGTGGGTGGTGAGCGGTGGTGGCAAGTAGGTGGCGGGTAGTAGTGGCAGGCGGTGGATAGTAGTGGCGGGTGGTGGGTGGTGGCGGGTGGATGATAGGTGGGTGGTGGGTGGTGGTGGTGGTGGTGGTGGTGGCGGCGAGTGGGTGGCAGGTTGGTGGGTGGGTGATGGGTGGTGGTGGCAGGTGGGTGGTGGTGGCAAAAGACGGTGGTGGAAAATGGTGGCGGGTAGTGGCTAGTGTTGGGTGGTAAAAAAAAAAAAAATATTCAAAATTCAAAATTCAAAATGGAAACACATTTTTTGTGTTTTCATTTTTTGGCCAAATTTATAAACTGAGACTACTAATTTATAAATCAAAAATTTTACCAAACAAATTTTTATTTGAGTATTTTAAATTTTTGTAAATATAAATAAAAAACTAAAAACGTAAGTGTTACTAAATGACACCAAAGTAAACAAATTGTAATTTATCCTAAAAATTATCTAATCTTCTCATAAAACCGTGTCGTTATATAATCATATTTTTCAATAACTAAATTTATACTTTTTCATATCTAAAAAAAGAAAAATGAATCACTCTGTTTGGTTTGGAATTTTCAAAAATAATTTTTTGAGTTTTTATTTCATATTTTTAATAATTTTTTATAATATTTTATTTTTATTTTTATTTTATTTTTTTACTTTTTAGATTCACTTGATATACTTAAAAGTATAAAATTTGTATATATATATTTTTAAAATTCATTGAATACAACAAAAAATAAAAATGTATTAAATTTTTATTTTTTTAAAAAAAATATTTTTCGTATTTAGTGATTTTTTTTAAAAAAACATTTACAAATACTTTATATATATAAAAAAAAAAAAAAAAAACTCAATTTGGTAGAAAAAGTGATAACCAAGCAAGGTGAATGGTTCTTAAAAACAATCAATTTGTCGTACTGGTTAATACAGTTCAAACTTTTTTAACATTAATATCACGTTATCATTGAATGATATCATGAATCGATAATAAAATCACATAGGAGATCATGAATCTTATATTTGAGAACGACAAATTAGTCGAACAGGTCAGATAATTAATTGTTTAAATTTGATTTAAAATTTTAAATAAGTTCTAAAATTTATTCAAACTTGATTTGTTAAATTTTTAATCCGAGTTTGAGTAGTTTAATATCCTCCTTTTATATAGTTTTAGACTTATTGAATTGAGTCGAACAATTAACAATTCAAAGTTAATCTTCAAACTTTAACAAGCTCTTAAATGTGACCAAGATTAGGTTGTTTACTTAATGAGCTAAGCATAAATGAGTTTTTAATGAGGTAAACACAGTCAAAACTAGAGTCGTTTAGTGCATTTATCACTCTTACTTATATTTAATGTGTAATTGTATTATACAAGGGGTATACCCTATGACATTTGTGGGTTTAATTGCCACAAATGTCATAACTGAATCTTTCACAGTATAATCATAAATAATATACTAGCCTATCACCCGTGCTATGCACGGGATAATTATAGATATTTATATTTGTTTTTATTTTTTTAATATATAAATTAAATATATAAATTAAATACATGAGGTTTGACCGAGGAGTTTGAAAGAATTTAATTAGTGTTTATTTATTTATTGAAGAGGTATTTACACAATAATTACATAATATGTAAATTAAATACATGGGGTTTGACCGAGGAGTTTGAAAGAATTTAATAAGTGTTTATTTATTTATTTAAGAGGCATTTACACAATAATTACATGGGTCTCTTGGGAATGCAAAAAGTAAGAAAATTAGGATTTCATTTATTGCGTTATTCATTTAATAAGTGTAATTATTATAAATTAAGTGTTTGTTGTAATCAATAGTGTAATTATTACAATCTTTGAATTTATTGTAATCAATAGTGTAATTATTACAATCTTTGAACCAATCACCAATCACCAATCACCAAGTCAATTTTTTTAAAAAAAATATTAAAAAATCAGAAAATTAAGATTGACATGTTGGAGGTTCCACAAGCTTTGGGTTTTAAAAGACCATTTTCCTTAATATATATATATATATATATATTTTGAGTCATAGCTAAATATCATATATGATATAACCAAATTTTGTGTAGATCGTAATTAAAATAATGTCACAATCAACATTACAATGTGTATAACTAAATACTACAAATATCATAACTGATGCATATAAAATTCCCTTCATGTGTAATCACCTATTCCATAATAATTTAATATTGATCGCAAATTTAACCAAAAATTGAAAATTTTCCCAAATAAACTCATTTAAAATCTCTTTAAATTTTTAATTGAATTGCATCTTACTAACCCAATTATATTTAGGTTTAAATGAATTAGATATAAATAATCACATTTAAAGTTGTTTACATGGTATCATCTCTTCCAATACCACCCTCACCGCACTACTAGCATCACCACCTCCACTGAGGGACGGATCTAGGATTATGAGTTTAGGGGGCCAAAGTACGCTTAACCTTTAACTAATAAAATTTAAAATTCAATACCAATTTCTACTAACATGAAAAAAATCAATAATGTTACGATAAAATATTGAACAATATATTCCATGTCAACATAGTTGAGTACAAAAAGATGATCATACAATAGAGAATATTTTTTTTCCCATATTCACTTAAAAAAAGTAGTAATTATTTCTACATATATTTATTTATTAAAATTAGGCATCTTCAATTGAGCTCGACGCTCTTTCATAATATCAAAAGTATGAATGATACAGTCTACGTCAAACCCTCGAGCAATGTCTTTTTCAATGTGCATAATCAAGTAACTAGCCAGAAAACATCTTCCATCCTATTGCGCAATTTAGACTCTAAAAAATAACTTTCAGAATTTTATATGCTAGCACAATCCTATCCTATTCCTAAAAGTCATAAAATATATGACAGCACAAAATAACATTTAGATTTTTATCCAAATTCTTAGAGGAAATCAACAAATCATAACCTAAAAGCCTATTCAATTATCAAGAAATCACACAGTACCTACCAATTACAATAAATCATAGTATTCAAAAAAAAAATAAAAAAAAATTCACAATATTTAGTTAATAATTGTACCAATAACAATTATCAGATGTTCGTCGCACCAATAACAAGTTAACAACCAATAACAAATTAAAAGCAAAATAATCACATTATTCAGTCTAAAATCACAATCACAATATTCAGTCTAAAAGCAGAATAATCACATTGAAGGAATATCAGATAACTTACTAGTGAGAGTCCACGTTTCCACCGTCCACGCCGACAGCTCCGACGAAGCCTCCACCAGACCATCGACAGACAGTTCGACAACAAAACTTCTCCGTTTCTTCCCTCGTCTCTTCGCTCCTCTCTCTTTCGCAACAAGTCTCTCAGTTGTTTTGTTTTCTTTTTTTAATCTTAGTGTGTTTTGTTTAAACAAGTTTATCCAACAAGCCTCTTATAGTTTATATATTTGTAAAAGTTTCATATTCCACACTTTAACCCACTAAAAGTTTCTAAAATTTTGATTTCATCTTGACCTAATTTAAAAAGAACATATACATGAAATTTAAAATAGATTATTATATATGTTAACTATTTAAAAAAAAAATTCCAAATAGTTTAAAAAATTGTGGGACTACTTTATATAATTTTGAAATTATCTAAAAAAAAATTAAGAGTGCGAACTCCTATAATTTTAAATTATTTTAAAATTTCTAGTATAATATATGATATTTTTAAAATTTTTGTGCCCCCCTCCTCCCCCAACCCCAATCCCACCCTAGATCCGTCATTGCCTCCACTCCACTACTACCACCATCCGACTGTCACTGCCGCCACCGCCACAGCCACAGTAGAGAATAGCTAGAAAAACTGAAGAGAAAATCCAATCTATTAGCTCTGAAAATAGCCTTCTTTCCATGTGCTTGTCGATGCACTCCATGACAAACGGCAGCAGATATTGCAAGATGAAAATGAAAAGCACAATGCTTTATGACAAATAAAAAAAAATAAAAAAATTAAAATTTGTGACTCTTAATTTGGGAAAAAAAAAAATAAAAAAAAAAAACCTCTAGAAGGTATTAAATCATCATTGTCACAGCTGCCCGCTTCCATCACTATTATCATCTATTATTTTATTTTATTTTTTAAATAAAGTATATGAAATAGTTGATTTTATTTATTCAACTCGTATCTAATTCAATTCAATTCAATTCAATCTTATTAAATGGGTGGCTTGAAATTGAATTGCTATAAGTGCATACTAATTTTGAACAATGTAAACTCATCTGTTTGCCACCTTTATAATTTAGTAATTACCATATGTACATAGTGATTTATATGATAATATGTAATTACAATTAGCATAGAACAATAGTTTGTCATAGGTGAACTTCACATTTTTCATTTTGCAACCACATTCAAGACATTGTTGTCCGAAATAAGCAATACTCATGAATAATTTCATAGTAAATCAAGAATTGTTGCTTTACCCATTATGGAAATTTCTATTATACACATTTTATGAAAAATGTGTACTGTATGTTTCCTTTATGATTTTTGTAATATTTGATTATAACGTATTGTAGTGTTGGGTGTGACTGATTGTGGTACTGATTATAATTTAGTATTGACCTCTTGTGGTTATTATTTTGGTTATGACATTCTAATTATATATCATGTGATGTTTAGTTATGATCTATTGTGATGAGTTTGATTTGTGTTCGGCTTGTTAAAAACTCGTTCGAACTTGATTCGTTAAATAAAGAAACCAAAATTGAACACATTTTAGAATTCGTTAAGGTTTTCAAACCAATAAGTTTGAACAATCAATTGCTCATTCAGTTTGGTTCAATAAGCTTAAAATTATATAAAATATCAAACTACTCAAGCTTGGCTTGGTAAAAGTTTGTTTGAGATCGTCTTAAAAGTTTAATGAACTAAGCTTTAAAAAAAAAAAAATTAAAACTCGTTAAAATTATCAAATTAAGCTTGAACAATTAATGTTCACCTGGTTTGGTTCGCTTATCACCCCTGAAATTAAGACCTATACATGATGAATAGGGGATGATATCATGTATGCATGATACCATGGTATCATGGTTATATTCAAGTTTTCATTTTATTTTGTGTTGGAATTACTCCAGCTGTGATGCCACCCTTATTTTGTTGATTTGTTCATATATTGAAATCTTTTATTTGGATTTAGATGCAAATTTTCCAAGTCTTTTCTTCGCCGTTTCGTATGGGCTAAGGCTTGGGTTGGATTTAGATGCAAAATTTCCAAGTCTTCGTTTGACTTTGACACTATGTTTTCTTCGCCGTTTCGTATGGGCTAAGGCTTGGGTTGAATTTGATTGGAGAAATGGTTCCAACTCTTCGTAACAATGTTAGAAATTTAGAAAATTATTAAAAAAATAAATTAATGAATTATATTTATGATAGATGTGACTCACAGTTTACTAATTTTAAATTCAAATCACTCTTATTTTTTCCGAATAAAATTCAAAATATATTTCATGACTCATAGCATTATTGAATTTCTTAATCAATACTTTTATGTAAGCCCATGATATTATATTAAGGGGTGGTTTGAGATATTTTAAATAATTATATTTTTGGACTTTTAATAAAAAAAAATGTATAGAAAAGTAGAGAAAGTGAGTAGAAAAGTAGAGAGGAGATGTTAATTGATGTGACCAAAATAAGTGTATGTATGCAAAAAAAAAAACACTTTCTTAGCGCATACCAAACACCTACTAAATAGACCCTTTATTTATTTAAAAAAAAATGATACTCTTAAAACACCACTTTTAAATTAACAGTTAATGGTTTAAACTATTACATATCAGTTGTTAATTTCTTTAAAAATCAATAAATTCAATTGAAATTCAACTCATATTATCTCAATATTGATAAATTTGTGAGTGATATCTTAGGAGTTTCTAACGTTACTTTTAGTGTTTGGCTTTTTTTATGTTCAAATCTCAATTTGAGAGAATTTGAAGGGCTTGTCAGGCCTACCATGTTACTGTTTTAATAATTTGAACTGTTCATTTTGTAGGACCCTATGTGTACATCATCCATGGAAAAAAATGAAGTCGATTCGATAATTGTACATTTTTCATTTTATTATACTTGTCTCCAAAAAAAATGAATGGCCTATTTAAAAAAATATATTTGTCGTTTATATTTTCGAAAAAAAAACGTGATAAAATGAAAATGTTATGATTATCGGACCGATCTATTTTTTTTCATGGATGAGATATATGAAGGGTTTTACAAAATAAATAGTTCGAATCATCGAAATGGGACCATGGTAGGCCTCACAGTCCCCTCAAATTCTCTTAAGTTGAGATTTGAACATGAGATAAGTTAAACCCTTTACTTTTATTCAAGGGTAAATTACAAAATAGGCTCCCTGATATTTGCTTAAAATACGAATTGCCACTTGTAATTCTAGAAATTACATCTCGTCCATTGAAATTTCTAATTTCATAACAGATTACTCATTTTATTAATAAATTATCAAGTCAATTAACAGTCTTAATGATGTTACAGATTTATTTCCATTAATAATTGAAGTCATTTCATTATTGTATAGAATCACAATTAGGAATTTTATTTTTTTAGTTAATTCTGTTAAACAAAAAATTCTAAATATTTGTAATTTTTTAAACCACAAAGTGCAATTTGTATTTTAAGTAAATTTCAAAAAATATATTTTTAATTTACCATTTATTTCATAAAGTGAGACTTATTTGTAGGTGGCTTTTCATAAATTAAAAAAATTAAAAATTAAGTGTTGAAAACTAAATTTTGAAATTTTTAAGCTCAAAAGTTGTTTGATAAAAATTAAGTGCCGAATTAAAAATATTTTTTTTTTGATGGTGATGGTATGATGGTGATGGTGGTGGTGGCGATGACATGGTTATGGCAGTGTTGATGGTGGTAGTAGCGGCACCGTTGATAGTGGTGGTGCCGGCGGTGGCATGGTAACATTGTTGTTGGTGGTGTTGGTGGTAGTGACAGCGGTAACGATGATAATGGTAATAAAATGTCGGTGATACTCATGGCAATAATGACAATGTTGATGAAGGTGGTGGTAGTAATGGTGGCGGTGGCATAGTGGTGGTAATAGTGGTAGTGGTGGCGGTGGTAGTGGCATGATGTTGATGGTTGTGGTGGTGGTGAGTTTATAATAGTGTATATCGATCATTGTATTTAGTATTTATAAACTCAATTAAGATTAACACTCTGTTTGGATGGAAGTATTTGGTGAGAAAAGAAAAAAATGATGAGAATTGAAAACCCTTTTCTTGTTTCGATGGTTAAGTAAGGTGAGAAATAATGAGAAATGGTGAGAGTATCTCTCACCAAACTTGTGTGTTGTTTCTCACCAAAAGTGGTGAAACTTGGTGAGAAAATGATTGGGTTTAATGAAACTTGTTTAAACTATCAAAATTATCCTTATAAAAAAACATAAATTATTAACATGGAATTTTATTTTAGTAAAACGAAATAAGACACTTTATTTTCCTTTCTCTTACTTTATTCAAACAAGATAGGTGAAAAATTACATTTTCTTCTCTTTTATTCAGCCAAACATAATGGTGAGAAATTATAATCATTAATTTCTTTTCTTTTTCCACCTAGGTGAGAAACTATAATCATTTTCTTTCTCACCTCCTTTTACAATCCAAAAGGAGTGTAAGTAAATTTGAAATGACTTGATTTTTTTTTTTTAAATTTAGTTTATAATTTAAGAGACATTTAATTTTTTAAGTGATTAATTATAATTATTAAACAAGCTTAATTAATTATTAATTAATACATTCAATTTTAAATTCTAAATCAGGTTATCAAACAAGCGCTAAGATCCTTTAGCATAATACCCTACAATGATCTCCTATGGTAAAGGAGAGGTAGCCGACATGTGGCCCACTGACCAACCAAGGGCTGAGATTTAAACTGACTAAAATGACATCGTTGTGGTGAGTAAATTGAAAAAAAAAAAAAAAAAAAATTCAAAATTCAAATTTTTAGGTTTCACTTTTCATATGCTTTGTTCCCGGGGGAGAGTTAGAGAGAGAGAGAGAGAGAGAGAGAGAGAAGGGCTGAGAGAAAGGGAGAAGAAGAGGAGGACTTCGTAGCCCTGCCCCGCCCTTTCCCACCCCCAACACGCTACCACGCCGCTGCCGACGCCCTGCTCGCCATACTCCAACAGATTCAAGAAGAAAGAAAAACCTTAGGTTCATCCTCTAAACTTAAAATATTAGGGTTTTAATTCAAAAAATTAGGATTTCTTTGAATGGTATGGTAATGGTAATGTTAATATAAGATTGTTTAATGTGTTGATTGAGATATTCTTACCTGATTTATTTCAAATATGTTCTTAGGGTTTTGATTTGGGACTTTTTACGTGATTTATTTCAAATTTATTCTTAGAGTTTTGATTTGGGACTTTTTACGTGATTTCTTCCATGTTGATTTAGAGATATTAGTTTGTCAATATTGTCAATATTTAGAGATACCCAAAAGTATGGCTTTTTTTTTTTTTTTTTTTTATAATTTTTTTTATACAGTGGAGATCTTTCTAAGTGACGACCATAATTTGTACCACAGGTAAGTTTAATTCTAAGATTGTAGAAATAACACTTATTTGCAAGGTTTCAATTATTGTTTTTTTGTGTTTAGCCATTTTTCATTATTGTATAAAAGCAACCCAAAGCCATGAGGAGTTGTGCCTTTATTTTATGTTAGTGTGCCTTTTTTTTTTTTAATCAAATATCTTGTTCATTAGCAATTCTATTTGCATTCCATTTTCTGTTTGGGTACTCAAATCTTCAAAAACATATTATTTAGTTTTATTTATCATATTTAGAAGCAATTCTATTTGCATTCCATTTTCTGTTTGGGTACTCAAATCTTCAAATCATATTACTTAGTTTTATTTATCATATTTAGACCCTTTATAATATGTTTTTATTTCAGGTAAAAAAATGTCGACATCAAATGCATCTAAGTGACACTAGTGAAATTCAGTTTAGAAATCGAAAATGTCGTTGCGGGGCAAGAGCAGCATTCAAAATTACAGAGTCAAAGGAAAATCCAGGGATGGTATACTTTGCTTGCCCTTTCAACAACACCAATGGATGCGACTTTTTTGAGTGGTTAATCATGGATGCCTTTACATAAGTAGCGTCAATGGTTGAAAATGCTAAGGGAGGAAAGCGACAAAAATTGTAATATCAACACTTTGGTCAAAGAACTCATTGTATCCAATGGTGAGTTGAAAGAGATGGTAACAAAGTGTAGGAAAGAAAGTAAACAAATGGTTGTAGAGATTAGAGAACTTCGGGAAAAGTTGCACTACGCCATTGTAATAATAGTATTGATTGGATTTGCACTTCTTCTTTTGTTGTTTAAATATTAAGTGTAAATCAAGTTGGTTTTGGACTTGGGCTGCTCTATTGTAAATTAAGTTATGTTGGGATTTATGAATCGACTGAATTACAAGTATTTTACATGGTTTGGATTTATATTGAATATAATTTTTTATTTGTAATTTTTTTGTTTTGTCTTTGTTGGTGCACAATGTACTTAAGGTTGGAAAGAAGAACTAAGGTAAAAGGATGGTTTAAAGATTGAATAGACTGAGTTTTTGGCTGTTCTGGGTTAGGATTTTGATTTCATTGTCTCAAGGTTTTTGGGTTCCAATAAAAGTCTGAATGTGGCTCCAATAGGATTTTGATTTCATTGTCTGAAGTCTGAATGTGATACAGAGGCTTACTGTTTTATTGCTCAGACAGAAATAACAACAAAACTGGGTTCCATTGACATCTATTTTATTTCCCAGACAGAAATAACAATAAAACTGGGTTCCAACCAGGCTTGCTGGGTTTTGTTGAAATCTGTTTTATTGCCCACAATTTCTTAACATTAACAACAAACAACAAAAACTCTTCTTCTTTACCAATCAATCATCAAATAAATAACACAACATATAACCAAAATCCTGATCAAATTGGTAATGCATTTTTGTAAATGATCAAAGAACACAACAATTAAAATACACCTGTGTAGCATTCTCCATGCACACTAATCCAAAAACATCTACTGTTAACCCAACAACATCCACATTATAGGTTTTCAATATTACATCCATGAATACCATATCCAACAAAAAATTAAACTCTAAGATTTTGAAGTGTGATCCACACGCCCCGCCCACGCCCACGCCCACGCCCATGTAGAACCTAAAGAAAAAAGAAAATAGTCATATATCAAAGTAACCATAAAATAAAATGGAACTTAAAATGAATGACAAAATAAAGAAGGAAAGGTGAAAAATAAATTACTTGATTACATGCAGGACTATTCGAGGCATACGAGTCATAATCGCTTGCATTGTTAAGCAATGCTTGATAGCTTCCATGCATGGAATACATCAATGGCATTGAAAAATGCATATTACTTGGCTACAACAATAACAAACACATATCAATTTAAAATAGTAATAGTGACATACGAATAGACATAATAAAACAAATATTAAATTAACTTACATCATAGGTGGGATACATAAATTGAGAGGAAGAAACATTAACTTCACGAACACTCGTCGAGAATGAAGGAGGAAATTGAGGTACACTTGCAAAAAATAAAGGAGCCGGTTGAGGAATACTTGCCAAAAACAAGGGAGGTGGTTGAGGAGCACTCGCCGAAAATAAGAAAGGAGGTTGAGGAGCAACTGTGATGACCGGGTCTCTTTTCTCTCTTTCTTTTTTCCTTCTCTCTGGTTTCGTCCTCTTTTGTTTCCCTTGGGTTTGAAACATTCGGAAGTTGTTTCCAATTAAAGCACTCGTTCTTGTTTTGTTGTCGGTGTTGAACTTCATTGGTTCCGGGAGGTGCGGGGGTCAGATCCGGAGTGCTCGGGAGTGAAGGGGAAAGATTTTTGGGCTATTGAGCCAGGGCCACACGTGCGGGGTTGAGTTGCATGTGCAGGAAGAGGGGAGTTTGGCTGAGTTGCACACTGCCTAAAAGGCACGTGTGGAAGGAGGTGCGGGATGAGCCCCGCATGTGCAGGGATGAAGGTCGCACGTGCGGAAAAGGGCGCTCCGCACGTGCGGGGTTGGGTGCTGCACGTGCGACACTCTGGCAGCCCGAAGCCCTGTTTTTCTTCTCTTTTAGTTCGAAAGTGTATCTCATTTTTGACATTTCTCTCTCACTCTAAACCATATTTTCCTCCTCCTTCACTCTAGAAAAACTCCCTCAAACATTAAAACCCTTGATCCTTGCAACCTTTGGGTCTAGATCATCATCTTCTTCCCCAAATCTTGAAGATCAAACTTTAACCCTTCTTGGTGTAGTGGAAGTTGAAGAATCCTCCATAGAAGCTAGGGTTTGTTTTTGTTCATCATCAACACTTTGAGGTAGGGACATTCTTGAGTTATATATACATGTTTTGCTTCATAAATGTTGATTTCAAGCTTTCATGAGGTTGTTGTGTTGATTTTAAATTTTGCACTAAATCAAGAGAGAGAGAAAGGGAGTTTTGAAAGGTGGTTCCAAATCTCAAATTCCTTTTTATTCATTAGGATGTTTTTTTTCTATAAAAACTCAAGATGGGTGACTTGGGTAGGATTCATTAAGAAAATGGAAGAAAGTTTTGTCTTGAATGAAGAACCCTAGAAATTAGAGGTTTTGGAAAAAACATGAAATTACACATGGAATTCTTTTATTCTTGCATCAAGGGAATGAATAAGAATAAATTTTATCAAATATTTAGCAAAATTGCATCCCATTTGATCTATGGGTAATAAGTTGTCATTTTAGCATTTTTTGCAAAATGTGCGAATATGGATTGTTATAATATGGCAAAATTGTTGTGCACTATGGATTGTGAGAAATATAAATGTTGGAAACTAATGTTTGAAAAACATCATGTGTGGCCTTGAAAGGATTAAATAGTTAAGAAATTGTTGTTGTGTGTTGAAGACACATGGTTATTTTGCGAAATAGCTTTGAAGGGAGAAAATGAGAAATGTATTTGTTTGTTATTGTTGCAAAGTCATTTGGAAACGAAGAAAGATCATGAGGCATGGAAATTCATTACCTTGCATGCTCATTCAATTAACTATTATGCTTTGTGAAAATTAAATGGAAACATTTACTTCAAGAAAAGAACATTTTTACCGAAATGAGAACTATGATAATGTGAATGGGGTAAATGCGCGGTAAGTCCAGATATGAGGTTTAGTTGATTTTGATAAGTTGGCCAGAGTGTCCATGGTGAAAGACCAGAAAACCGCGTAGATAGGTGTCGAGCCTTCTGGTTAATACCGGTAAAAATGACAGTTTGGTAGTACTCGTAGAGTCTACTTGCAGACACTAGCCTAGGGATTATCAGTGTCATATTTACCTCCCCCCATTGATTTAATGAGATGGAAGTTTTGAAAATTATTGAGATTGTGGAATTCTATTGTTAACACGGAAATTTTCAAGTTGAGCATTGAAATGAATTCCTTTCTTATAGAGGCATTGCATAGCATTGGCATTTGCATTTTATTGAAAATTGCGTAACTGTATATACTTTGTGAGAATTCTCCACCTGGCTTTATGCTCACCCCTATGGGATTTGGTGTAGGTAAAGATGTGGTGATCCCGCTGAACTGAGGGCGTGGATATTTTGGGAAGAGTAAATAGCTCTCTTATTTTTGTTGTAAATTTTTGTGAAGCCATGGGCTAAATGTGTATGGGTCTGAGAGACCATTTTGTGTTACCAGGCTATTGCCTTGGAAGATGTAAGCCCTTAAGGACATTGTATTGTTTTGAGACTAGATGCTTCATATGTTATAGATTCAGGTGTTCTTTTGTTTCGTTGAATGTATACCGTATGTGGAACTTTTGTATTAAACTCATTTATCAAAAATGAGAATTGGAAGGATTATTTGTTATTGCTTAGTGAATGTTCATTAATATGGGTAGTTCAGGTTGAATTATTTCAGGGCATTATAGCAACAGACATAGGAGGTTGAGAAGCATTATGTGGACTTATTTTATTTTTCTTTGCCAATGCAAACTCCAAACCACCTTTTGTCCCCCTTCTTCCCTTACTAGTGCACTCTCTTTTCTTGAGTCCTTTTGCTTGAACTAAATTTGTATTTGCTACACCATCCACTTCAAAGCTTTCGAGGCATGTGTTGGAAGGGCTTTCTTATTCAACAGTATTTGAAAAAGGCATATTGAATTTTTCGCTTAACATGCTTTCAATGATTGCAATTAATTCATCCACTTTCTCTACAATCAAGTTATATGTTTCCTCACTTCTAGAAGCTCTACACGCTATTCCTTTGAATATTGCTATCAATGATCTATAGCGTGAAGTTTGATGCAATCTTACATCAACCTTAATATCATGCCAATACCTATCTTTCACATTTTCAGCTCTTGCTTTTTTAGTCCATCTCTTGAGAATATATTGTGAAGAATCTCTTTGAACTTGAGGGTGTCTCTAAGGATCTTCAAACAATGACTACACAAAATGCCTTTCATTTCAAACTTCCTACAATTGCAAGTCAATGAACCATCATTCTCCACTCTCACCTTCCTCACCTTTACACCATCACTATCAAGAACTGTATACACGATACTCTCACCATCATGTTTAGTTTCTCTAATGTTTACTTCAAGGAACTTGACACAGTCATCCTAAAATTCTGCATAAATTTTATTAGTGTAAACATATGTAGCTTGCACTACAACAAAATGCACCTTCGGCGATCAAAATTGGTGACTAAAAAAAATTTAGTCGCAAAAGTTGTAGAAATGGCGACCAAAAATTTTTTTAGTCGGCAAAAGTAAAATATTTAGCTACTAAATTTTTTTAGTCAGGATATATTGGTTATTAGTGACTAAAAAAAATTTAGTAGCCAAAAATGCCAGAATTGGCGACAAAAAAAAATAAATAGTCACCGTATATTGAGTTTTGGCTACTAAAACGATTTAGTCTCCAATTGGAAAATAAAAAAAAAAAATTATCTTTTACCTTTGGTGACCAAAATTTTAGTCACAAAAATTTTATTTTCAGCGACGAAAAATAATTTTAGTCGTCGTATATTGAGCTTTGGCTACTAAAATGCTTTAGTCGCGATTGGAAAATAAAAAATTATTTTTTACCTTTGGCGACCAAAATTTTGGTAGCCAAAAGTTTATGGTTAGCGACAAAAAATAATTTTAGTCGCCAAAGAACTAAAATTATTGGAGAGAGATATTTTAAATAGTTTGGAGGGATTTATAAAATACTTTCAGCAACTAAAAACTTTTAGTCGCCAATGGTGTAATATATATATATATTTGGTTTCCAAACCACAAACTAGCACCTCTTCTCTCTCTTCAGCGGTTCTCCCTTTGCCTCACCCTCTCACCACCGACTATCACTACCATTGTCACTGGCCACCGTCCAACCCTACTGTTGCACGTCGCCACCGCCATCGCCGAAATCACAACCAACACTACCGCAAATCACAGGTTTGTCACTGTCGCGCTCGGTTCTCTCCCTCGTTGTCGATCTGGGTCTCTCTCTCTCTCTGTCGAGCCATCTCTCTGGTTCCGTTTCTCTTTGTTTCTCTCTCTCTCTCCTTCTCCCTTCCCCTATTTCCCTATTTCTCACACTTCATCTAGGGTTTATATGATTTTTTTAGTTTAATTTTGTGTTGATTTCGTTAATGGGTTTGGTTAAAGTGTTTGATTTCTATGAAATTATGATATTCTTCATGTCAAAAATGGGTTTGATTTTAGTTTTATGGGTTTGACTTTCATTTCATGGGTTTGATAGAGAAGAAATTTATAAGATTCAAACCCATAATCAATGACCAATCTCGAAATTTATAAGAATAAAGCAAAATGGAATATTGGTTTTAATGATAGCAATCTAATGCAGTGATCATATGCTACTGATCTCCTTTCTTGAATTGTAATTTTCTTGTAATTTTTGAGTTTATTTTATTACTTTATCAATCTTATTGGCTATATTATCTTCAGTAATTTTCCTTTAGGAAAGGTTTGATTATTCTGTGCCTCTTCTAAGTTCCCAAGGGGAGCCACAGCAGTGGAGAACACTGTAGAGATGGACATTGACAACAATTCCAAGTTCCAACTACACCACCAACACCAATACTGTAGCATGTCAATGACTTTTAGGTACCATATTTAAGGTGTTAATGTTAGTTTAGTTATTATTAAATCATTCATTTAGGCATTTGTACAAGAATAACAAGTATAGTTAAAAGTTTGTAGTGTGAAAAAATTATCATTTTGTCAACAGTTCACATAGGCGACATTAAAATAAACAGTGTATTATTTGTAACTATTTATTATACAATAAATTTTATCTTAATTTCTTTGAAGAGGAATAAAAATTGAGAAATTAGTGATCTTAGTTACTCGTATTAAATCAATTCACCCAAATTTGAAGCAGTTTTGAACATGAGTTGAGAACTGTTTTTGTTCTTTATCTATTGATGCAACCTGAGGGTCTAATAGATTATTGGTAGAATGGCCTCAAATTCAAATGCTTCTGTGATTCATACTTTCAGCTAAATTCTTCTTTGGATTAACTTCTACACCTTACGTTAGTTATAATGAACTATTAAATTTACTTTTTGCCTTTGTTTTAATTTGGTTGTTTAATATGCTCTAGATCTATCATGAACTACATTGTTTCCAGATTTGTTTCTTTCTTAATTTCGTGCCACTGTGAACATGATATTGCTTGATTGCCTTCTGATTAAAGAATAAGTTTTACATATTTCTGTTTGCATGGCTATATTATGAGACCATGATTGCAAAAAATTCAATATCTTAATAGATAATGGCATCTGGAAATTTTGTGTGTGGTGTGTGTGTGTGTTGAGTTGTTTTCTTTGTGTTTGGATCTCTAATCTTTACTATCTCTCTCTTTCTCTTTTTTCTTTTTCTTTTTTTTTTCATCAAATTTGAGTGAAAGATTGATTAACAAATTGATATGATATGGAACATTCCAATCCATACTTTCCCTTTTCAACAAAAGGAATTTTTTTTTTTTTGAAAAATTCTAAACTTATGTAAAAAAAATGTTCTGACCATTTTTTTTATGAAATACAATTGTGGAATATTATAAAAAAATGTTCTAACTAAATGATCTATCATGAACTACATTGTGGAAATGGAATCAACAGAAATCTAATTAACTGATTCGAGTGAGTTTTGTATAACCACAGTGGTGATGAATATTTAGTGCCTATCCTAGTAAAGATAGTTTTGGATGAAAACCATTTAATTTTTGACAACTCAAATAAACTAGTAGCATTACAACACTATGGCACACTATGACACCATCTATATCTGTGCGTCCATTTGCAGATGTGGTGATTCTGATTACTTGCATCATATTAGTTTTTGTCTATTTGCATTACAACACTATGGCACACATTGGGTTGGCATCATTTTTGCACTAGTGGTGTTGACTTGGCTGATATGCATTAGTGCCCTTGGCTTGTACAATATATTGCACTGGAACCCACATGTTTGTAAAGCTCTCTCCCTATATTACATGTTCAAGTTCTTGAAGAAGACAAGAAAAGGTGGATGGATGTCATTGGGTGGAATTTTATTGTGCATAACAAGTAAGATTTAAAAACAATTGTACAAGGAAATTCTATGCTTTCTTTCTAGTACTTCAAGTGTATTTGTTCTTTCTAAGCACTATTGCCACTTAGATGAAGCAAAAACACACCAATGGAAATTTCATAGGTGTTGTGCTCGTCATCAGACTGGTCTTCATAAGGAACCAATTTGGATCGACACTCAAAATACTCATCTAATGTAAATTTCAAATCCCAAGAATATAAAATCTATGTGACACGTACTCCAGGCACAAAACATGAACATTTTTAGATGTTTTATGTTTCGTACATTCAATACTAATCTGCAGATTATCTTGAAAACTAAATATTATTATTATTATTATTATTATTATTATTATTGTCTTTACAATTTATTTATTTTTTTCTGTCTTTAACATTTTTGTATGCACCGAATTGATTGGATACATAAAATCATTGAAGGGTTCTGTGTGGGTATTACGAGTTTCGACAAATACTATATTTGTGATTTCTTGTATGCCATGTAGCTTAGAAAGGTCATTGGACAACTTGCTAGGATGTTTCTTAAGTTTTTCCCTTGGCACTTTTTAATCTATGTTCTTTTGATTTGATGAATTATTTATAATTGCAGGACCTCATTTTAATCCATTCAAGAAGGATCACAGAGCTCCTTCTGATAAAGAGCATCATGTCAGAGATTTGGGTGATATTGTTGCTGGCCCAGATGATGGTGTGTGTTTAGTTTCTGTTACTCATTCATTGCTGCTATTGATATTATTATTTGGTGTGGATTCATTTAATAGCCTATACTTTTGTTTCCAAGTTTCAGGGGTTGCAGAGATTATGATTAAAAACATGCTGGTATATTAAGAGCAATTTTCTTCATTCCAAAATTGTTACTTTTTGTTTCGTAATGATGACGAAAAGAAAGAGGATTTAATTGATGTCATATTCTGTTAATTTGATTATTGACCTACTACACACAGTAAGGGATTAAACCTGTTTCAAATGCTCCACGAAAAAAATGTAGTTTCAAATGCCATATAGAATACTATTTTAAATCTCTCATTTTTCCATGGTATGGAAAGCTTTGATTTGCTAGAATTATGTGTACACCTTGTCTTCAAATTTGTAGATTCCACTAAGTGGGCAACATTCCATATTGGCGAGGGCAGTGGTTATGCATGTAGATCCTGATGATCTTGGGAGAGGTATGGTTCATTCTTTGCATCTTATGTCATATTACAATGCCTAAACTTGAAAGCAAAAGCAATACTTCCCAAGTATGGATATTTACTTGAGAGATTAAATGTGTAGGGAAATGTGATACCAAGCACCTGTTGTTCTTGGGTCAAAGAGCTAAAGATATTTGAAGTGGATTATTATTATTATTATTTATTTATTTATTTATTATTATTATTTTTTTGTGGTCTTATCATGGAAGGGGATTTCAATGGGACATCAAAATGCATCAAATTGGTTGTACTTGGGAAATTTTAATTAGAGTGAAAGTACAGATCTATCTAGTAGGTGGGCTATGTTGATAGAAACTGATACTTTAGCACAAGTAGAATTATATGAAAGGCACATAATAATTCAGCTTCTTGCCAATATTATTAATCCTGTCCACAACTTGCTTCAACTTCATTTTTGAAGTAGTTCTGTTCTTGATACACCCCTGGAATAATACTAGTCTTGTGTGCTCTAGAAAGTGGGTTTAGAAAATGATCTTCTATATCATTTTCTTATTTTATTTTGTTTTATTTTACAAGGATTGAAGTCAAACCTGGCTCACCATACACTTGCCAGCTTGATCCGGGAGTAAAGCTTCACATATCTCAGGTTTATTTTCCTTTCTCAAACTAATGCCTCTTTCTTGGATTCAACTATATATAGTCAACAAAACTCTGGTTTTAGATCCCAAATTTCTCAAGGTTTTATATAATTTTTAAAAAATTTATGTATATATATATGTCACAATTTTATCTCTTGTTTTGTAAAAGACACCCAACTTTGATATAAAAACAAGGCCTATAAAAATAAAATAAAAAATCAATGGTTTACCATCTAAAAAAAAAAAAACCAATATTTTAAAACTTAGATGTTATAGTTAATAAAATAGCTAATCAATTGAGTTAGCTCAATTGGCCTCTTTTGTGTACATTTTGACTAAGAGAAGAGAGGTGGTAAGGTAAGGATGGAGGGAGAAAAGAGTGAAAACTTATTTTGAAAACAAGTAGAACACTTTTTTTTTTCTTTCTTTCAAAATTTTTTGAAAATTCGAGCATCAGTTTCATTTTTTTTAAAAGCAAAAATAGTATACTACTTAGATTTTCTGTTTAGAATTTACAAACAAAATGAAAACATAAACAGAAAACTAAACTTAGTTGAAAAAGGGCTTTTCGGGGGGAAAAATTCAAAACATCCCCCGAACTACCGTGTGGCTCTCACAGATAGCGTCCCCATGACAAATAGGACTTGTGACAGCTGACGGAATGTAATTCGGACCCATAAGTTGGGAGTTAGAGCCGAATACGCCCTAAACTTAGTTGAAAAAGGGCTTTCCGAGAGCAAACCAGTCTCAAGTCAGATTCAAGATGTAGAATTAAGTAAATTTCTGGGAGTGTGATAGTCTTAGGTCAATGATGAGGTTGGTGAAGAGATCGGTAGTTAGCCTTCTTAAACTAAAAAAAAAAAAACACACACACAAGACCTATGGCAAAACACCTTAATTAGCATGCCTTAAACTTACTCGAAAAGGGGCGATAAGGGGGCGAAAATGGGAAACAGCCCCTGAACCACCGTATAGATGTCACAGCCACCTTCCCCATGACAAATAGGACTTGTCACAATAGACGGAATGTCATTAGCACACGTAGTTTGGGAGTTAGAGCCAAAAGCGCTTTAAACTTAATCGAAAAAAGGCGTTAAGAGGGCAAAAATGCGAAACAACCCCTCAAACCACCATACGGATGTCACGGCCACCTTTCTTGTCACAAATAAAACATGTAATAGCAGACGGAATGTAATTAGCACATGTAGTTTGGGAGTTAGAGCCAAAAACACATTAAACTTAACCGAAAAAGGGCGTTAAGGGGGCGAAAATGCGAATCAGCCCCCGAACCACCATACGGATGCCACAGCCACCATCACCATGACAAATAGGACCTATGACAATAGATGGAATGTAATTAGCACGTGTAGGTTGGGAGTTAGAGCCAAAAATGCCTTAAACTTAACCAAAAAAGGGCGTTAAGGGGGCGAAAATGTGAAACAACTTCTGAACCAGCATACAAGTGTCACGACCACCTTTCCCGCGGAAAATAGGACCTGTGACAATAGACGGAATGTAATTATCACGTTTAGGTTGGGAGTTAGAGCCAAAAACACCCTAAACTTAATCGAAAAAGGGCGTTAAGGGGGCAAAAATGCGAAACAGCTTCCGAACTAGATACAGATGTTATGGCCACCTTCCCCATGGAAAATGGGACTTGTGACAGCAGATGGCATGTAATTAGCACGTTTAGGTTAGGAGTTAGAGCCGAAAATTCCTTAAAGTTAACCGAAAAAGGGCGTTAAGGGGCGAAAATGCGAATCCGCCTCTGAATCACCGCACGGATGTCACGACCACCTTTCTCATGAGAAATAGGACCTGTGACAACATATGGAATGTAATTAGTACGTGTAGGTTGGGAGTTAGAGCCAAAAACGCCTTAAGCTTAACCGAAAAAGGGTGTTAAGGAGAAGAAAATACGAAAGAGCTTTTGAACCACTGTAGGGATGTCACGGCCACCTTTCCCGTGGAAAATAAGATCTATGGCAATAGACAGAATGTAATTAGCATGTGTAGGTTTGGAGTTAGAGCCAAAAACGCCTTAAACTTAACCGAAAAAAGGACGTTAAGGCGGCGAAAATGCGAAACAGCTTCCGAACTAGAATACAAATGTCATGGCCACCCTCCCCATGGAAAATAGGACCTGTGATAGCAGATGGAATGTAATTAGCACGTTTAGGTTTGGAGTTGGAGCCGAAAACGCCTTAAACTTAACCTAAAAAAGGGCGTTAAGGGGGTGAAAATGCGAATCAGCCCCCAAACCACTGTATAGATGTCACGGCCACCTTCTCTGTGACAAATAGGACCTGTGACAATAGACGGAATGTAATTAGCACGTGTAGGTTGGGAGTTAGAGCCAAAAACGCCTTAAGCTTAACCGAAAAAGAGCGTTAAAGGAGCGAAAAATTGAAACAGCCCCAGAACCACCATAGGGATGTCACGGCCAGCTTCCCCGTGACATATAGGACTTGTGACAATAGATGGAATGTCATTAGCACATGTAGTTTGGGAGTTAGAGCCGGAAACGACTTAAACTTATTCGAAAAAGGAAGAGTTTGACATCCAATAAATGTTCAACATTTTCATTGTAAATGATGCCATTGTTTCATCATAGACGGTGGTCATTTGGGTGGTAAACATATTAGAAAGCATGATATGGTTATGGAGATAACCCCGTAGATTACTCAGTCGTTTTACTTTGATTAGGAAAATGGGAATGAAGAAGAGTTAAAATAAATTTACCACCAAAACATTCTACTCATAAAAATTTATTTTATGAAGAGGTATGCTCCTAAAAATTGTATTATTTGTAAATTGAAATCAAGTTTGAAATAAATCTTTCATGATACATACATATGATTGGATTTCGAAAAAATGTTTTTATAGATTGTTCTACCTTAAATGCATGTTATTACAACCTTTTTCCTATGTTTTTCTGAATTGATATTTTGTAATGGATGCAATTGTTTTTTTATTTTTTGTAGATGGCTTTTGGCGTGGACTTGTGGATAGTCTACATTTTTGTTTATGGAGGACACTTGACACTTTTGTATAATCTTGATAACTATATCTTCCTCTGTTTTTGTGAAAGTATTTTTTGTATACGGAGGGCTTTGATTTTTGTATGATTCTATATTTTGTATGGAATTATTATTTTAGTTTGGACAATAGTTGGTTTGTATGGACTTTGACATTTAAAGTGATTCATTTTTTGTATACAGATGCAAATTGTCGAATGATTGATAGTATACGTATTATGTTGTTTACATATGTATTACAGGTTGCATGGAATATAGATAGGTTGTGGAGAAATTATAATTTTGGGATAAAACATAAGATCATGTTTTTGGCGACTAAATAATTAGTAGCTAAAAAGAAATTGGGAAAATAGTTTGGCTGACTAAAAGTTTTGTAGCAAAAAAAAAATCAAACATTTGGCGACTAAAATATTTCGTAGCTAAAAACAAAAGCTGAAGAATAAAAAAAAAACTTCTGCCTACTAAAAATTTAGTAACCAAAAACATAACATTTTTGCCGACTAAAATATTAGTAGCCAAAACACAAATTATTTGCCGACTAAAATTTTAGTAGCCAAAAACATAACACTTTAGGCGACAAAACCTTTAGTAGCCAAAAACACAACACTTTTGCCGACTAAAATATTAGTAGCCAAAACACAAACTATTTGCCGACTAAAATTTTAGTAGCAAAAAATATAACACTTTAGGCGACTAAACCTTTAGTGGCCGAAAATGTGCTATTTAATTTTATTTCCAACCTTTTGGTGACTAAAAATTTAGTCGGCAATTGAATACATTTGGCTACTAAAATAATTTTGGCCGCCAATTACCTTTCCCGACAATTCTTCAGCGACTAATGCTGTGACCAAATAATTTATTCGCTAAAAGCCATTGGCGACTAAAAATTGACTTTTGGCGACTAAAAATTTAGTCGCCAAAAGTGAAAATTCTTGTAGTGTTGCTCCATCATCTTCACTTTTATATTCACCCTTGGTAACTTTTGGCATAGACCATATTCAGCTTGTAACTCTTTGTACCTCTTCTCACAAAGAACTCAATCAAAATGCATGAAAAATTGCATTAAGTTATGATCAGACTGATGAAATCCTTTAAGAAAGCATTAAAGGATTCACTAAGTTGGGTGCTACTCATGCCCGCACCCCATGCATTTCTAACATATGGCCAATCCCATTTTTTCTTGACCCCAAATGTTAACTTCAACTAATGATTATCTTGCACTTCATACTTGTCAAGCATTTCCTTCCATTTTAACGTAAACTCTTCTTTATCCTCAATGTCGTACATAAATTTGGATAAAACACTCTTCACCCCCTTATCCTTGACCACTTTATCCTGGAAGATAGAATTTGCATGCCTTAATGCATTTTGTATCAAATGCCAAGTGCAAAGGCGGTGGTTTGTGTTAGGCATGACAACAGGTATGGCCTTAGCCATTGCCGCATCCTGATCCGTAAAAATTATTTTTGGAGCCTTACTTGACATCGCCTCCAAGAATCTTCTAAAAAGCCATATGCAAGAATTGTGGTCCCATCATACATTAAAGTTGCGCCAAATATAACAGTTTCTCGATGAAGGTTAAATCCAACGAAAGATGCAAATGGTCTATGTTCACTATTTAACTTATAAGTAGTGTCAAAAGTGACAACATCACCAAATTGCTCATAATCCATGATCATCTGAGCATCGGCCCAAAATATGTTTGTAATTTGCTCATCGTTATCTAATTGGACCGAGTAAAAAAATGATGGATTCTCCAATGTCTTCTCACGAAAATATATCAAAATGCTACCTGCCTCCCCATATTCTAAACTCTTTTGCCTCTTCGTTCTCAAATAATTTTTTTGGTCCAGTTTTGTGAACCCAAGTGACTCCCTTGCACCAGCTTCATTACCCATGAGCTCAAATGCAGCATTAATATGGATTCCAAATTTTTCGGCTAAATCTATTTCGGTCGCTTGTGAAGCAGATATCTTCCTTTGGGATGGTAACATATGCTGGTACAAAGATATGCTTATGTTATTCAACAAAATCACCAACAAAAAATTTCTCAATATTCCTATCTCACTTAATGATAAGGCAGGCTTGACAACCAGTCCTCATTTCCTACTTAGGATTTTTTGTTAACGGATCTCGCTTGTCGACAACCTGAAACCCCTCCTTATTACAAACCAATTGCCTTGAAGTGATTTTCCCCTCCTTGCTCTTGTTAAGATAATCCCTTCTAACACTAAAGCTCAGCCTTCCTCCATAGGCATTGTAGAAATCATATGCTTCTTGTTTTGTATCAAATGTTATGCGAACTTTAGGCTTCCAATCACAATCACCCCCGTCATTCTCAACATTGTTAGGTTCCATTTCAATGTGCCAAGTAACTAAAAAAAATACATAGGTGGTCAATATTAGCGTAAAAACACTAAATTATGTTTCCAAAATAATACAAACTGAATGAAAGAAAGCAAAACATTGAAAGAAAGAAAAGGAAAAAGAAAAAAAACAACTCCACTATCTTGAATTTAGATTCCAATTCTTATTTAATAATTTAAATTGATGTTTTCGATTTGTGTATACAATTAAAATAATATATTATCAAGTTGAGGTTTCTTTATACAATTGAAATTGAGGTTTGTATATACAATTAAAATAATATATTATGAAGTTGCAATATTGATT
Source organism: Camellia granthamiana (assembly GCA_036172215.1). NCBI lineage: Eukaryota > Viridiplantae > Streptophyta > Magnoliopsida > Ericales > Theaceae > Camellia > Camellia granthamiana. The sequence goes on from JAXFYN010000122.1 coordinate 160,764, forward strand.
AAAAAAACCCTAGAAAGCTAATGACATCCTTCAGAAGCAGAAATCTAGCAACCTGTAAAATCAACTAAGAAAAAACCTATTTAACGTCAAGATTTTTATAAATTAAAAAAAAAATAATCATAGACTAAACAACTTCATAAGAAAATCATAGACTAAAACAACTTCCTAAATGGTACATTTCCATCAAAAGATAAATCAATAAAAATAAAGTAAAATAAAGAAAAAGGGCAAAAACTTTTTGAAATATGCTAAAATAACAATGATAGTGATGGAAGCAAACCCTAGAAGTAGAGATCAATCACAACATTGACAATGATAGAAGCACACATCTGAGTGATACTACTCTGATACACACAAAACAAAATATAAAAAAAAAAAAAATCAAAACCTTAAAAATAGATTTCAAATAAATCATGTAAGAATCTCCCAATCAACACATTCAACAACCAACAAACTTGTATTACCATTAACATTGAAAAAAATCCTAATTTTTTGAATCAAAACCCAAATATTGGAGAATTTTTGGAGGATGATGAATCTATATTTTTCTTGAATTGGCTGCGGCAAGGCGTCGGCCACGGCGGGGTGTCTGCGGCGGCGATGCATCGGAAGGCAGGGAGGGGGTGGCGTCGGCGTTGTCTCTCTCTTTCTCTTCTTTTCTCTCTATTCTTGTCTCTCTCTCACTCTGTTTTTGTATACAGACTGAAACTGAAAGTGAAGCTGTGAGGGAAATTTGAAATTTTTTATTTTTTTTTTCAGTTTACTCGCCAAAACGACATCGTTTTGGTGAGTTTAAATCTCAGCCCTTGGTTGGTGAGTGGACCACGTGTCGGCTGCCTCTCCTTCACTATAGGAGATCATTGTAGGGTATTACTCAAGAGGATCTTAACGCATCAAGCGATTCCATAGTATAAAGCTTAATTGAACTGTCCCAGTTGGTGTGATAAGATTATGACACATCATTACATAATGCTTTTGGCGGTTCTGATCACACCACACCTACACAATGATATCTAGATCCCAAAATGTTGTCGTTTTCATTCAAAGGAAAACCGAAGTGCAATTCTGAAAAAAATAGATGAGCAAACAAGATAATTGTTGAGTATACCTCAGTAGAGTATAGGACTTAATTGATTTATAAAAAATATTTAATTTGGTTTGGTGTTGGTTATAATATATTTTTGTATATATTATATTTGACTTTTGGAGGCCCAATGAGTATTTAAAATTTGTTTGGTGGCAACTAGGATTTTGATAAAAAGTCTAAGTGCCAACAATATTTTTTGGTATTGTTTTGATTTTTCCCAGGTGTGCTGCAGCTGCTATAATATTGATGAAAAATTCAGTGGCTTAATTTTGAAAAAGGTTGTGATATCCCTGTTCCGTAATATGTTAATTGGTTCTTAACATGAATGTGATTATGTGTTTAATATGATTTTGTGTGCCATTATGTGAAAATATGTGGTTTTGAATTCCTATCTGTTCACCGTAGGAATATCTATTTGATTGTCTGCTTTGGAAATTAAATTGAAGGCCTTATCGGCCACAGAAACCGAAATTGACTGCGCCATTGTGATTGGCTTAATTTTTAGAGCCTACGGTGAAATTTAATTTGGAAATTGATTTGGATCAGATTAAATTGATTTAATTAATGGCATAGTGCTCAAATTATTTAATATTAAATAATTATAGTTAGTGGGACTTGCTAAGAGAGGTACTATACACTCAATTTGTACACTTGAGCTCAAAATCAGATTTTGTGTCTTAGAAAAGAGAGAGAGCCGACCTTGAGAGGGAAAGGAACCATCTTGGTGTATTTTGGCTTATAATTTGTGAATTGGGAAGGCTAGGTGCAAGACTTGGCCACAATTGAGAGAATCAAGGCTCCTAGGTGAGTAACCAACCATTGTCTCATGGATTTTGTTTGTAATTTGTAAATTCAAGGTTGAATGATGATAAAGAATGTGAAATGAGTTGGTCTTGAATAATTGGGAGTCAATGTACACATGCATGTAGGAAATTGCCATGGATTGTATGTTTGAGCTTGAAATTTGCATGAGCTAACATGTATAATGTTGAATATGGAGGATTGGGCATCAATCTTTACATGCATGCATGATTTTCATGGATTCCACAATCATAAGTGTCACTTGCATGTTTTGAAATAGGATTGAAGTCAAATTTACATGCAAGCATGATTTGGATGAATTTCATGTGTTTAAGCATCATTTGACCTATTTAAAATGGAATGGGAGTTAAAAGATTGCATGCATGTTTGATTATTGAAGATATGAAGCTCATATGGGATTTGAAAGCATAAGCCATGATTATACAAGAATGTTGATTGATTTTGAAGAATTGAACCATGATTTTGAGTAATTAGCTTCGTATTGTTTGTGTACCCTTGAAATATAATGTGTTTATATGTTTTTGGGACTGAAATCATAAGTTGAGACCTTTGAACATCAAAATTGAACTCCAAGAACAGTTCTGGAATTTCCAGAAAGTTTGATGTCCGCTCGAGCGGGGAAACCGCCGTTCGAGCGTGAAATTCGTGTTCCCAGTATTTTCTGCAGACATGGCGTCTGCTCGAGCGAGGAAGTTCACGCTCGAGCGGGGAGCCATGTAGAGAGGCCTTCCGCTCGAGCGCCAGAATGCACGCTCGAGCGTAAATTTGGCATAACCAGTACTTTTGCAGGCATCTTGCGTCCGCTCGAGCGGGGAAGTCCACGCTCGAGCGGGGACCCTGTTTTCTGAAATTTTGAAAATGCATTCTGTGTTTCGTTTTCTATTCTCTTTCACTTCTAAGTACTCTTAGGCATGCATTGAGCATTGTAATTGAGTTAAAGAGATAAGAATGAAGCCTAAAGAGGAAAATGTAAATTTAGAACGGATTGAATTGTTTGTGACCCTTTTGTGTTCATGGAATGTGTAGGGTCGAGCTCCAGAGCAAACCAACCAACCGATCACTGTGAGTAATATCTTAACAAGATATTTGAAATATGTTGTTGTCCAATTGTTTACTCCTATGTAAATTATGTAAGTTCATTAATTTGAATGGTGGACAACGATTGACATGAATGATTAGGCTAAAGGCCGATTGACACGAATGATTGGGGCGAAGGCCGATTGACATGAATGATTGGGCCGAAGGCCGATTGACACGAATGATTGGGCCGAAGGCCGATTGACACGAATGATTGGGCCAGAGGCCGTCTGCTGTAATTGTTTCACAGATTGCTTATGTATCTCCTTTATTTGATATTATTCACTGGGCTTTCGCTCACGCTCATTCATGTACATGTAGGTAAGCCAAGGGATGTCCATAACCAGCCTCAGTGAAATTGTGAGAAACAGTCCAGGTTTCGAAGAGTCAGCCCTTGTGTCTCACGCATGAGACACGTCTTCGCCCTTTTGCTATTCTATACTATTTTTGTCATGTTGGCGAGGACTTTGGTTTACGTCTGTGTATAGTCTTGTTTGGCTGACTTAGATTTGAATGATCCTGTTTGTACAGAACTTTATGTTACTATACTTTCTGCTGTAAGTTATTAACATATGTATGTATGGAATGTTATGATGTGCATATAAGCACGGCTCTATGGACAAAGTTTTAAATTTGTTTTCGTTTGGCCCCTTTACTCTGATGAGTTTCGTCTTATTTGGTTTGAGGCCATAGGTAATCTCGTGATTACTGGCCGATTACGGCCTTAACCCATAGGAGCGGGTTCGGGTCGTGACAAAAGTAGTGTGTATGCTTTGGGGGGCTTCACTTTGTTATTTCTTTTGCAAAAGATTTGAAGCACTGTTTGGGGTTTTTTTGTGACAACTTCTGCTCAGAATATAAGGAGTTTATTTGGGTCCATTATTTTGGATCTTCTACAATCTATTTCGAAAACAATTTATTCATCTATTTTGGTGAGGTCTTTCCTCTTGATTATTTGTGATTATTTGGAATTCACCTACGGGTGGTTTATAAGATAATTCGCGTCTCATTTGTAAACGTTTGAAAACTTTTGGTTAATTTTGGAATCAAATTTCAGTCCCGTTGACGTACCTCATATTGAGGCAACCACGTAAAAATTCTTGTATCGTTGATTTAATTTTTCCGCATTAATTTTTTATTTCCATCGATTGATTTACTCATGGGAAATCATCTATTTTCCCTAACAACTGGTATCAAAGTTTATGGTTTATTTAGGTTCATTTATTTGTGTAAATCAATGGAGGGGAATGTGGGTCGTATGAGTAGCTTCAATGGAAGCAATTGGGTAACTTGAAAAACTAAAATGGAGGACTGTGGACACCCTATTTTTGACCGCCCTTAAGACTTGGGCTCCATCGATTGATCACCCAATGATGAATTTATACGCTTGTCAAACACTCGATTTCCTTAGCAGGAAGTCGCGGTTTTGAGCTTTAAAAGCCAACAAACCTTGCACTGTTTTTGAACCAAAACAATTTTTTTTCAAGCCTAACCACCCAGGGGCGTGCAGGCCACTTTGTGGCCAGCTAGCCATAAATGAGTGTACGGTCGTCCCCTTAATGGCCGGCCGACCACTTGTGTCAGTAAAAACAAATATTTTTACCAACTGTGGCAACTGTCTCCACAGGTGCATGCACTGCACCAGCTGTGTGTATACTGATATTTCTGAGAGCCTAACATAATTTTCTATATATATAGATGACCCCCTCTCATAAAATTAGGTTAGAAAAATTTGGAGAAAGAAAATTCTTGGAAAATATCTCTCTCTCTCTCTCTCTCTCTCTCTATCTACCTTGCAACCTATACACACCTTACCTAGACTTCTTAAACAAGTTTTTGAGGTCTCTTTGCTGAGGTTCTTGGGCTTTCATATTAGCTCTTGAGGGTGAGGAATTGGTGGTTTATAACTCAAGGTGTTACTCATTTTCAAGAGGTATAATTCCTAGCTTCTTTCCCTTGTTTATTTACCATCTTTACTTGCTGTTTTTGGACTATTTTTCAAATTTTTTTATGGGCTGAAACTTGGGTGAAAAGCCACCCAAGGTGGAGGGGTAGACCACCCTTCTTTGTACCTTGTATTCTAAGCTCTTGCCCTTGTGTTTCCCATCTTTTCATCAACTTTTTTAAAGCTTTTTACCACTGAATTTTAGAGGTTTTCAGAGGCTAAAAATGTTGTTTTGAAGTCTCAAAAATGAAGGGGTCAGCCTCCCATCCTTTGGCTTGTTTGCTAGCTTAACTGCTCCATTATTTTAGATTATTCTTTTAGCTATTTTTACCTAAATTCCAGCACTATTTTAGACTGGTCATGCCATTTATGCTTTGTTTAGTATGCTTGTAGTGTAATGGTCCTCATAGGTTTGGTGTTTTAAGCATTAGACACCAACCTATTTGAGTTGATAGCATTTATTTCAAGCTTTCCATACTTGTGTTCACCTCTAATCACCTCTGTAACCTCCCTCATTTCCTTGGCTTTTTTGTTGCTTTGAGAGTCGTTTCAATCGATTGTTGTTTATGTTTGAGATAGAGATCCTTGTGCTTAATGGTTTAATCTTTTCAGAGGTTCATTACCAAAGGCATGACATCTCTCTCATGCCCAAAACAACCCTTTGCTTGACACTTCTCTCCATTAGTGGACTTAATGCTCATTTTTGGACTAAAATGACTAATGAATGGAAAGGTAATTAAAAGAGGTAATAAAATTGGGCTTAAAATGGAACAAGATAATAAAATGGTTTGGGTTCAATCGGACGCTAATTGAACCCATTGAGTCTTGAGTCATTTCATTTTTGTAGTGATAAAAACGGTTCAAGAGTCAATGTCAATCACTTCCCTTGATCAATATCATGATAGAAAGGAGGTTTGTGAGTCTTTTCATTATCATTTATTGAGATTGTATCCTTTTATTCATAAGTAATCACATAATGAATTTGTGTCGATTAATGGCTTGCGAATCAAGCCTACCCCTCATTTGATCTATTTGATGATAAGGAGAGACAGGGTAGACAAACATTCTTTGAAAATACTTTGTTTGTACTCTGTTTTGTGTCTGTTGCAACAGGGGAATACCAAACACTAGTGGCCGGCTGACCACTTTACTGTACGGCCAACCAGTTCTTCTGGCTGGCCGGCCACCATTTTTAGCTAGGTAGTGTTGTCTTTCCTGCAGAACAGAGCAGAAGTTGAGGTGGAAAAAAAAGTGAAATTTTGGACTACAAAATAGAAGTGTTCTGGTAGCCAAACAGAGGGCATTTTCAGGTGAAAAAACCGTATTCATGCATGTGTCATCCCTCGTTTCTCAGGGTCCGTTAGATTACGCTTGTAATAGTTAATTACTTAGTTAATTAATTTTGCATTGTAACTAACTAGTTAGTTTTTTGTATTAAGTTAGAATAGCTAATTAATTTTGTGTTGTAATTAATTAGTTAGTTTTAATTTGTAATAATTAGCTAGTGTAGTTAATTTATTTCATTTGGTTTGTAATAGTTAGTTAATTTGGTAATTAGCTAGGATATTCATTCAGACCCTCTTGTGCGAGGGCCAATATGTAATGTGTGTATGTCTTCCAATCCCCATTTCTTTCTCCTTTTTATTTACCTGCTTATAATGGATAGCATAGAATGTTGCATCATGTTTCATTTAGCATTTTCCATGACTTGCATCAACTTGTCTTGCATGCATAAGGGTCCGGCTCATCATGCTAACTGATGTCCAAAGTTCAAAATTCTTACTTGAATACATGCTTAATTGCATGCTATCAAATTGTCTTACATGCCATATTAGTAGCTGAGCCTATTAATTGTATTTTGTATGTGTTGTATTAGCCATGTTGCATTAGTAAGCATCATGCATTTTTTTCTACCTCTTTTATTTCTTTTGGCTCGCCTTGGAGTACTAGGTAAGCATTCATTGCTTTATCATATTGCATACATGTGATTGTTGGCCATGTCGAGCATGTTTTCCATGAGGCTAAGTGCTTACGTGATATACTTGTTTGAATGCCATTGGATGGAATGTTTTGATATACTTGTTGCTTAAGTTGGAATGTTTTGATTAAATGTACATTTGAGCCCACGTTTTCAAGTGGCGAATTCACAAACTCTTTTCAAAACAAACATGAAATCAAAGTGTTCTAATTTTTGCAAATTAGTCTATACTTGTATGCGTCACATATAGCTTAATAAATCGAAACAAGAGCATATAATATAAATAAGAATCACATCATGATTAGTAGAGGCCGATCATTGATCGGGTGAGTGGAGGGCTCAATTCATGACCTTTCCCTCTTATACCTAAGTTCTTGAGCTGAGACACTTTGGTGATGACGGACACGTGGCCTTTGGCACGAGTCATGGTTTCCAAAAATTTTCAAAAATATTTAGGTAGTGACTCTAAAATCTGGAAAAACAATCCATTTTTGGCATTTTGATTCAAAATTAATTTTCCAAAAGATTTGCTGGATTTGGACTCATTTGTGTTTATTTATTTCACATTGCACTTGTGAAATTAGATTTAGAACCATCAGAGTCCGAGCTGTAGCGCTATCGTATTCGAAAGGAGCGCTAAAAGCAAGCTACAGTTTCTGGCGACTCCGCTGGGAAAATTAGAGAACTTGACTTGAACTTTATAATGTGAAATTTTGTCTACATATATATGTTCTTTGCATTAGATTTGCATGGTTACTGTAAGTCATTGTGTTTTCCATTTGCTATTCCTGGACGGTTTACCAGAGGCTTGCCCAAAAGGCTGACCAGTCGTGGGCTCTGCTATGTTGGAAACACAACCATTGGATTTGGACTACCGTTATACCGCTTGATACTCCTTTTACTTCTCAGTGTTAGGTGTGAGAGGTATATTAGGTAGTCTTCCTAACGTACCCCCTTTGACCATTTGGCCTAGCTACATATAATAAAGCCATAGTGACTATTCCAAACTAGGACAGGATGGTTACCCATATGCAGGATGGCGTGAAACCGCTTGATTGAAATAGTGAAACCCTAGTTCATGACAAAACTAGGATTGGGTAACCTTACCCCCTTATAGGGGTGTTTTGGCTTTCTTTTAACTGGTATGTGCTTTACAGTGAAACTATATAGGAATGTGCATATCAGTTGCACAGTTGGTATCTGTTTTGGGGTAGAATTTAGTATGGAGTACGGTCCTACAGCTTTGATCATGTCTGTGTTGATAATATCTTAGCTGAGGTGTTGTGCGGTTTTTGATTACTGCTCTTTTGCTTTATTTCTTTTTGCTAGGTAGTTTAAACCATAGCTTCAGAAGGTTTTGATATCCCCCAGTACTCTGGACCCGAGTCGGAAGACTGTGCAAGGTTGGAGATAATGTTCGGGGTCAACCCGTGTTTGCTTCACTATCACCAGTTATAAGGCGAATGAGGATTCGACAGAATTCACCAGTCCAGTTCTTACAGCAGTCACCCCTCAGTTCACTTGTGTTCAGTCCAGTTCAAGAACAGTCATTTGTTTCCAGTCCAACTTAGGAACAGTCACCTATTCTAATGGCACAATATCCCCTGACGAATATGGAAGAATTAATAGTCCACTTGCAACAAACAGTTGAGACACTATAGCATGACGTGGCCTGTCAAGCCGAGGTTACAACCCGTTAGGCCGAGGTTATACCCAGGCTATAGCAACAACAATCGCAACCGGTTACAGCCTCTACGTTACATGTACCCACAGTGGCTATTCCTGTGCCCGGTGTCACTGCTAATACTGCCACTACTCAAGATACACAAACCCAGGGTAATCCGGTTTTCCCAGTTCTAGCAGAACCCATCCCAGCATAAGCTTCCAAAGCCCCAATATATCAAGCCGAGGCACCGTTTGAATTTGAGGTTGATCCTATTGCGCTCAAAGTCAACAAACTAGAGAAGCTGTTAAAAAAAGCGCAAGGAGTCAATTCCATTCCAGACACAGAGGATGGATATACTGAATCGGTGGTTACATTACCAGAGCGGTTTAAAATGCCATACATTGATCGCTTTGACGGTTGCGGGGACCCCATGGTTCACTTACGGACCCGATGAGTTATTGGGTCAATTATACATAAGCATCAAATAATATCAATTATTTGAGCGGACCCGATGGTTCACTTGCTTATGTTTCATAGATTGCTTATGTATCTCCTTTACGGACCCTATGGTTCACTTACGGTTGTTTTGTAACTGTTTCATGACCTGATGGTTCACTTACGCACACTTATTACAACATTTACCCTCGCGACGGAGGGTCCGAATAAATCAACTAACTAGCTAGGCTAAGCTAATTAATTATTACAAACCAAATTAATTAACTAACTTAGCTAATTAATTGTTACACAACCGAATTGAAACAAATAACTATACTAAGCTAGTTGAGATATTACACAACAAATTGAATGACTAATCACGCAAACTAATCATAAGCAGTGAAATGGCCTCGCGGGCAAGGAAGAGATGCATGCTCGGTCGGCTTCGCTCGGAAATCCACTGCCGTGCCTCATGATGCCTCTGTTTACACTGTTTTGGACTTCTAAAAATTGTGCCCACTTCCAAGATGCTTCTGATCCACCTCATGGACATGCTGACGGTTGGTCGGCCAATAGGAATGGCCATCAGCCAAAGTTAATGGCTATTGGCCAATTGTGATAGCCGATCGGCAGATTAGATGGCCGGTCGGCCACTGCTTCCTACAATTTCCCCTTTTGCTGCAACAGAGCACTAATAGAGACATGGCAGTGTATTTGCAAGAAAATGTGTGTGCAACCACACTCCTTATCATGTCTAAAGCTCAAAGGAGTGTAGTGCTCGGCCCTCGAGCCATCAATCACACATCTCAATGCATGATGGCCAAAGAGGCCGAATTGCACAAATCAATGTCAATGAATGCACACAAATAACACATAAGACTTGATGAACCTCCACCTTATCATACATGATCAAAGGTGTCAGTGACCTAAGGAATGAGGCACGTTTCATCACTTTGAGTATGAAACGCTCCTCGTTCCTCGTGTTTGGATTGACGTCCAACCCAAACAAAATGCAACATACAACATGCTAACAACAATGCAATGCACACAATATGCTAAAACAAAATGCAATGCAACAACATGCAAACAACAATGCACATGGTAAGGGCTATGTAATGCAATAGTCAATGGACCAAACCAACCTCAAACAAGCCTCATGCATGCCAAGACAATGGCCAAAACATGCTGAAAATGAAGTCCAAAAGCAAATATAAGCATGTATACACATTGGTCCATAAACAAGGCATGAAGGCACAACTCTCAAACACATTGAAGGAGTGGAAAATGTGAGAGTGTGGTAATGAAATATGCTCTGAAATCATGTAAGGAATGATGCCAAATCATGCACATAACACAAGCATAGCATGCTAGGAGGCTCAAAGCTTAAGACTAGCAAAGGGACTTGCGCCATAGCCATATCAATCAAGCCCCAAAGGGTTAAGATGACTCAAAACAGTCCCAAGGCAGGTCAAAACAAGACCAAAAACATGCTCGAACATAGCCAACATATGCTAGAATTAGAGGCATGAAATATGGAGAATACAAGGCCAATGAGGAGGATTACACTACATCTATCAAAACCAAGCATGAGATGACTTCACCAACAAAAATCAGAGCTATAACATGGCAAAATAAGACCAAATACACACTGAGATGGTGGCCCAAAAGCCTAGGCATGATAGCATACGTATTGGCTCATGTTTAAGGCATAAAGCACAACTTTCCAAAAGCATTGAAAGAGTGACACATGTGAAGGCATGACCACACTACACACACAGAAATCACATACCAAATGATGCTAAATCATGCAAATAGCCCAAGCAATGCATGCTAGTGACTTGGAAACTCAAAGCTAGTGAGCAAGAACGAACTATGGCTATACAAAGCAAGGCATGCATGACTCAAAACACTTAAATTAGACCTAGAGCATGCTAAAACATGGCCAAAAGCTTGCTGGAGTGGAGCCAAAAATATGCTAAAATGATGGCTTAAAGCACAAAGCATGTTAGGCTATCAAGGAGGATTGCACTATAAGTATATGAAACATGCAACAAGTGATCAAACCAAACCAAAATAGAGCTAAAGCATGCTGAAATAAGGTCTAAGACATGCTAAGATGGAGCCAAAGCATGCCAGAAAGACATGCTACTTTGATAAGCTAACAAGGCAAGCAACCAAGACACAAGGAGAGGGGATGACCGCCTCCTATTTGGGACCTCAAAACACACTTTCCACCACTGAAATTCCTCTGAGTTTCAGTGGTGAGAAGGCCAAAAAGAGGTGGTCCCAATAGCTTAAAAGGATAGCACAAAACAAAGCCAAACAAGGCACAAAAGGGGGTAGACCACCCCCAACACCAAAGAGGCCTTAAACAAACACTTTAAGCACTTAAAATCAGAACTTTTTTCAGTTTAAAGCAAGGCCTAAAATAGTATGTAAAGGGGGCCAAACACTTAAGCAAAACAAGGCTTAAAAGGGGTAACAACTCACTCTTGAAGAACCACAGCAAACCAGCACTTCTGAGCCAAAAAAAAAAAAACAAAATTTGAGAGTCCAAACAAGGTCCTCTAGTACCTCAACAACAAAGCAATGGTGCTTTACTAGGTGTTATAGTGCAAAAGTGAAGACAAAACACACTTTTAAGCAATAGAGAGAGAGAGAGAGAGGGAAATATAGAGAAAGAGAGAGATATATGTTTTGTATCTCCAATTTTCAGAACCTCTGGAAAGGGAGGTGGGCTTCTTTTCTTATAGAAATCCAAGTCTTAAGCTTGTTGAGCAAGCTAGAGGTTTGGTTCAATCCATCCATACATGTGTATGGAGGATGAAATCTGTGCTTACCAGCTATCACAGCTGACACAAAAATATCTGCAAAAGCAAATAAAAAGGCCTTGGCCAACAAACATGGCCGACCGGTCAAAAATGGTGCCGACCAGCCACCATTGATGGCTGATGGAGAAAATATATGGCCGATGGGCACAGGGCCTGGCTAATGAGTTGGAGGGCTAGCCAAAAGGCCATCCCCTTCCCTCAGAAACAAAACCACAAGCTCTTGGTCCACAACCAAGCACAAAACAGACAAGTTGAGAGGCTCAAGGCAAGGCGCGCAGCCGAGACCTTCAGAAACTCAAAACGGACACGAGTATGGATGATTATCGAGTGTTCAAAAGATGACATCCAAGTCTTGAGGACGGTAAAAAATGGGTGTCTACAGTTGCCCCTCTTTGACAGAACTCGAAAAGTCATAAGATGACAGGAGTGAATGTCAAAGCCCAGAGACGACCCATTTTTGACAAGGCTGAAGACTTAGACAAACATACAAGATAAGAATATGGATGCGCTCGCAGGCTGGGGCAAGATGCAAATGATATGCACATTGCGGAACATAACTTATGATTATACAAAGAGAGCTGTAATGAAGCATTTATGCAAAATAAATACAACATTTTAAGCAAGCGAATAAGAAACAACAGTCTCACACATTCCAACAGAAACGATGTAAGAAAATTATAATTCTCACTATGTCCGACACGGAGAAGACTAAAAGCTACTATCGAGGATACCTGGAATCTCAAACACAACACCTTCTAACGTATGTCAATCGCGAAAGGAGAAAGGAATCCAAACGCGTGTCAAATGCGAGAAGAGAAGGGTACGTCCAAACGCATGTCAAACGCGAGAGGAGAAAAGGATACACCTAAACGCATGTCAAACGTGAGCGGAGAAGGGTAGCAGTCAAACTGAACCGGAACTTCTCTTGAATGAACCATACATACAATATCGTCTGGTTTCACTATCTTTAAATGAACCGTACATACAATATCATGCCCTGCACAAAAGAGAGATTTTAACAAGTACAATATAATAGGAACACATGATCAACGCTATATCAAGGTACAATTTCGATACAAGATGAACGCGTGCACATATGATGTCGATGGAAAGGTGCATAGCAATGCAAGTGAAAAGTACACAACAATGCCAATGGAAAGGTGCATAACAATGCAAGTGGAATGATACATAACAATGCAAGTAAACGTGCATGACAACGCAAGTGAAGTGTGCATAAGAATGCGGGTGAAGTGTGCATAACAATGCGAGTAGAACATGCGTGACAACCGCAAGTGAAGTGGTGCATGACGATGCAACTAGAACGTGCGTGACAACGCAAGTGAAGTGGTGCATGACAATGCAACTAGAGTGTGCGTGACAACACAAGTAAGGTGTGCATGACAATGCAATGAGTGTGCGTGACAACGCAAGTAACATGTGCATGACAATGCAACAAGTGTGCGTGACAATGCAAGTAAGGTGTGCATGACAATGCAACGAGTGTGCGTGACAACGCAAGTAAGGTGTGCATGACAATGCAACGAGTGTGCGTGACAACGCAAGTAAGATGTGCATGACAATGCAACGAGTGTGCGAGACAACGCAAGTAAGGTGTGCATGACAATGCAACAAGTGTGCGTGACAACACAAGTAAGATGTGCATGACATTGCAACAAGTAGAGTGTGATGTATGCTCCATGCAATATTATGGTGCATATTCTATGCAAGCGGAAGAAATGCATATTCTATGCAAAACAACAAAAATACATGTTTAATGTAACATGCATGCTCTATGCAATGTAATCGTGGATACATATCCAATACAACATGCATATGCTATGCAAGCGTGACGATGCATATTCCAGGCGATGATGCAAAATTCATGTTCCACGCAACGACATAGAGATGCACATATTCAATGTAAGCATGGTAAAGGCATGTCCTCCGCAATTTTGGGATACAACCTCAAAACGAGATGAGGCATGCTCAATGCAAGAGTGAAAAGGCATATAGCAAATGCACACCTTGCAAACATGACAAAAACACTGTAATGTAACATATTCAAAAGCAATTTTCGAATCTTGCAATATACAAAAGGATACGAAAAAGGATACACCTTGTGCGTATCAAGTGCCGTACCCGGAAGACATGGTTCAAGGTCACCACGAAGGCCGCTTAAGCTTCAAAAGTGTATTTTCTTGCACTTTCTTGAAGGATGAGGGTACAAATCACCAGAACTACCTTAAACAAGGGCATTGCAGGTCCATTGGCAATGGGGGGAGCCATCGGCCACCCATCAGCCATCAAACAAGCTTATCGGCCAACAATTTGGCCGATTGGCCAAAAGTGGCAAATTTGGGGCAGTTTTGTCCATTTGCCTCGGGTCTTTAAGTATAGGGTTCCAAACCCTATTCTACCACTTCTCCCTTGCCGAAAAACATTCTCCTCTCTCTCTAGATCGCTTCCCCCCCTTCGATTCGAGCTTTACACAAGTTTTTGATCGTCCCACAAACCTTTGATTTGCGAAACCCTCGTAGTTTTGAACATTTTGAACCGATTGGAAAGTGACTTTGGTGCCTCTTTCTTAATTTCCTTTACTTGGGGTTTGTTTCCCCCGAGTTACCCTTGGTTTCCACGCCTTCTTCCACACTTCGACCTTTTCTTCCATTTTTCACCCCTCGGAGTTGACTTTCGATTGACTTTTGGCATTCTTGCCCATTTTTCATACCTTCGACCATTTTCTCACTCTTCTCGAGATGGCGGATGACATTCCACAGGGTGGGGCTCCTCCAGGGATGGAGATGGATCCCGAGTTCGAGCTCTTGCCGCCCAGTGTTCGACTTTTCGACCTGGCAACGTACCAACCCGAGGTACATGTGTTGCCTCCCGACAATATTCGCCAGTTCAGGAGCTTCGCGTAAGGTGCTCCGGAGGATCTCCTGCTGCGCGAGCCGAAGTCGCACTTATCCTTTGGCGCCGCTGAGGTATACTCTTCCCCTCTACTTTTTGCAATGTAGGTTATATATCTTGGATAGCCAATACTGCTCTTCATCTGATCATCCCAAACACACTTGTACATCACATGCGTAGTTCACCCTGAGCACATTCATACATGATACCTGTGTCGACCTGAACATATGTACACACTGCACTTCCATCAATTCTGAACACATGCATACGTTGTATTCCTGACACTACTTTGCATTTGTTTGTCTTGAACACAGGGAGATTCTCATGCCTTCCGGGGTTATGGAAACATCGTTGCTCGAGATTGGTACATTGAGCTACTCGATGATGTCCGCTACATCATCGATGGGGCCAGTTTTGGCATATTCTGCATGGGACTCTTGCACCTCACTGCGAGTCGGCCTCTTCTAGGGGCGCTAGTGGAGAGGTGGTGGGACACCACCGATTCCTTCCACCTTTCTACAGCAGGGAAAATGACGATGACTCTCTTCAACTTCTCCATGCTCACTGGCATCGGAGTAAGGGGTGATCCGATCCCTTTTGACACTGATATGGGCGAGTGGGATGCTGTCCAGGTCTTCTTGCTCGGCATTCGCCCACCTCTCTCCCCGACCAAGGTTCGTGAGATATTCATGGTTCGAGGGACCAGTTCAGGGTACAAACGCCGACGACCCGCGAGGAGGTAGAGCACTACGCCCAGGGGTTCCTCATGTTCTTGTTGGGCACTACTCTCTTCGCCAACAGGGCAAACACCGTTGGCCTCTACCTCTTGAGCGCACTGGTCGACGTGACTTGCATCTGGCTCTATGACTGGGGCGGCGCAAGCCTGGCCATGGTGTATGGATATATGAGTTCCTCATCTCGTCGGAGCAGGCACCTGCCAGGAGGCTACTGGAGAGCCTGGGAAGTACATCTTTTCCTTTTTGCTTTACAGTTCTGCTTTACACTATCTGTACACCACACACACTGCCTAACACGCAATCTGCTTTACACTGGTTGTACACTGCACATACTACACAATACACTGCACACCATTCTCTGATTTCTGCTTTATCTGCCTACTGCTTTATTGATAAACATACTCATTATTGCCCTTTCACATTTTGTAGTTATGGGTATATGCCTACTTTCCGAGGCTAGCTCCAAAGCTGGAGGTAGAGATGCCCCCCGTTGTTCCATATTCCCATAGGTATGATGTGAGATGCGAGCGGAGGCCGCGAGAGTCTTTCTTCTTTTTC
Source organism: Camellia granthamiana (assembly GCA_036172215.1). Lineage (NCBI taxonomy): Eukaryota > Viridiplantae > Streptophyta > Magnoliopsida > Ericales > Theaceae > Camellia > Camellia granthamiana. The sequence goes on from JAXFYN010000122.1 coordinate 176,810, forward strand.
TGCAAATATTTTGACAATGTAGCCACAGCAGAGGTATTTCAAACCTTACAGTTCATATGAGCCTTGCTTTATATTGCACTTTCAATAGCAGATAACAACTTGTATATCCTGTCATTTGCAGATCACCTGGCAGCCTTGGGCAGTGCTGCCTGACGCAGTTAGAGACCAGTATATGGGCGCTCGGGAGACTGCCAGATTCCGGGTTTTGCTTGAGGGTCCAGTCTGTCGGACGTGGTACTTGGGCGAGCGCTTCCTGCATCAGAGCCTTAGTTTACCCGAGCTGGTGGTTCCGTTGCCGCCTCCTTCGCACATGAGGCAGACAGAGATGTACACCCCTTAGGAGATGGCCGATTTCACGATCGGTTGGGATGCCGACTTCTTCCGAGCTGACCGCGACTACACCGTCTTTATCCAGACACATCTCATGCAACCTCTAGCCAGTGTTCGCCGAGGTGAGAGAGAGACTTGCAACCACAGCAGGAGGAGTGGGAGGATCGAGGGCAACCTGGGCCCATGATAGGAGGGATTCCCGGAGGGGACAGAGAGTAGAGTGGCTAGACCTGCCCACTACCATGACATGCCGAGGACAGGCTGGAGAGACTTACCAGATACCCATCGCTCCTCCCTCAGCTGATCATGAGCTCGTCGGAGTTCGAGGCTCGACCCCGATATATGCTATACTTTTCATTATGCACATTCATTTCATTTCAGTTGATATCCCACAGATTACTAATTACCTCAACACTTTTGCAGGCTTCTATAGAGTACACTGGGCAGGCTCTAGAGCTGTCGGCTTCGGTAATGGGGATGCTGCAGAGGAGCATGGACCTGCTCAGCATTTACGGTATCCCGTTAAGTTCTTTCAACCTTCGTCCTAAAACCCTGTATAATCTGCTCCATACTAATCTGATACATTACATTGTCAATACTGCATTTGATACACCACACCCATATACCACTCACGGCACCGATTCACTACATCTCATATACTGGCCACGACCCTTATACACCGCAATCATTCACTGCTCACGGCATTCATACATTGCTCACAGCATTCATACATTGTAACCATACACTGCTCATGGCGTTCATATACTGCTCACAACATTCACACACTGTAATCATACATTGCATTTGATACCATACTCAGCTTTGCCTAGCATAACTGATGCATTTGCCAAATGTTCTTTTCAGGTCCCATTCCAGATACCAGCCACAGCAGGTGCCTCAGCGGGACCTTCAGTGCCTCCCCGAGTAGTAGGAGGAGCGGGACGAGGGACCCTAGCGCTCAGCCAGAGCAGAGTTGGGCATGCTCATACCGCGAGCAGTTCGCGGGCACCTGCCCCAGATGATGACGAGTCTGACGAGGAGGCAGTGAGTCCACAGTCAGAGTCTTCCTAGGATGGAGATGAGGCTGGAGATGGCTCGGGTTCAGATTCAGGCAGCGGAGCTGACGGTGGTGGTTCCGGGCCTTTGTCGAGGAAGAGGGCGAGGAGGGGTTCCCGCTCTTGAGGCAACTGGCACCGATTCAGATGCTTTGTTTTTTGCTTTATTTTCCTTTTTGCTAGTAGTTTTTTTTGCACATTGTACTGCGTCAAGCAGATTTATTTTCTTTAAAACTTTGTACTTTTGCAAAAAAGAAACCAAGACGGAATGAAAACAGCTTTTTGATTGAAAAAGTGTTGCATTTTATATTCTAAGCATCGCATCGCATCACATTACATCACACATCATGTAAATGAGATTGAATTTTGTTTGAAAGCTACACACTCGAATTGCAATGCCTTAATCAGGTAGCGAGCCAACTGACAATAAACAAAACAACTCGATAAGCAAAACCAAGACTTGACATGCTAACCAAATATGAATACAACTCGATAAGCAAGACAAGAACTTAACAATCAACGCAAAATACAACTTGATAAACAAAAATACAACAACTCGATAAACAAATTGAAGTAACACAGGCATGACTTCGCAAAATCGTCACAAAAAGGCATTCGAAGTGGAACAAGTCACATGTTCTCAACACCTCCAACATATGGACAGCTCAGGGAACAACATGAGAGGCCATCGGCCAAGGTGGGAGGTCATCGACCACCATAAAGAGCCATCGGCCACCAGAACTAGCCGATCGGATAAAAAGATGGTCGGTCGGCCATCAAATTGGCGGTCGGCCACAAATGTCAAGAACCTCCAGAATGTTACCACCTGTCTTCCACTCAACACCTTATCTTCTACAAAAGCCCCAGCTTCGTAGTTTCTCCATTTCAACACTGTTTTTGCCCCAGATGGAAGCATTCCTTGTCCAAAATCTCACAACTTGGATTGCTAACTTGGATGGCTCGGAAAAGATGAATTCCTAGGCTTCAGAATAAATGCACTATTCACACTGAGCCGCACCCTGCTGGATTTTCTATTCCTCCATGCTGCAGTAAGATGTTGGAATCTGATAACTCATGTCTTTAGCTTTGGCGGACAAGAGATATGCCCCACTTTCGAAGACTTCCAAGCTTTGATGGAGTCTCAGTGCGACGAAGAGATCTTTCCCCAGTTCCGCTTCGGCCACATCCAAGCCTTAGGACGGATGTGCGGGCTCACTTTACATGACACTCGGTCTTTGATCCGCGACGGGGAATTGGACATCCCCAGCTTGATTCGTCGGTTTTCTAATGCCGGTGACCGCGGCGATCATCATTGGCAGGGTTTTCGACGACATGCGCTTTGCTTGTGCATGTTGTCTCATTTCTTACTTGCCCCAGGCTCCGGAGGATCTAGCGTCTATTTGATTGAGGTTGCCCAAGGCTCGAAAGAGGGCAAGAGCTGCATCGCCATGACACTAGTTGAGACATTGATGGGTTTGGATGCTTTCCATCGCCGAGAGACAACTAGATTTGTGGGGAGTCCACTACTGCTGCAGGTAATGTTTCCCACCCTATCTCATATATATTTCTCACATCACTTGGCCATCAGGCTCAGTTTTTCTCTCAAAACCCTTTTCTCACTTTTCTCTCCATGTACACCTCTCTATTCTTTAATCTCTCATTTTTCATCCCTCCCCAGATATGGTTGATGGATAAGTTGAAGGTCGTGGACTCATGCCTAGCATATTCAGCTCGCGGCTATTTCTTCCGGCGATGTCTAATCGATGCCCCTGATGAGGGATGGTGGTGCGAATGGATGTGCAGTCTATCCGCTATCAACATTGCTTGGCGTTGCCCTTGGCTCGATCTGCCGGTGATGAGTTACAGCATGTCTCGCTAGCCCAGGATTCAGTTGATCGGCCTGACACACTGTGTCTTTTATTTCCCATTTCGAATCCGGTGCCAATTTGGGCATGATTAGACTTGCCTGGAAGAGGGGATAGAGTACCCTGCCGCATTTCCAGTCTGAGGCGTACAGCTAGCTCGGTATGCCACAGCATAGAGGACGAGAGAGCTTCTGGCTCCCTTTCCCACTTTTAGTTGCACCCTCTCTGATGAGTGCATAGCTTGGCTTGATGAAGAGGCGTAGGTTGGGCCTACTTTGGCATCATAGGCTTCCACAAGCTCTAGGAGGGGACGCAGGAACACCTGACTATGCCCCGAGTTTATTTGCTTTAATCAGTACTTTCAAGTTTTCTTTATGAATGTAATAAAAAGTAACTTCAATTTGTGTTCAAGAGCAGGAGAACTCTGTACTGAAATCAATGTAATTGAAGGTTGTGGGCACCGAAAATTTTCCGTTTGGTCCAAAAATGGTCGAAGTCGTAAAAAAATTAATTTGAACAAAATCAACTTTTATTAAAACTTTCCAAAACCATTTTCAATATGAATCACAACTGGACACACCCGAGATCTATCACTGAGATGTACAACCCCAGATCCATCAACTAGAAAGTTGCCCCTAGTCTGAATAGCACTGCAATGGAGATCACAACCGAGCTCTTGAATGCAGAATAGACAAAGATAACCAACATGATCACATGGACAAAGTTGATTTGGAAGTGTTTATGGCTGGACTTCATAATGAAGTTGCTTACGTATCTCGAAGATGTGAATCAAGCCTTACGTAGTTCGGCTCGGGTTCACTCGTGTATTAACACTCTCCTTTTGCGCTCTAACTTTTGCCAAGGCCGCCCTTTCTGGGTTTTCAACCTTGCGAGCTCAGTTTTTATTATTTCAAATTTTCTGTGCTCTAACTTTTGCCTAGGTTGCCCTTTCGGGTTTTCAGCCTAGCGAGCCACTTAGGGATAGTATTTCTTCAACTTGTCCATGTTGATCGGCTGGGAGAACTGTAGGCCATCCGGGTCCATCAGAACGACAGCTCCACCCGACCAGATCGTCTTGATGATGTAGGGACCAGTTCAATTGGGTCTGAACTTGCCCCTAGGGTCATGAATGGGAGCTCGGTTGTCTTTGAGCACTAGATCTCCTTCATTCAAATTCCTGGACTTAACCTTCTTGTTGAAAGCCCTGGCAATTCTTCGTTGATAACCCTAGACGTGATACAGTGCTTTCAGCCATCTTTCATCAAAGAGCATGAGTTCTTCGAACCTACTTTGCTGCCAATCTGCCTCAGCTATCTAACACTCAGCCAATACCCATAATGACGGAACCTCAACTTCGATAGGTAGAACAGCCTCCATCCTATAAACCAAGGACTACGGAGTTGCCGCAGTAGAAGTTCGAATTGAAATCTGGTAGCCCCAAAGAGCAAATGGCAGCTTATCTGGCCAGTCCCTGTAGGTTTCCACCATCTTCTGCAGAATGTGCTTGATGTTCTTGTTGGCGGCCTCAACTGCTCCATTGGTTTGCAGCCGATATGTAGATGACTTATGAAAAGCCACGTTGTACTTCTCCAACAAGTCGATCACCTCCTTCTTGAAGTGGGAACCATTATCCGAAATAATCTCATTCGGGCCCCCGCAATGACAGATGATGTTGTTCCTGATGAACTTAGCGACATGCGACGCCTTCAACACAGCGTAAGATTGGGCCTCAACCCATTTCGTGGAGTAGTCTATCGCTACCAGAATGTACTCATGCCCGTTGGACCCCTTCAGAGTGACAGCCCTAATTACATCAATCCCCCAGACTAAAAACGGCTATGGCGAAGTCATTTTGTACAGCTTCAAAGGCAGAATGTTCATGCAATTTGCATGGATCTGGCATTTGTGGCATCGCCGAACAAAGCCAATACAATCCTCCTCCATGGTGGACCAGTAATAACCCTGTCTAAGGAACTTCCGAGCTAGCATCACCCCACTCATGTGTGCTCCGCACTCTCCTCCATGGATGGCCTCCATCAGGCGCTTAGATTCTTCAGCATCAACGCATAACTTATGCATCCCGAGATGACCCCTCTTGTACAGTTTACCCCTGCGGACGATGAACTGAGCAGCCATTCTTCAAATTACCCTCTTATCTTTGGCATTTGCCTCTGGTGGATACGCCTCCTTTTCCAAGAAGTTCCAGATGTCATAATACCAGGGGTTCTCATCTTGTACTTTATCTATGACAGTAATTAGCTCGTAGGCCGGCACGAACTTCTGTTCAATGATGATCGGACGCATCAAGACTCCAAAAGGGATGTCTATCATAGAAGATAGAGTTGCTAATGAATCAGCGAACCTATTGTTCTCTCTTAGCAGATGAGCGAAGTTCAGTTTTTCAAATCGAGGAATCAGAACGTCCAAGGTCTAGTGATAAATTCTCATCTTTTCTTCTTTAACTTTCCAATCTCCTTTAGCTTGAGATATAACAAGGTTTGAGTCTCCGATGACGTCCAACTGTTTTGCCCCTAGTTCCAAGGTGGTTTGTAATCCAGTAATACATGCCTTATACTCTGCCTCATTGTTCGACACTTTGAACCAGAGTTTGAATGATAGAGGTATGCGGGAATTGTCGGGTGCTATCAGCAACACCCTTATCCCATACCCGTATTGGTTTGACGCTCCGTCAAAGTACATCGTCCAAGTCTCTTCTTCGACATGCAAAATAGCCTCGGCTGGGAACAGATACTCAACTGCTTCATCTCCTTCAACTGGGTGATCGGCTAGGAACTCCACTACTGCTCTCCCTTTCACTGACTTGCACGTCATGTACTTCAGATCAAATTCGGAAAGCAGAAGCAACCAACAGGCTAGCCTACTCGTAAGTGCCGGTTTATCGAAGAGATATTTGATGGGATCTAATCTCGAAACCAGTATTACGGAGTGAGCTAACAGGTAATGCCTCAACTTCCTGGTAGCCCATACCAAGGCCAGACAAGCCTTCTCCAGTGGAGTGTAGCGGATCTCGTAATCCAGCATTTTCTTGCTCAGGTAGTAGATAGCTTTCTCCACTTTGTCCTCAGACTCCTGTGCAAGCATGCAGCCCATTGTTGTTTCAGTCACTGAAAGGTACAGAATCAACGGTTTCCCTGGCCCAGGCGGTGACAACACAGGTGGGTTCTGTAAATATTGCTTAATCTACTCGAAAGCAACTTGGCATCGGTCGTCCCATTGGAATTTCTGTCCTTTCTTCAGGAGACCAAACAGTGGTTCACAAGTCAAGGTTAATTTTGCAATAAACCGTCTTATGAATTGCACTTTACCCAGAAAGCCTAGCACCTCCTTTTTAGTCCTTGGTGGTGGCATTTCTAAGATGGTCTTGATTTTAGAAGGATCAACCTCGATACCTCTCTGTGTGATCAAGAACCCCATCATTTTCCTTCCTGTAACACAAAATGTACATTTATGAGGATTTAGCCACAACTGGTACTCTCTGATCCGTTGGAAGAATTTCTGCAAGGCGGTGTAGTGGCCCTCTCTTTCCTTGGACTTGACAATCATGTCCTCTACGTACACCTCAACCTCTTTATGGATCATATCATGAAAAATTGTGGTCGCAACTCGTTGATACGTAGCCCCAGCATTCTTCAACCTAAACGGCATCACCCTATAACAATAGGTTCCCCACGGGGTGGTGAAAGCAGTCTTCTCCCTATCTTCGGGTTCCATCAAAATCTGATTGTAGCTTGAAAACCCATCCATGAACGAGAGCAGCGCATGCCCAACAGTGAAGTCCACTAATTCATCGATATGTGGCAGATGAAAGTTGTTCTTCGGACTGGCTTTGTTCAAATCCCTGAAGTCCACACATACTCAAATTTGCTTCGGCACCGGAACTATATTGGCCAACCAAGTAGGGTATTCAGATACCAACAGGAACCCAACGTCAATCTGCTTGGTGACCTCTTTTTTTATCTTTAGAGCCCAGTCCGGGCGAATCCTTTGGAGCTTCTGCTTAACAAGTCGGGCCTCTGGGTCAAGAGGGATCCGGTGCTGTACAATCTCAGGATCGATTCCAGGCATGTCTTCGTAGGACCACGCGAAAACATCTTTGAAATCTTTTAATAAAGCGACTAAGCGCTCGCGCTCCTCCAAAGACAACGTGGACCCGATCTGGACCAGCTGCGGGTCCTTCTCAGTACCAACATTAATTATGGTGATTTTATCAACCAAAGGTTTTACAAACCTCTCCTGCTCTTGATCAATCAAATGTTGTAAAACCAGAGGAATTTCTTCCCCGTCGTTTTTATCAAAATTTTGAAAGTCTTGATTAAAGTAATAAATTAAAGGCACAGAAAAGTACTCGGAAGCCATAGCCGTACCATTCTCATTAACAACATCCAATCCGCCTGATTCCTCTGTTACAACAGACTCAAAGGAAAAAGAAAAAGACGATTTGGGCAGGACAATGGCATCCGGGTTATCACCCCCAAGAATACCGAACCCAGACTCAGACGAGCTGGAACTTGATTTCGACTCCACAGACTTAGTGAAATCAGATTCCGGCTCACTACCTGACCCGGTGCTGCTCGATAAAAAGCCCTCCTCGTATTGCCAGACGAGGAAGGGTGCGATGGATGCATCCAGAATGTTTGAAGATGGGCCCACAGCCACTTCATTTCCGATCATGGAAACTGATGAGTTATCCCCCAAGCACTCTGGTACGATCTGAGGATCTGAGATGAGATAAGCCAGTGCTACCCCCATTTCCAATTCTGTACCCTCGGACTCATCCTTGTACTGCTTAGCCTCAGCTAGTAGGTATGTCTGCTGTTCGGCAACTTCATCTCCGAACAATTGTAAGTCAAAGAAAATCTCAAACCCCGGCAAACACCGTCTCTCTGCATTTAGATAGGGCTCTGGAAAGCCACAGAACGGGAAGTCTTCCCCCTCCCGGACAAAGCGTCCGTTCAGGGTCCCCTGGATAGGTCGGTGCACTAACTCATAAGGCTTCCCGGCTTGCTTGGCTCTGGTTCTTCCGACCATCTCTTTTCCTTTCCTCGCCCAATCCTCTTTGGTAAGTAGATAACCTAGGCCAAAGGTATATAGGTTGTGTGGCACTTCGGCCGATGCTGCAACGCCTTTCCGGCCACTTCGCCCTAATCCCATCCTGGGGATGTGCTGAAGCTTGTTCATAAGGTAGACAGACTGTGCACTGACGTATAGCCCCTCATCAACAGCTAGGATATTCTGTACAACCCGGGCCTCAGCTAGGGTGAATCCTGACAAAAACACATCCTCCGCGCCATGCTCAATCTCCAGAACTAGTGTAGAAACCTCTGGCGGTGGATGGATTGAAGAATTCCCAAAGACGATTGCCACCCCCTTCTCGTGGGGGTATTTCAGCATTTGGTGTAGGGTGGAAGAGACAACCTTTACCTAGTGTAGCCACAGCCGCCCCAGGAGTAGATTGAAGGTTGCTGGAATGTCCAAGATATGAAAATCAATATCTTGTTGCCCTGGACCAACCTGAGTTTGAATCTATACAGTCCCCATCACCTCTCTGCTGGTATTATCGTAGGCCTGTATCAGCTAGGCAGTAGGCACAAAATCCGCGGGCTTTAACCCTATAGCATATGTCGTCCTCGACGGACCCACGTTGATAGCAGATCCTGTGTCAACAAGGACCACCGGTATCCATTTCTCTCTACACTCAACAGAGATGCAAAGCGGTTTGTTATGATCTGAGCCCTCAGGTGGCAGTTTCTTATTAGTGAAGGTCAAGGTCGGGGAAGCTCCTTCCGGGAAAACCAACCCTACCAACTGCTCAGAAGTTGTATTGATTGAAAGCTTGGCACGGTCCATGGTTGTAAGGATGGCCTGTCGGTGAACTCTTGAGGCCATAAGCAGTCCCCAGATGGAGATGTCTGCTTGGATTTTCTTAAGCTGTTTCAGTACAGCCTCCTCCTCGAGCAGTTTTTCCTTCTACCTCTCCGCTTCTTTGTCCTTTCCGGACACCTCTGGTTGATCTAAGTGTGGGGGCTTGAAATACCGCCCACTCCTAGTCATGTGGTCAACCTCCTCAACATACCAGGTATCATCCAGTTGGTTTTGTCCCCAATCTTTGTTAGTGTGGGCAAGACGTAAGTCATCGTCTTCCCACCACATACCATCGGCAACCGATAGACAGTTGTCCGATCCTGTTGTAACAGTTTCTGTGCTCACAGCACATTCCATCCCCGCAGGGGCCTTAGCCTTCCTAGCCCTCTCAAGATCCTCGATCTTTTCTTACTCAAGCCGCTTTAATACAGCCTCCTGTTCACTTAAACTACTCGGATCCCTAGCAAAATTCTTTACATCGGTGATCTCCGGCGGTTTCTCCTGATTCTCGGCCATTCCGGCCACTACTAAAGTTCTCGTTCCTGACGGTCCCTGTTCTGGCTGAGATTCTTCAACAACATCTAGCTCGTCGCTGAGCCACCCAGTAGTTTCTGCTGAGCAGTCTAGATCAAACCAGTTGACAGTCACGTCCCCCGGATCCTGTTTATTGAAGAATTGCAGATTCACGATATCCTCTTCCAACTCTACTAGGTCATCTAACCCCTGACTAGGACCATCCTTCCGAAGCACACTGATCTCTGCCCCTACCAGTAACTCTACCTTCAGCTTAACCTGATCTGTTGATGTGATATAACCACTCGGGTTGTACGCAAAGCTCCCAGATCCCTCAGGTTCTGAATCATCATTCCTATTTGCCCCCAAAGTCATCCCGGTTCTATCTTCGATAGTCACCAGCACCAGTTCAGGTTGGTTTTGGGAGGTGCTCAATATGCATAAGTTTGTGCTATCCGGGATGAACACCTTCGGCTTGGGTAGATGGGAAGGTGTGATATATATGCTTGGGTTGTATGGTACAACCCCAGTTTGGATCAGATTGATGTGTTTGGGTGGTAGAGCTTGGTTATGTGGTGGGAGTGGGTTGGTTATGACATTTGGTTTTTCTGGAGGTGCAATCACCTTATTTTCGATGAGATTCTGAATCTCATGACGAAGTCTGTAGCACTGGTCGGTGTCATGACCATGCTGTTAGCGAAAGGCACAGTATTTGGCTGGGTTATGGGAAGCAGGAAGTTTGTTTGGTAATGGCCGCGACTCCAAGGGCTTCAAATGCCCTTTCTTGATTAGAACCCCTAGAGCTTTGGACAGGGGCATGTACAGTGGAGTGAAGGTTCTCTGGCCTCGGGGTGGATATCTAGATGTTTGTGAGCTGGTACCAGACGCATCGGTGAATGGTGTGGCTGTAAGTGTTTTTGGAGGGGTGGTGGTGACCATGCCCACATCTGAAGTTCTGTCAGCTGCAGCACTACTCGTGCCTATATTCGAACTGCGGGTCAATGCCTTCTTGGGCTGCTCTCTCTCGTGGTCAATCAGACCGTGCTTTATGGTATCCTCGATCTATACCCCAATCTCGTGTAAATTAGCGAAGGTAGGGAGGGGTAAGACGATCATCTTTTGCACCAGTTTGGGTTAGAGATTGCGCACAACCATCCGTATTTGATCATTCTCGACCGGCCTGGTGGTCATCATAGAAGCTTTGGCTCTCCAACGGGTTACAAAGTCAGAGAAGCCCTCTTCCGGCTCCTGTCTCGTTGTCTCGAGATCACAAGTTGTGATCTCGATCTATGTGTTGTATGAATATTGGGCGACGAAGGTTTCGGCCATCTCCTCCCAACTTCTTTTCACTAAGTCTTCCAGTTTGGTGTACCAGATGGTCGCGACACCCGACAGGGTCCAGCCAAAGAGGGAAAGCTTTTGCAATCTGGAGAGGCCCATTGGCCTTAGGATATCCGAGAACAGCCGCAGATGTACGATGGGATCTCCAAAACCGTCAAAATAGTCTATATGCGGCATCTTGAACTGGTCCGGCAAAGTCACCGCTAAGTCGGTGTATTTATCATCTATGTCCGGAATGGAATTGACCCCGTGGGCCCGTTTGAACAGCTTCTCAAGCTTACTCATCTTCAGAGCGGTTGGGTCCATCTCAGATTCAAATGGTGTATCTGTCGAGAAAGTTGGTGTCTTTGAAATCTGCGGTAAAACTGGTGGCGAAATTGGCCCCGTTACAACGTCCGTATCTTCCTGGACGTTTGTAGTCTCCTCGAGTGTTGGAACTCTAGGTGGGGGTGGGGATGGGGGTGGAGATGGGGGTGGGGGTGGATGCGAAGCAGATGCTCCGGCATGTTGTGGTTGCTGCTGTTGTTGAAGTTTGGCAATCAGCTCTATCTGTTGAGCCACAACCTCTGCCTGACGCGTGATAAACTCTGTCTGGCAGGTAGCATCCCACTGCATGGCTTATATAGTCTCTTGGAGCTGCCGCATCATGTCCTCCATACTTGCCATAAGGTGCATGTCTAACTGAACAACAGGTGTATCTCTTTCTGCGGTAGAAACGGAAACCTCAGCCCGACTACACACTGGTGGGGTGGATAATGACTGCTGATCTGATAACCGCTGTACTGATAAACTACGCCTAACTGACCTCCGTCTAGTAACCGGGGGTAATGACACAAACACTGCTTGTCCGTCTATCAAATCTTCGGATCGATGAAGTCTTCGATCTTTGATCCAAAGTGCTTGGGGAATATCTGCCTGGTCGGAAGCAATGATGCTAAACTACCTTGCAAAAAGATAAATAAAGCATAATAAGGAAACAAACAACCAGAAAAACAGATAGCATAACAGCTTAAAATAAAGACAACACACAGTTGGCATTTGTAAGCTGAACACACTGTTCTAAACACTGATCACTGTTCCCCAAATCACTGCCTCAAATCTGATACCTTCAGGTAAAACTAATTTCCCAAATACTGATGCCCGCAGGCCTAACACCTAGACTTGCAAACTGATACATGCATTCCTGTAGAGACACACTCTAAAAGCACATAACAAGCAAGTAAGAGTCAAAACACCCTTATGGAGGGGTAGGGTTTCCTTATCCTATCTAGTCAGGAGCTAGGGTTTCACTACGTACGCAGCGGCTTCAAATAACCTACAATCGGGTAAGCAACCTGTCCTAGTTTGGAATGGTCACTACGGATTCCCATATGCACTGGGTCGAATGGTCAAAAAGGGTGCCTCGGTAAAAACCGAGGTTTGTGTTCCCACCGTGGCAGAGCCCGTAACCGATCTGCCTTATGGCACGCTTTTTTAAACAAGTCTCCGGCAAACCGCTCAGGAATAGCAGATGGCGAACATAGTGTCCTAGGCGCACCAATGCAAATGCAATGCAAAGAGACACATAAGTGTAGACAAAACAAGATATCATGAGTTCGAGTCAAGTTCTCTAAATCCCCAACAAAGTCGCAAGAAACTGTAGACCACCCGGAACTCCGCTCTGCGTGCGAAGGCACGAATTATAGTTCTAGCTACTACAGTTCGGACTCATGTCAAGGTTCTGAATCTAATATCACAAAGTGCAATGTAAGACTGATAAATCACCAAAGAGTCCAAATCCGGCAAATCGTTTTGGAAGATCGATTTTGATCAAGAAGTGCCAAACATGGACTGCTTTGAAACATTTCAGAGTCACCACCTAAATATTTTATTTTGGGAAATTTACGAAACCCCGACTCATGCCTAAGGCCACGTGTCCGTCATCACCAAAGTTGCCTCGGCTCGGGAACTTAGGTACGAGAGGGGAAGGTCATGAAATGAGCACTCCCGCTCGCCTGATCAAAGATCGGCCTCTACTAACATGATATGTTATTTTTGAAAATACATGCGTTCTTATTCCGGTTTATTAGCTAGCTTACTATGTGATGCACATAGCAAACAAGTATAGACTCAATCACGCGGATTGGAACAAAACAACTCATATGTGTTTTTCGAAAATGGTTTAAAGATGCTACTCGCAAGTAGGTTAAGACGTGGATTTGCCACCCTCAAGTGGGCTTAGAAAAACATGATTTTGCCACCTCAAGTGGGCTTAAAACTCACAATCATTGAGTTGTTTCAATCCAGGCAATCAAGCCTTCACCCACAGGCATTCATGCAGTTATAGCAGTTAAGCAAATAGCCTCATGGCAAGCATGCTATCATGGCATTCACTTACACACATGCAGGGATGCTAAAGCATAAAAGCTTACCTAGTACTCCAAGCCAAAACAGAAGCTAGTTAGTAATCAAGCATGATCCTAGCTATGTTAAGAATGCCTAATGCAACACATGCAAAATGCAACTAAGATAGGCTCGGCTATTCTAAGATGTCATGTGAATGCAACACTTGATAACATGTATTCAAATAGGTATTGAAATACAATGTAGTTTGAATGATGCGCCGAGCCCTGTGCATCCAAGATAGATGAATGGATGCACGCAAGCAAACATAAGTATGCTAATTGAAAACATGCCCTAATCTAACCACAAAAAGTGGGTAAATAAAAGAGAGAAAGAAATGGGGGTTGGAAGACATGCATCACACACACGCACACTTATTACAATATTTGCCCTCGCGACGGAGGGTCCGAATAAATCAACTAATTAGCTACGCTAAGCTAATTAATTATTATAAACCAAATTAATTAACTAACTTAGCTAATTAATTGTTACACAACCGAATTGAAACAAATAGCTATACTAAGCTAGTTGAGATATTACACAACAAATTGAATGACTAATCATGTAAACTAATCATAAGTAGTGAAATGGCCTCGCAGACAAGGAAGAGATGCATGCTCGGTCGGTTTCGCTCGGAAATCCACTGCCGTGCCTCATGATGCCTCTGTTTGCACTGTTTTGGACTTCTGAAAATTGTGCCCACTTCCAAGATGCTTCTGATCCACCTCATGGACATGCTGAGGGTTGGTCGGCCAATAGGAATGGCCATCAGCCAAAGTTAATGGCCATCGGCCAATTGTGATAGCCGATCAGCAGATTAGATGGCCGGTCGGCCACTGCTTCCTGCAATTTCCCCTTTTCTTGCAACAGAGCACTAACAGAGACATGGCAGTGTATTTGCAAGAAAATGTGTATGCAACCACATTCCTTAAAATGTGATTGCAATCGACTACAGTGAACAGTGTATCAGAATCAAACAGTTAAAGAACGAAAGCAACTTTAACAGTTAACAGTTCTACATTGCAGAAAGTAAAACAGAGAAGAGTGTTACCTCGGAAGCGCCGAAGGATAGGTGAGAGGTCGGCTCTCGTAGGAGGAGCTCCGGGTCCAGTGCTCAGTCAAAGCTGCGAAAATGGCGGAGTCCATCCGGTGGTAGCACATGAATCACTGGGCGGTATGTCACCGGGTCGAAGGGACGCTCGCTCAACGGGAGAAGCTCGACCCCGGGATCCATCTCGTGATCCGGGGGAGTCCCGACGTGTGGAACATCGTCAGCCATGGCAATGGTAGTGAGAAAATGGCCAGAAAAGCCGGAATGTGAAAGGTCAACTGAAAAAGTCAACCCCGAGCGGGCCGAAAATGGCCGGAAAGGTCGGAAGATGGAAAGGCACGGAAATGAAGAGGAAGTCAAGGGGAACAAGTCCCGAAAAAGTGGAAATAGCAAAGGATGCTCCGAAACAGAATTTCAATCGGTGGAAAATGTCCGAAATGCGAAGAAAATCGCGAATCCGACGACGAAACGGGCTTGGAACGCGAAGAAAACAAGGAAATGAGGAGAGAAAAAGCTCTAGAGAGAGAGAGGGATAGTTTTCGGCGGTGGAGAAGTAAAGAAATAGGGTTAGAAACCCTATTTTTAAAAGACCCGTGGTGAAATGGCAGAACTGCCCCCGATCAAGCATTTTTGGCCGGTCGGCACTATTTTGTGCCGGTCGGCACAATATTGTGCCGGTGGAGTTATTTTGCAGCCGGTGGCTTCCTCTCCCAGCTGGTGGTGTTCCCACAGCCTTGTTTAGGCCATATGAGTGGTTCCTGGTCTTCATAGCTCAAGAAAGTGTAAGAAAGTGAATCCCCGATGCTCAACCGGCCTCCGTTTTGACCTCGGACCGCGTCTTCTGTGCGTGGCACCCAGATTCAAGTAAAGATTGTATCCTTTTGTCTTTTACAAGATTCAAAAGTTGCCTCGTGTGCGTTGCACACGCATCTCACTGTCTTGTGCCCTCGCGTTGTCTTACGCCATCGCGCTGTTTTGCGCATCTCATTGCATTTTGCATGCATTCAATCGCGCTATCTTGTGCATCGCACTGTCTTGTGCACTCGTGTTGTCTAATGCATCGCGCTATTTTGCGCATCTCATTGCATTTTGCATGCATTCAATCGCGCTATCTTGCGCATCGCACTGTCTTGTGCACTCGCGTTGTCTAACGCATCGCGCTATTTCGCGCATCTCATTGCATTTTGCATGCATTCAATCGCGCTATCTTACGCATCGCACTGTCTTGTGCACTCGCGTTGTCTAACGCATTGCGCTATTTTGCGCATCTCATTGCATTTTGCATGCATTCAATCGCGCTATCTTACGCATCGCACTGTCTTGTGTACCACATCTCAATTCATGCATTGCCCCACGTTGGTCTGGTGAGACCTTAAACACGCGCGGTCTAGGAGACCTTAAATCCTCGGGAGGTGCAAGACCTTCGGTGCATTAAGGTGCACACCTCATTGCATTTGGCATGCATCGCGTCGCGTTATTCCGCGCACTTCACTGTCCTGTGCATACCTGGTCCGGCGGGACCGAAAACATGCACGGTCTGGCGAGACCCTAAACCCGCTCATTTGCATTGATTATGCATCTCAAAAGCAGCGCATAGTCGCACCTTTCGAAATCATGCATCGTACATTTCAATACATGCGTCGCCTCGCGCGTCATTCGCGTTGTCATGCATTTCAAAACACGTGCGTTGTCACATGCATTGTCATGCATACATTTTGCATCACGGTCTAGGAGACCTTAAATCCTCAGAAGGTGCAAGACCTTCGTTGCTTCGGCACACTCAATTCATGCATTGTCGTGCATTCGTAAGGCCGTGCGTTGGCGCGCATTTCAAACATCATGCATCATGCGCACTTCAAAAACAAAAAAAAAAAACATGCATTGTCATGCATACATTTTGCATTACGGTCTAGGAGACCTTAAATCCTCTGAAGGTGCAATTCCTTTGGCGTTTGTCGTGCCCGAACGACTTTCGGTGGTCTGGTAAAGCCACCTGCCTGTGTATGCGGTGAGTTCCTAGAAAACCAACTGGGACGGTGAAAACTAGAGTTTGAACGGCTTATGCCTAGAACACAAAGGTTCGGGATTTCCGAGACTAAAGTCTGGTTTAAATACCCAGGGGGTGTACCCTCGGCTTGAAATCTGTATGGAAGCCCCATAGGTTGAGGCGGCATGTTTACGCCTCAATTCTGGATACTGAACCAACCTAGTATATCGCCCTGTTGGTAAGATAGGGAAAGCTGCAATCATAGTCGTTGCATCATAGTGCATTGTCATGCATCATTCTAAATATTGCATATGTCATGCATTTCAAAAAATCATCATCAAAAACAAAAACACATGCATATGTCATGCATCATTGTAAATACTGCATATGTCATGCATCATTCTAAATATTGCATATGTCATGCATTTCAAAAAACAAAAAACATGCATATGTCATGCATCATCGTATATATTGCATATGTCATGCATTTCAAAAAAAAAAAAACCTGCATATGTCATGCATCATCATTGTAGTATAGTGCATATGTCATGCATTTTCTGTAGATATCCATTTCCATTGCATTTTAGTTGCATGCATCCGCTGCATCACCACCTCCATCTATGGCTTGCGCCTTTCCTTGTTGAGCTTGGTCTGGTATGTGTCCATACTTTTCACGTTAAAGCACAGTTCTGCATGTGCATCGCGCCTACTCCACGCTGGTATGTTGGTTTGAGGTTGTGGCACCTTTTCTGTGTTAGACATGGTTTGTATGTGTGCATGCCTTTCCTAAGCGAGATACGGTTTGGCCCGCGCGCCATAATCACATATTACATTGTAGTGTAATTATTGCATCCGGCATTAGGATCATTGTTCTTTCCTCAGCGGGTTGTCACCCCACTTATGTCATTCCACCCAATACTTGTTCTTGTGTCCGTCTACATCACTCATAGTTCAGACATCGTTCTATGGTAGACGGACTCGTTACTTCCATCAATCTACTTGACATATGTGTGGTTTCGAATCGCTCACGATTGAATCATGATTCAATTGCTTTGCATGTAGTTTGCATAGTTTCAATTGCATTGCATTATCATTTGCATTGTTCATACATCATTTTGTATATATTGCATATCATCTTGCATTCATTTCGCATTGTCATGCATATTGCTAACAATATCATACCTGTTAAGTTTGCTTTCTTTGCAGGCACGATATTGTATGTACGGCTCATTTGAGGCCGGTGCAACCGGACGAGCCGCACAAGTATTGTATCCTCCGAGTGAGACGTATTGAGAATTGCATAATTCTCTTACATCCTTTCTGCATTATAGTGTAGTTTGGTGCTTGCTAGCTTAAAACTATCGCATGCGTGCTTCGTTACAGCTTTCTTTGCATGATCATAAGTTATGCTCGGCCTTTTGCATCGTCAGTTGCATCTTGCCCCCGCCTACGGGCGCATACCTTATCTGCGGCTTGTATGCCTGTGCCTGAACTACGCTGGTTTGATTCCTGAAGGGATACGTAGGTAGCTTGCGAGTTCAACCATTTGCGCTTTGTATGTTTGTCCAAGTCTTCGGCCTTGTCAAAAATGGGTCGTCTCTGGGCTTTGACATTCACTCCCGTCATTGTTATGACTTCCGAGTTCTGTCAAAGAGGGGCAACTGTAGACAACCCATTTTTGACCGTCCTCAAGACCTGGACGTCACCACTTGAATACTCGGTGATTATCCATGTTCGTATTCGTTTGGAGTTCCCGGAGTTCTCGGCTACGCGCCTTGCCTCAGGACCTCCGAACTTGACCGTTTTGTGTCTGGTTTTGCACCAAACACTTTTGCTTTGCCTTGGAGGGGCAGGGAATGCCTTGTGAGGCATCCCCACACACCACCGACAGTGGCTAGAGGCCACCGGCTGGCTGGTGTTGCCATCGGCACTATATTGTGCCGGTCGGCAGTCAATTTTGTCAAAATGACAATTTTGTCCTGCCGACTACTGTTCAGTTGCTTTTTCAGATATTTTGAAGTAGTTGTATAGCATTTGTTTCCCCTCCATACACGTGTATGGAGGGATGAGCCTTTGATTTGCTTAGCTTGTAAGCTTTGTTGCCTATAAGAGAAGGCTCTCTTCTCTTGGCTCAAGGGTTGAGAGGGTTAGACATTTTTAGAGAGAAAAGACCTTAGAGAAGCTCTGGTTTTAGGGTTTGAGTTCTATATCTATCCTATCTCTCTTTTTCTCTCTTGTTTGTACACTAGGTGCTTTAATCCATATTATTGCACACAAGCACCTAGTGTTTCACCTTCCCTTGGCTACTGAGGTTCCAAGAGGTTGTTCTTAGAGTTTTTGGCTGGATTAGAGCTTAAGGAAGCAACAACATCATCTTTGGTGAAGAAGGTCAACAAGGGTGAGAAACTTGCTTTATTTCCCCCATTCTTGCATTCCATTTTTACCTATCTTTGAACTGTTTTTGTGCTTGGTGTTTAATACAAAAAAGTTCTATTTTTTAGTCCTCTTTATTGTTGGTTAAGAGTGTTTTGTGCTTTGGGGAGGTTTGACCACCCTTAGGCCTTGAAAAGGCCTCATTTTGTGCTATTTTGTGAGAGCTCCGGGATTTTGGTGTTGGGGTCTCTTCACCACTGAAATCTTGAGGGATTTCAGTGGTGAAGATGATGCCTTGAAGTCCCAAGAAGGAGAGGGTCACCCCCTCTCCTTGTTGTCCTTGAAAAGGACCTATTTTGCCTCTTGAGGGAGCCCCATGTTTGGTTGTTTGTTGGTTATGCCATGGCTGTATTTTGTGTTCATATTGCCATATTATAACTTTGTATCATGTTGGTTTTGGTCCCTTATGCATGCTTAGCATAGTTGCCATGTAATGCCTTGTATTGCCTTAACATGCCTTAGGTTGTTAGCCCTAATTTGAGCATGCTCTAGGCTTAGATTCATGAAGATTTTGTGCCTATCTTGACATGTTTTAGGTCTGTCCATAAGTGTTTGGGTTGATCTTGGCATGCATTATATAGTCTCTTTGCATTTTAGGCTTGCTAGCCTTGAGCATGAATGTGTAGCATGCTTTGTTTGCATCATTTCAATGATTTGAAACCATTTGGCATGCTATTTCAGTCCCTTAGACATGCTTGAATGATTGCCTTGCATGCCTCTTTGAAGTTTTGAAAGCATATGTTGTATGCCTAATGATTTGGTCATTGTGTGTGCCTTGCTCTAGAGTCACTTAGATGCCATCTAGGAGGTTCCTTTTGCATGGTCTAGGGCTGCCTTAGACCTATTTTAAGACTTCTTGGCCTTATGAGGCTTGGTTGACTTAGCCATGGTTTAGGTCTCCTTTGATTTGCCTTGGATGCTTGGACCATTTGTTGCATGCCTAGTCTATTTTGTTGCTTGGTTTGGCACCATGTCCAACATAATTTTAAAGCTTATATATGCATGTTAATATGTCCATGTTAGCCTCTTTCAAGTGTTCTTAAGAGTTGCTTGTTTATGCCTAAGTGTTGGATTATGTATGCTTGCATGTGTGCATGTATTGCATATATCTTAGCCTTCACTTCTATGGCATTTGACCACTGATTTTAGGCTTACTTAGAGTTGCCTAACCTATGTACAAAGCCATCCTCTTGTTGCTTACATATGCTCCTTGAGTGTTGTAATATATTGGTAAGTAAATGCATGTTAGGACTAACATGATTGAATGAAGTCACATGCTTGTTTGCATGCTTGGACACCCACATTACACCTTGCATGCTTGATGATTGACATTGGTGTTTCATGCCTTGTATGTTTGTTAGCTTGTTTGCTCCTTTGCATTGGCATGATTGCATACTAGTTGACATGTCTAGGATTGCATAACATAAACATGCATGCTCTACCTCTTGACCAAGTCATGATAGAGGCTTAGCACCCTTGTGTGTTTGTTTGGTTTGCATGCATTTGAAATAGAAGTTGCACATTTGGTTCTTTGGGCCATCATGCATGGAAATGCGTCATTGGAGGCCCGAGAATCGAGGCACATGTCCCTTTGAGTCATAAATATGATAAGGGGCATGATCGGTGCACACATTGTTGGAATTACATTGCCATGCAAGTTTTTGCCCTCTGCTGCTGTGAGTTGCAGGTTCTGCAGACATTCAGTACCGGCCGGCAGTCTATTGATGGCCGATGGATGAATTTTGTGCCGGTGACCTCATGCTGATGCCAGTGGAAGTCCTACTCAGCCGATGATGTCCCTCAATGTCCTGGAAGGTACTCCTGAGACTTTGGCAGTCTTCTGAGATGCAAAGCAGGGAAAACAGAGGCAATCTAAGCATGGCGGTGCGATTCCGAGCAAGTCCCGAGCATGCGTTGCATTCGGCCCTCATCTCGAGGCGGTTTACTGCTTTAATTAGATTAATTAATTTATTTGATTAATTTAGTTGGACTGTAATATTTAATTAGCTTGCGTAGTTAATTAATCTGTATTATTATTTTTGTCCCTCCGAGTGAGGGCATATTTGTAATAAGTGTGCGTGGGTGTGTGCATGTCTTCCAACCCCACGTCTTTCTTCCCTTTTATTTACCTGCTTATGATGGTAGATTAGGGCACGTTTATTTTAGCATACCTTATGCAATGCATGCGTGCATCCATGCATTTGTCTAAACATGCATCGGGCTCTGTACATCATACAAACTGCATTGTATTTTCAATTCCAACTTGAATACGTGCATCAAATAAGTGCATTTCACATGCCATCTTTAGGGTTAGCCGAGCCTACTCTAAATTGCATCTTCGCATGCGATGCATTAGTCACTTTAACATGAACTAGGTCATGCATGTTTGCTAACTAGTTTCTTGTTTTGCCACGGAGTACGATGTAAGTATTTATGCTTTAGCATATCGCATGCGTGTGAATGTCAACCATGTGGCTAAGTGCTTACATGAGATAAACTGTTTGAATGCCTGTGGGTGAAGGTTGGATTGTTTAAGTTAGAAAAACTCGTTGAAATCCGTGTTTTAGCCTACTTGCAAGTAGCAAATTCCAAAGCACTTTCAAAACGAACGGATATGCAATGATTATTTCCAAATTAGGCAATCTAGTCTATACTTGTTTGCTGTGCGCATAGCATAGTAATTCTAGGCTAATAACCGGAATAAGAACACATAACGTTTTCAAAAACGGATATCACGGTTAGTAGAGGCCGATCTTTGGATCGGGCGAGAGAGGGTGCTCATAGCTGACCTTCCCCGATCGTACCCAAGCTCCCGAGCCAAGACCACTTTGGTGATGACGGACACGTGGCCTTCGGCACCGAGTCAGTGTTTCCTAAATTTCCCATTTTAAAATATTTAGGTGGCGACTCTGTATCTAGCAAAGCAGTCCATGTTTGGCACTACTTTTCAAAAATCTGTTTTCTCAAACGATTTGCCAGAGTTGGACTCTTTGGTTCAGATTACGAACTGCAACAAACAAAAAACAGGGGACTCCGAACTGTAGAGTGAGGCCCACGGGCGCGTCTACAGTACCTCAGCAACAAAGCAATGGTGCTTTACTAGGTGTTGTAGTGCAAAAGTGAAGACAAAACACACTTTTAAGTAATATAGAGAGAGAGGAAAATATAGAGGGAAAGATATATGTTTTGTATCTCCAATTTTCAAAACCTCTAGAAAGGGAGAGGGGCCTCCCTTCTTATAGAAATCCAAGTCTCAAGCTTGTTGAGCAAGTTAGAGGCTTGGTTCAATCCCTCCATACACGTGTATGGAGGATGAAATCTGTGCTTACCAGCTGTCACAGCTGGCACAAAAATATCTACAAAAGCAAATAAAAAGGTCTCAGCCAACAAACATGACCGACCGGCCAAAAATAGTGCCGACCGGCCACCATTGATGGCCGATGGAGAGAATACATGGCCGATGGGCACAGGGCCTGGCCGATGAGTTGGAGGGCTAGCGAAAAGGCCATCCCCTTCCCTCAGAAACAAAACCACAAGCTCTTGGTCGACAACCAAGCACAAAACAGACAAGTTGAGAGGCTCAAGGCAAGGTGCGCAGCCGAGACCTTCAGAAACTCAAAATGGACACGAGTATGGATGATCATCGAGTGTTCAAACGATGACGTCCAAGTCTTGAGGACGGTTAAAAATGGGATGTCTACAATTGGCAACAAAATAGGTTTAAGGAGTTGAAGTTGTTCGATGAGAGGAGGCTGAAGTCACTGTATCATATCCAAGGCTACCAACACAAAATTGCTTGGGCTTTTAACAAGAAGGTTAAGTCCAAAAATCTCAAGGAAGGAGGTATGGTGCTGAAAAACAACCGGGCTCCCATCCATGACCCTAGGGCCAAGTTCCGACCCAATTGGACTGGTCCCTACATCATCAACTCTATTTGGTCAGGAGGGGCGATTATCCTTATGGACCTAGATGGCCTGGAGTTCTCACAGCCGATCAACATGGACAAGTTGAAGAAGTATTACCCTTGAGAGGCTTGCTAGGCCAAAAACCTGGAAGAGTGACCCAGGCAAAATTTCGAGCATAAAAAATTAGAAATAAAGAAAAACTTAGCTCGGAAGGTCGAAAACCCGGAATGGGCGACTTTGGCAAAAGTTAGAGCACAAAATGAGAGAGTTAATACTCGAGTGAACCAAAACTGAACTACGTAAAGGCCTGATTCCCGTCTTTGGGATACGTAGGCAACTTCATCATAAAGTTCGGCCATAACTATCTCCAACTCAACTGTCTTATTAGTTTCATCTGATCGGGCCATCTTTGTTCATCGTTTGTGCTTGGTTGTATGATCTTCATTATGCCAAAAGGGCCAGTTGCAATGGAGAGCAATGATGGTGAATGCACTTGTAGATAGTTATGATCTGCTGATTCGAGGCTGTGCATCTTGAGGACTGACTCCGTGCATATCAGGTGGTAATCATTCCCGAAAATGATTTTGAAAAGTTTTAATAAAAGTTGATTTTTTTCTCCAAATTTTACCTTTTACAACTTAGACCATTTTGGAACCAAAGAAAATTTTTAAATGCTCACAACTTTAATTCCATTAATTTCAACACAAGTACATTCTCCACCTCTTTGATTTGAATCAAAGTTGCTTTTACATCATAAAACTTGAAGCACGAATTAGGAATGGATGAGTCAGGTGTTCCTGCGTCCTCTGCTCATACTTACGGAAGTCTGTGCTGCCAAGGTTGGCCCAACCTGAGCCTCATCTTTGAGCCAAGCCAAGCACTCACTGGAAAGGGCATAATTGAAGCTAGGGGTAGGGGCCAGAAGCTCTCTTGTCCTCCAAGCAGTGAGGTACTGAGTCCTGTTTGAAGCACAAATTGGGAATGGAGCCGAGTACTCTACCCCCTCATCTGGACGGGTCTGATCATGTCCAAACTGGGGTTTGAACCAAGCGGGAGAGTAGAATACGCAGTGTGTAAGGCCAATCAACTGAATACCTGGCTGTTGGGACATGTTGCAGCTCATCTCATCAAATTAAGCCAAGGGCAATGCCAAGTTATGTCAGCTACACATCCAGTTGCACCACTATCCCTCTGTGGGAAAGTCCACCAACCTCTGGTGGAAGAAGTATGCTCAGGCTGAAATCTCAGAGCAAGGGTCCACCACTTTGAACTTATCCATTAGCCATACCTGGGAATGGATGAAAAATAAGAGAGAATAAAGAATAAAGAGATGTACGTTGAGGGAAAAGTAAAGAAAAGGGCTTAAAGACAAAAATAGAGTTTGAGTGTCGAGTGATGTGAGAATCAAAAAAATAAGAAAGGGTGCGAAACAATACTTGGAGTAGTAGTGGATTTCTCGTGAACCGAGTAGCCTTTCGCATATGAAAAGTGTCTAAACCCATCAGAGTTTCAGCTAGAGCCAAACCAATGCAACTCTTACCCTCTTTCATGCGCTGGGCCACTTCGATCAACGTAATGTTGGCTCCGCCGCAACTAGGGGCAAGAAGGAAGTGCGCAAGCATACATAAACAAAGGGCGTGTTGCCGATAACCTCGCCAAAGAAGGTCACCTCTATCGCCAATGTCAGAAAATCGATGAATTAAGCCGGGAATATCTAGTTCCCCGTTATAGGCCAAAGATCGGGTGTCATGCAACGTAAGCCTACACATCTGTCCCAAAGCCTGGGCATGGCCAAAACGAGGCTGAGGCATGATCTACTCATCGCGCCAAGATTCCATTAATGCTTGAAATTCTTCAAGAGTCGGACATATTTCCTGTGCGCCGAAGTGAAACACATGTGTAATTGGGTCCCAACATCAGACTGTGGCGTGGAGAAATGGAAAATAGAGTGAAGTACAGCTCAATGGAAAAAGTGTGTTCATGATGAAACCTCATAAATTTACCTTTTTCATGCCGTCCAAAGTGGCTATCCAATCTTTAAGCTTCTCGGCAAGGTATATCCCCGTTTGTAGAAGAAATAGTAGCAAAAATGGGGTTCTGTCAAAGAAATTGCGAAGGAAGACCTTTTGTAGAAGATAAGGCTATGAGTGGCTACCAGCTGTCAAACCAACTGATGGACCACCACAACTGGCCAGCCGGCCACCTTTATTGGCTGGCCGTCCACTTTAGTGGCCGGCAGTCCACTTTAGTAGTCGGTCGTCCACTATTGTGGGCCTGACAGTTTTGGCAATTTGGTTTTACCCTAGTCTTTGTGTGTTGGGGTCTTATTTTGAGTCTTTTGGTTTTAGTAATGTTTTTACTTTGTTTTCTATTTATCGAGTTGTATTTTGTATTTTGGTCATGGGTTGGCTCGTTATCCAATTAAGAACATCATTCCAATACAAGTATTTTCTATTTCAAATTCAATTCCATTTTCATTTTCGATGCAAGTGTGGTGCTCATGATGCAAAAACAAAGCTCTTTTTATAAAACTGTAGGATTTTACCCCGATCATAGTTTTTATAAAAGAGAATACAAGTCTTTTCAAAAAATAAAAAGTAAAAACCTATCTAAAACTATACATGTGCTAGGATACCAAAATAAAAGAAACTAAGAAAAAGTGTACAAAAATCTGCGCCACTTGCATCAAGCTTGAGAGGCCCTCTTCGTCCTCTTTCTCGAAGGGGACTTAGGGGCATTGTCTCTATTGACGCCACTATCAGAATTGGACTCCGAGCCAGAGTAGGTATCGCCATCTCCGCTCCCTGACTCAGAGCTAGCCTCAGCGTCCTCCTCGCTCCCTAATCTTGAGCGAGCACCATCGTTCTCGCTTTCAGACTCAGAGCGTCGGCTCATTGTCTCCTCAGAGCCACTGGTCTCAGTATCATCGCCACTCAAAACTGGCTCCGATGAAGAAGAGGTCTCCTCTGTCTGGGACTCACTGCTCTAACCCCGAGCACCTCTACCCCTGCCTCGACCTGGATGCTCCTCTCGGCTGCGTGCTAGGCCCTGTCTACCTCTCCTCCCTGCCGCTGAAGGAGGTACCACTGGTGCTACCGCTGGAGGAGGTACTGCTGGTGCCCTTGGTGCAGGTGGGATCTGAAAAATAGATATTAGAGGATCAGACACAACATGTATTATTGCATAATGTAGTATGTAGTATGAGTATCACGCAGAAGGCAGATTCAACATTAGTGCAGTGTGTTAGTGCAGTATACGACAATATCAGAATGCATAGTGGGAGTATGACATGTCGGTGAATTGTGGTGCATAATAGTATGAGTAAATAGTAATTCACAAGAAGAAGGGAAGATACCTGAATATTGTGGAAAGCAAGCAACATCTCCCTTCTTTGCACCATGTGAAACAGGGAGGCAACCAGCTGAAGAAGACCCTCTGTATACTTCGTGGGCACCTACAAGTGAAGTTGAACAATCAATATCCAAAAGGGAAAATGAAAAATGCAAAGGGTAGAGTGTGGTGCATACCTGCGATGCACCCGGAGCTCTGACAAACCCGTGCTTCGCCTCCGGTGGCTCTATCTGGATCTAATAGAACATCTCACTTGCCCGCCTGCAAGGAATAGCGGTAGGAATCACTGGCCAACCGGCTACATGTATAATGGGAGGGGCCTTTCCAACATCAGCCTCGGCCTCCTAGGTAGCCTCTCTGGCAAAAGGGGCACCTGCAGCGTCGCCGGCATGAACTCTGGTCAGGGGTGGCATAAGATTAGTCTGGATGAAGGTTGCATAATCGTCCTCTCCTCTGAAGTAGTCAGCATCCAATGTCACCATGAACTGAATGATAGCCTCAACTGGGAGGCTATCGGCTATCCTCATAGATGCTGGAGGCAGAGCAGGAACGACTAGTGTATGTGAGCCCATGGTCTGGCGTATGAACTGCTCACCCAAGAACCAAGCCTGACAAAATGGGCATTCCAACAAGATTCGGTACTGAAAGGTAGCCTAAGCCCCAGTGTACTAGTCCCTGACTCCGGCCGACATCATCGCCCATAGCTGCCATGTGACTGTAAATGGAGAATTTACGAGTTATTAGTTGCTATCAGTTGTTAGAGTATGAATCAAAACAATAGCGATGGAAATAAAGCAGAAATTACTGTAAGTTTCGGATTATCAAGAAGGTGGTACTGAGAGGATATATCAAGAAGCCCCAGGTGTATTGCTCTACCTCCTTCTGAGTCTCGGGCTGACTCCTGCATAAGTGCTCGAGGAACCAGCTGTATCTGACCATAGCTGGCCTGTCTAGAGGTAGGCTCACTCCAAGCAGGTAGATCCAGGCCACTTTTCGCTGGCCCATATCCATATCAAACAGGATCGGATTACCCCCTACGCCCAAGCCGGTGATTGTCAAGAAATCATACGGGGTTATCATCATCTCCCCGGTGGAATAGAAGTGTAAGAAGTTAGTGGTGTCCCACCACCTCTCCACCAACGCTCTAAGTAAGGCCCGGCTGGCTATGCGGCGTGAGAACCCAGTGCAGAATAAGCCGAAACCCACCTTGTCAACAAGGTCGTGGACCCGATGGGGGAGCTCATGATACCAGTCTATGGTCGTCATCGTTTCGTAACCTCTGTAGAAGCGAGAGTCCTCCTGTGACAAGGAAAAAGTTAGTCAAAGACAGTCAGATGAAAGGCAGTGATGAAATGCCAAAAAAAATAGTCAAATGAGAGTGCATGAAAGTAAAGTCTGTACCTTAGAAGCGCCATGAGAAAGGTGGGAGGTCCGCTTCCTCAGCAAAACATCCTCTGGCATGCCACAAATAAAATCATCAAACCGCAGCATGCCACCGGGGGCCATCACGTTAGTCTGTGGGTGGTAAGTGGCTAGGTCGAATGGCTTCAGTCTCAGTGGTAGCAGCTCGGGCTCGGGCCCTGGTGAAAAGACTACCTCTGCCTTGGCCTCAAAATTAGCGGCGATATCCTCCGTCGCCCCGCCAGCCTTGACAATTGTTGACTTCTTTACCTCGGCTCTAAGTGGAAGCACCGGTACCTCGAGAGGGGCACTGTCATGTAGGACATCATTTGCCATCTGGAAAATGAGAGGAAAATGGTGAAAAATGGAGAAAATGAGGAAAAAAAGAGGAAAACCCGAAAAAGTCAACCCTAGGAAAGAGAAAATGGAAGAAAAAGTTAAAACCCAAGAAAACTTGTGAAACCAAAGAAAAACCCAAGGGAAATGAGCCCAAAGTGTTGAAAACCCAAAAAAAAATCAACGAAAACAAATTCTGATTGGTTCAAAGTGTAGAGGACCAAAGAGGTTTTACGAATAAAGTTTGCGTGGGGCGTTGGAAAACGTGTACAAAGCATAAATCTTGAGAGAGAAAACACCTAGAGTGAAAGAGAAAAGGATTTTGGTGGTGTGGGTGTGTGCAAAATGAGGTTTGGTGATGATTTAAAGAAAACCTGAGGCAAAAGGACAAAGTTGCCCCCGAATTTGCTACAAGTGGCCGGCCGTAAACCCATTTGTGGATGGCTGGCCCCATTTGTGGTCCAAAGCTGGTTTTTGTTACCCTTTAGCCCTAACAGTGTATAACAGGTCTTGTTTTCATCTGGGAGGAAGAATTGAGGTATTTAAAGCTAGCACGGATTCCGAGGATCCTGAAATTGTGTTCTAGTTGCATCATTCTGAATTTCGTTATGTCTCTAGTGCATGAATATGCCCCGATCTCAAATGCGAGCAAGTTGTATCCCTTTTGAGCATTTTGAAGAGCCTCCGCGTGATAAGTCAGAGGTCGTTGTTGAACATCACTTTTTGTCCATCTTTTCGATTCACATATCTTTTGAATATGAATATGAAGTCACTTGCATAGAATATGCATTCTCACATACCTCTTATGTTGCGTATGCGCGTTACATCGTGACTCGTATAGCTATTATGTTTGCATAGAACATGCATTACATCTTGTGTTGGTTACTTGTTATAATGCATGGAACATGCATCATCATTGATCTTGTATTGCACTGTTTTGTGCATCTTGTATCGCATTGTTTTTTGCATCTTACATCACACTGTTTTATGCACCTTGAGTTCGCATGTGCATTCACCTTGCTACGCGAAAGTCTGGCTTGTTTTGTTTCGTTATCCTCTTTACACAGTAGTGTAGTTAGGATCACCTTGCTACGCGGAAGTGTAGCTCGGTTTGCTTTGTTAACCTCTCTACGCAGAAGTGTAGCTCGATTTGCTTTGTTAACCTTGCTACGTGGTAGTGTGGCTTGGTTGTTTTGTTGTCCTTTCTATGCAGAAGTGTGCAACTTGGTTTCTCTTTGTCCTCTCTACGCGATAGTGTAATTAGGATCACCTCGCTATGCAAAAGTGTAGCTTGGTTGCTCTTGGTCCTCTCTACGAGGTAGTGTAGTTAGGATCACCTTGCGATGCGGAAGTGTGGCTTGGTTTGTTTTCGTTATTCTATCTATGTGGAAGTGTAGTTAGGATCACCTCGCTAGCGGTAGTGTAGCTTGGTTGTTCTTGTTCCTCGTTACATGGAAGTGTAGCTTGGTTTGTTCCCTCCCCTCTGCGCGGTAGGGTAATGTGGGTGGTTTGCTTGTTTCCTTCTATACGGAAGTGTAGTGAGGGTTGTTCTTTTCTTGTTTCACAATGGATGGAGGCTTTTTGCATAAGTTGGAATGTTTTGATTAAATGTACATTTGAGCCCACTTTTTCAAGTGTCTAATTCACAAACGCTTTTCAAAACAAACATGAAATCAAAGTGTTCTAATTTCTGCAAATTAGTCTATACTTGTGTGCGTCACATAGTAAGATAGCCTAGTATGTCGGAACAAGTGCATGTAATGTAAATAAGAATCACATCATGATTAGTAGAGGTCGATCATTGATCGGGTGAATGGGGTGCTCAATTCATGACCCTCTCCTCTCATACCCAAGTTCCTGAGCTGAGACACTTTTGTGATGACGGACACGTAGCCTTTGGCACGAGTCACGGGTTTCCTAAATTTTTCAAAAATATTTAAGTGTCGACTCTAAAATCTGGCAAAGCAGTCAATTTTTGGCATTTTGATTCAAAATTGATTTTCCAAAAGATTTGCTAGATTTGGACTCATTTGTGTTTATCTATTTCACTTTGCACTTGTGAAATCAGATTCAGAACCATAGGAGTCTAAACTGTAGGGCTGTCGTATCCGAAAGAAGCACGAAAAGCAAGCTACAAGGACCTATTATTTTGTAAATATTGATATGGACCTATTGAGGGTGATAGTGGCAAACCCGAGGGTATGAAAGATAATAAATGGAAGAGGCTTAATTGAAAAGCCGTTGGAGTTATCCGTCACTAGATTGATGATAGTGTGTTTCATTATGTTGCTATTGAAACTTTGGCACATGATTTATGGAAAAAAAATTGGTCTTTATGATAGAAATCAACCACAAATAGATCTTTTCTGTTTGGAAAGTTGGTCAATTTAAAATATAAAGATGGTAGCCCTATTTCGAAACATTTGAATAAAATAAAAAGTGTTGTTAACCAACTTGCTTCTATAAAAATTGTTTTTGATGATGAGTTGTAGGCTTTGATACTACTTAGTTTTTTTTCCCGAAAGTTAGGAGACTTTGGTTGCAACAGTTAGTAATTCGGCGCCCGATGGAGTTGTCACAATAAGCCAAGTCACTAGTAGCTTGTTGAATGAAGAAACTAGAAGAAAATCAACGGGTTCTTCTCATTCTGAGGCATTTGTTGTGAGAGGCCAAAGCAAAACAAGATGAAGGAGTATGACTCCTCATGGTCGTGATCAAAGCCATGACAAATCAAGAGATGGTTCTTTTTCAAAGAAAGACATTGAGTGCCATTATTGCCATGAGAAATGGCACATGAAATGGGGATGTCGAAAACTCAAGAATAAGGAGAAAAAGCGTGACAAAAGTGTGAATAAGAAACAAGAAGACACAACGACGGTTACTATAACAACCCCAACCCATGATCAACGTTAGTCCATGATTTCATATATCTAATAATTTATTAAGATCAAATTCTGAATTAATTACATGTGTGTTGCATTATTTGTGTTTATATCTATTTAACGTAGGAAAATCTGTTCATGTTTCTGTTTTGATTTGCAAATTGAAGGCCTTATCAGCATCCGATTCAAAAATTAACTTGGTTTTTGTGTTCATTGGAATTTTTGAAATTTTGTAGTAGGTTTAATTAAAATTCAATTCGAAACGATTAAATTGGATTAATTTAATGCCACTTAATTATCCTTAACTAACTATTATTAGGTAAGCCTATATGAGGCTTCTTATATGCCCTCACTCACTCTTTTCTTCATTCTAACACATTTTGAGCTCTCTCACACACACAACGTGTAGAGAGAGAGAGACTAGGGAGAAGTCTTCAACAGGAATTTGCTAGGAGATTTGGAGAATTACTCAAGATTTTGAGTAATTGAAGCTCAATTGGGTAGCCTAGGTAAGAGCTCAACCTTGTGACCCTGGAATTGAGTCATTTAGCACATGAATACGAGTAAAATAGGTGAATTCATATGGGAATTGAGCTAGATTTGAAGAAAGCTAAGTCATTCCATACATGCATGCATGTTTCCTAGCATTTTTAAGGTTGTTTTCAAAGCTTTTCTCACATGCATGTTGTAATTCTAGCATGGTTTGAAGAGTTTATAACATTTCTCACCAATGGACCTCATTTGATCATGTTTTGGAAGCTAAGAACTCAAGTGAATATATGCATGACAATTTTATCTCATGTTCTTACATTTCAAGTTGAATTTTTGCATGTTCGACATACTTTTGGGCCTTGATTTCATGAAATAATCTTCAAATCATAATTTTTACAAGTTCCTACAAGTTTTCCAGAATTTTGGCCCAAGAGGATGAGTTTTGAGGTGTGGAATTTGAGTTTTGAACAAAAAAGAGCATTCTGGAAATTCTAGAATCTTGCTCTTCGCTCTAGCGTGAGATTCTGCGCTCGAGCATCCACCTTTGTTTTTGCATCTCCGCTCGAGCGACCAGAAGTTCACTTAAGCGTGAATTACATGCTCCCAAAAGTTACATGTTTTTGCAGACCGCTCGAGCGGTAAGATTTGCGCTCGAGCGAGGGAATGAGTCTCACACTCGAGCGACCTCGAGCATTCATTGATCGTGAAAATCACATAACTAGTACTTTTTCAAAATTTTCAGAATGCTCAAGCGGAGGAAGTTGTGCTCGAGTGTCCCCTCACATTTTTCATGCCCGCTCAAGCGAGGAAAGCTACGCTCGAGCATGGGTCCTATTTTCAAAAAATTTGACCAAGTGTTTTCAAATACATTTTTGTATCCTCATTCCATCTTAAGCATTCCTAGGCCAAGATTAAGGCATAATAATGAGGGTAACGTACAGAAACACACTATGAATAGAACGTAAAGAGTTAAGTATGTTCCAACACGTGCTTCAAATGTTTATTTGTTATGTGTTGATGTAGGTCACATGACGTAAACCGTTTGATTAGTCTGCTATGTCTGTCTGTCTGCACTCGAAGCCAACTGTGACTAATAACTTAGTAAAGTTATGTTCAACTTTATTTATTTTCTGTATGATGAATTAAGATCTGTTTTCTGAAATGATATGTTCTGTACAATGAATGATTGTCCAATTTCTGACAATGTATTTATGGCATCCTTAGCATCATGTGATATCTGTTAGCTGTTACCCAGTATCGAAGGTTCCATTATGGAACTTAATATGTCTGCACTTTATTACCCGTATCAGAGGCTCCATCATGAGGCTCAGCATATTTATACTTTATTACCCGGATCTGGAGGTTCCTTTTTGGAACTGGTTACTCATAACCACCACATGTTCTACATCTGTTCTATATCTGCTCTGTTAGCGCTAATGGATGTACCACGTATAATTAAGGATGAGCTCTAACCTCTGCGTATGATTTGAACAAGGATATGAATATGAATTTGTTTATGAATTTGAATTATGATTTCTAAATCTGGTATGGACTTCATTCATTAAATCCTTTACTTCGTTATTATTCATTGGACTTTCGCTCACTATTTATATTATATATGTAGGCGATCGGGCACGTGACCAGGCTCAGAGTTGAGGACCTGGCATCTCAGTTTTTGTCAGCCAACCTTTGTGCCTCTCCAGGAGGTTCCAGATTAAGTCAAGTTTAGTGGCTGTTTTTGTGAATGTATTAGACTTTGTTTCTTTTGGTTTTCGGGCAAGATTTCTGATAATGTGTTCATGTAGTGATGTGTAAATAACTGTATCTTTTGACGTCACTCGCAAGTTTATTAAAGTTTTAAATTATCTGTCCCAAGTATGTCTTCATAGCTCAATGGACTACGTATGTTTTGTATATTTGCTTC
The DNA here is from genome assembly GCA_036172215.1 of Camellia granthamiana. Classification (NCBI taxonomy): domain Eukaryota; kingdom Viridiplantae; phylum Streptophyta; class Magnoliopsida; order Ericales; family Theaceae; genus Camellia; species Camellia granthamiana. Next base: position 209,941 of record JAXFYN010000122.1, read on the forward strand.
CGCAACCCCTAACTATATGTTATATGTTAAGAGGCTTTGGTAATCCAAGGATTGCTGGCCGGTTACGACGCTAAACCTATAAGGGTGGGTTTGGGTCATGACAGAGTGGTATCAGAGCACGTGTTCTACCGTACACACAAGTCCATATGAGCTTAGGATGTCCTAGTAAGAAGTAGGAGCATTTCATCTGCATGTGTGAGTCTGTTGTAATCTTTAAAAATGTGCAAACTGAATTTGAAATTTGGACAACTAAATTGAAAGAAATGAATGAGATTATTCCCATGTTTATTATTATTTGGTGTCTCTATAGAAACATGGAGAATGCAAGGGGATTTGATAAAGTGAATCCTCAGAGGCTCGCATTAGCCAAATGGAACAGATGCTTGCAGCATTGACCAAAGCTATGACACAACAGCAGAGATAACAACCTTTGCCCCATCCGCCTCTGTCGAAAAGAAGTTGAACCCGATAATAATGACATTATCAACTTGACACAGAAATTCATGAAGATGAAACCGCCAACTTTCTTGGGTGGGATTGAACCGTTGAAAACGGAAACATGGTTGCTTGAGATGGAAAAGCTGTTTGAAGTTTTTCCCTGTACCGAGACTCAAAAGGTTTTATTGGCCACCTATACTCTTAAAGACGAAGCTCGGAGGTGGTGGTTCCTGATTCGGAATACCAATGAAAATATGACGTGGGCTTGATTCAATGAAATCTTTTATGAAAAGTATTTTCCTCAGTGTTTTTGGGACTGAAAAGTGTCCGAATTCCAAGAACTTAAGCAAGGCAGAATGTCCATAGCTGAGTACGAGGCTAAGTTCACTAAGTTAGTGTAACAATCCTAACTCGTGATTAGCACTAATTCATGTTTGAGTATGCCTAACAAGTAATTAAGGAGAAATCCTAAGTTAATTACATGTGCATTGCATTATTTTGTGTATATATCTGTTTAGCATAGAAAGATCTGTTCATGTTTTAGCTTCAAATTATGAATTAAAGTCCTTATCGGCATCTGATTCAGAAATTGACTCGGGTTATGTGTTAATTAGAATTTTTAGAATTTTACGGTAGATTTAATTGAAATTTGATTCGGAACGATTAAATTAGAATAATTAATGTCAATTAATTAACCAACTCTTAATTAAGCCTATATAAGGCTAATTTGACCCCACTAGTCATGTTTTTGCACCCTCATTGTCATGACCCGAACCCGCCCCTATGGGTTAAGGACATAACCGGCCAGTAATCCTGTGATTACCTACGGCCTCAGACCAAAACAGACATAATTTATCAGAGTAAAGGGGCCAAACGGAAGTAAAAATTTAAAACTTTCTCCATAGAGTCGTGCTTATATGCACATCAAACAACCATACTCAGATACGTTAATAACCCACATTAAAAGTACTGTATCACAGAGTTCATTACAGACAGGATCATTCAAAACGAGTCAACCTATAACAGACTATGTACAGACATACACAAGGCCCTTGCCAACCAGACAAAACATAAGTACATAATAGAAGGACAACGATGGTCTCATGCGTGAGATACAAGGCTGACTCTCCAAAACTCATGTTGTTCCTGGCAGACTTCACTGGGGCTGGGTTTGTGCTTCTCTTGGCTCACCTACAAACACATGAATGAGCGTGAGTGATAGCCTAGTGAATAATATCAAATACAAAATATACATAACAAGGTAGATCAACATGTTCTAAACGGCCTTGGGCCCAATTCATAATTTTAATAAACACATATAACTATACGAAGTTCCAAACATTCTGGCCTTTGGCCCATTTAGATTTCCATTCATATCAAAACGGCCTTCGGCCCACTCATTTAGGTCAAAACGGTCTTCGGCCCAATCATTTATGTCAAAACGGCCTTCGGCCCATTCATTTATGTCAAAACGGCCTTCGGCCCATTCGCTTATGTCAAAACGGCCTTCGGCCCATTCACTTATGTCAAAACGGCCTTCGGCCCATTCATTCATGTCAAAATGGCCTTTGGCCCACACATTCGTATCGAAATGGCCTTTAGCCCACACATTCGTATTAAAACAGCCTTTGGCCCACTCATTCATGTCAAAACGACCTTGGGTCCATTCATGTTTAACAAAATGACCTTTGGTCCATTCATGTTCAACAAAACGACATTTGGTCCGTTCATGTTTAACAAAACGACCTTTGGTTCATTCATGTTTAACAAAACGACCTTTGGTCCGTTCATGTTTAACAAAACGACCTTTGGTCCATTCATGTTTATTTTACATCCACAACCCCAATTAGCAATTTGTAAGCTTATAAGGGAATAAACAATTGGACATTCACAAGCATTCATATATCGATATTACTCACAGTGACCGGCTTGTGGATCTGCCCTGGAGCTTGACCCTATACATTTCATGAACACAAAAGGGTCACTAACAGTTCAATCCGTTCTTTAATTCACATACTCCTCATTAGGCTTTATTCTTATCTCATTAACTCATTTACAATGCTTAACACATGCCTAAGAGTGTTTACAAGTGAAAGAGAACGGAAAACAGAACACAGGATGCATATTCAAAATTTCAGAAAACAGGGTCCCCGCTCGAGCGTGGGATTCCCCGCTCGAGCGGACCCTGAAGTCTGCAAAAGTACTAGTTGCCCCAAATTTTTGCTCGAGCGCGAACTCGACCGCTCGAGCGGACTGCCTGTCTACATGGCTCCCCGCTCGAGCGGGAATCATGTCTGCAGAAAAATGCTGGGAGCTCGAATTCTCCGCTCGAGCGGCACTTCCCCCGCTCGAGCGGACGTCAAAAATTCTGGGCTTTCCAGAACACTCCCTTGAGTTCAAACTCGACATTCAACCAATTTTTCTTGCATGCTAAGGCTCCAATCTCACATATATTTGTACTAACATGCCATAGACACTAAAACACATCACAATGGAGCTCAATTTCTTGTATTACTTACATGCATGTCTCAAATTAGTCCGAATTCATCACCAACACATCACATTCAAACATGCAAAGCTTACACTTACATGATTCATTCTTGCATGTGAGAAATATGCCTTCATATCAACTTAATTGGTGAAGAGAGGTCCCAATACATGGGTTTTAAACAATATTCAACACAAATCATACACATTGTGCTCAAACATGGAGATTCATGGCCATTTCTTACATGCATGTACATATTAGGCTTCAATTCAACAAATACAACCCAATTTCATTTCAATCTTACTCTTGATCACCAAATTAGCTTGAACACACAAAATTACAAACTATAATCCAAGAATTACTCACCTAGGAGCTTTGATCTTCTAAGCTCTATTCAATTCTTGAGCTAAACTTCCAAAATTTCCAAGCTCTAAGCCAAATCACCCAATTCTCTCCCCCTCTCTCTATATGGCCGGCCCTCTCTCTCTTTTGAGTCCAAATCAGCCAAATGAGGTTATAAGGAAAGAATAGAAGGTGTAATGCTTTAAGGCAACAACCCCACTAACAAAATATTTTAATATAAAATATTTGGGCACTTAATTCATCAATTTAATTAGTTTAATCTGACCAGAATCAATTTTCAATTAAATTTCACCGTAGGCTCTAAAAATTATGCCAATCACAATGGCGTAATCAATTCCGGGTTCTGTGGCCGATAAGGCCCTCAATTTAATTCCCGAAGCGGATTATTCAAACAGATATTCCTACGATGAACAGATAAAATCCCAAAATCACATATATCCACATAATGGTACACAAAATCATATCAAAACATATAATCACATACGTATTAGGGACCAATTAACATAATACAGAACAGGGGTATCACACTCATTTTCTCATCTTCAAGCTCCAAAACGTGTGAGAGAGAGGAGGAGGAGAAAATTCAGATCAAAAGCTAGAGAAAAAGGGGGATTGCTAGGATTTGTTGGTGAATTAAAGAGAATTTGAGAGCTACAACTTCAACATTTGTGAACTCAAGCCTCTAGGTAAGAATTTTATCCTTAAGCCTTGAAATCTAGACTCTACTGCAAGAAAACAAGAGACTTACGTTGATTAATGCAAGAATTGAGTTAAAAATGTTGAGTGTGGAGCCATACCATGCATGCATGTCCATTCCTTTACAAATTGAGTATGATTTCCAAGAATTTCCTCATGCATGTCTTGAATTCACCTTAATTTTAGGGAGTCATCAAGTTTCAAGTTGTTTTGTAGCATTTGATCATGTTTCGAGAAGCTTAAGGCTAAAGAAATTCATGCATGTCATGTTCTTGGATCATTCATAAACCTTAAGTTGAATTTTTCATAATTGGCAAGCCATTGGGCCATGATTTCTTGAAATGATCTTTAATTCATGATGTTTTATGAGTTCCTAAATGTTTCTTCAAGTTTTGGCCCAAAAAAATCGAGTTTGATGCTTTAAAGTTTGAGTTTGAGCTCGAAGATCAAATCTGGAAATTCCAGAATTTGCATCCACGCTCGAGCGTGGGATTTCACGCTCGAGCAAGCACTCTGAGTGCGTGCACTTCCCCTCGAGCGACTTGATGCTCGCTCGAGCGTGAAATGCATGTACCTAGAAGTTCGCATGTTTTGTAGCACGCTCGAGCGACAGAAGTCACGCTCGAGGGAGGATTTGAGTCTCACGCTCGAGCGAAGATCTAGTGTCCGTCGAGCGTGAAATGCAAGCAACTAGTACTTTTTCAAAGTTTGCAATCCGCTCAAGCGAAGGAAGTCAGGCTCGAGCGAGCCCTCACTTTTTGCATGTTCGCTTGAGCATAGACCCTATTTTCAGCAAGTTTTGAAAAATGTTTTCAAGTACATTTTTGCATCCTCATTCCATTCTAGGCATTCCTAGGCCATAATTAAGACTCTATGATGAGGATAATGAGATAGAAACACACCAAAACAAGAAAAGACTAAGTTATTATTTCCGGGTGTGTAATTCGGAATACGTTCATTTTGTAACTATGTAGGTCAAGCGCCACAAGGAAGTTGAATTGTCTACTTGTAACATCTATTATCTGTGAGTAATAACTTAGTAAAGCTATGTTCAACTTTATGTATTTTCTGTACACGATTTAAGATCTGTTGAGAGAAATGTCATGTTTTGCACTATGAATGATTGTCCGACAATAACAAGCATTTATGATATTATGCTATGATTCAAGTATGTTACAAGTGATATTACGCTATGATTCAAATATGTTACAAGTGACATGATGCTATGATTCAAGTATGCTTCAAGTTCCCGGTACCGGAGGTTCCTTATGGAACTGACAAGCTATCTATACCCGGTTGGAGGTTCCTAAGTGGAACTGACAAGTTTACAAGTTCCCAGTCCGGAGGTTTTTTTATGGGACTGACAAGTTATCTTTACCCGGCCAGAGGTTCTTCTATAGAACTGACAAGTATAATTTAAGTCACGCTGTGTGCGATATATCAGCACTAACGGATGTAACACGTAAGATTAAGCATGAACTCTAACTTTTTGTATACATGCTCAAAACAAGAATACGAATGTGAATTTCAGTTTCAACCACAGTTATGGGACATCATTCATTTACCCCTTTATTTTGTTATTATTCATCGGGCCTTCGCTCACTAGTTATTTATTATATATGTAGGTGAGCAGGTTCGTGATTAGGCTTAAGATGATGCCTGGGCTATTTTGTGTTAGTCAGCCACCTTTTGCGCCTCATGAGGAGGTTCTAGATCAAGTCACGTTTTGTGGCCATGTTAATATGAATGTGCAAGACTGTTCCTTTTGTTTTATGAACAAGTTCTCCTTTTGTATGTACTTGATAGTGACGTGTAAATACTGTACCTATGACGTCACTTGTATGTTTATAAAGTTAAAGATTTTCAGTTCCATGTACGTCTGCATAGCTCGATGGACTATGTATATTTCTTTATGTGATTACTTCCGCAGCCCCTAATCTCAAGTCAAGTCTTAAGAGGCCTTTGGTAATCCAAGGATTACTGGCCGATTACGACACTAAACTTATAGGGACAGGTTTGGGTCGTGACAGTTAGCCAGATTTGCTCCTCACATGGTAGACATGGACTATAAGAAAGCCCGCAAATTTGAAGGAGGATTGGACTTAGACATATTTGATCGAGTAGGCGTATTAAAGTTACCAACATATGTGCAAGTTCTTGACAGATCCTTGATGACGGAAGCCACCCTAGCTGCTATGAGACAAAGTAAGGCCCTAGCAACAACAACAACTGAATGGAGAGGAAAAAAGTCTGGGTATGGTTTTAGAAAGGGGCGTTCTTATGTGAGTAAAAAGCAAAACACAAGATCTACAAGCAGCTTAAGTCAGAGCAGTGGGTCTAATCCAGTTTGCCCTGATTGTGGAAGGAGGCATAGGGGTGTGTGCTACTAAGCATCCGGCGCTTGTTTTCGATGTGGCAAGATAGGTCATGTAGTGAAAGATTGCCCGCTTGGGTCTGATAATGCCAACCGCCCTATGGCGAGTTCAGCTGGATCCGCTTCTGCAGTCAAAACAAATGCAAAAGCTAATACTGGGAAAGAACCTCTAAGACAAGGAGTGTTTGCCTTGGTGCCTGGTGACGTACAGAACACCGAAGCTGTGGTGTCAGGTATACTCCCTATATGTTCTCAAAATGCATGTGCACTGATAGATTCTAGTTCTACATATTCTTTCATATTGCATGCTTTCTCTCGGAAATTAACTAGACCACTAGAACCTATGACATATGTGTTATCTGTATCTACACCGTCTGAGGGTTCTATGATATGTGCTTATGTTTATCCAGCAAGTCTATTGTGATTGGTGATATGACATTGTATGTTGACTTGTTGCCCTTGAACATTGATCATTTTGATTGTATTCTGGGTATGGACTGGTTGACTAAATATTGTGCTACCATTGACTGTGCAAGTAAATCTATTGTGTTTAGACCACCTAATATGCCTGAATTTATTTTTACTGGAAATGGGGTAGTTCCTCCCCCATACTTGATTTCGGCCATGAAAGCTATTAAATTGCTTAGGAAGGGATGTAGAGGCTACTTGTGTTGTATACTGACTGCATAATCTGATAGTGCTAATGCGGAAACAATTCTTGTTGCTTGTGAATTTCCCGATGTGTTTCCGAATGACTTGCCTGGAGACTTAGTTGATAGAGAAATTGAATTCACTATTGAAGTAACTCCGAGAACACAACCTATTTCCAAGACCCCCTATAGAATGTCAACCTCAGAATTGAAAACTCAACTTCAAGAACTGTTAAACAAGAAATTCATTCGTCCGAGCACTTCACCTTGGGGTGCTCCAGTTCTATTTGTCAAGAAGAAAGATGGATCTTTGAGGTTATGTATAGATTATCGGGAATTGAACAAAGTAACTATCAAGAACAAATACCCTCTACCCTGAATAGATAACTTGTTTGACCAACTTTAGGGAGCCCACATGTTTTCTAAGATTGACCTTAGATCCAGGTATCACCAGTTAAAAGTCAAGGTAGAAGACATAGAGAAAACTGCATTCAGAACTAGATACAAACATTATGAATTTTTGGTAACGCCGTTTAGGGTGACTAATGCCCCTGCTGCCTTTATGGACTTTATGAACAGGGTGTTTAAATCATATCTGGATGAATTTGTTGTTGTATTTATTGATGATATTTTGATTTACTCCAAAAGCAGGGAAGATCATGAGAATCACTTGAGAACCGTGTTACAAGTTCTAAGAGAAAAGAAGCTATATGCAAAATTCTCCAAATGTAAATTTTGGCTTGACAGTGTAGCGTTTCTAGGGCATGTAATCAACAAGGATGGTATTTCGATTGACTCTCAGAAAATTGAAGCCATTGTGAACTGCCGAAGACCAACTAATGTGTCAGAAGTGAGAAGTTTTCTGGGACTTGCAAGTTACTACAGAAGGTTTGTGAGAGATTTCTCAAAACTTGCTATGCCATTGACACAATTGACACAAAAAAAATGTGCCATTTGATTGGAATGATCAGCGTGAAATAGCTTTTCAAGAGTTGAAAAACCAAATTAGTGACTACACCAATCTTAACTATACCTAATGGTACTGATGGGTTCTAGATTTACAGTGATGCTTCATATAAAGGGTTGGGTTCTGTACTAATGCACAATGGGAAGGTAATTTCTTATGCCTCTCGGCAACTTCGTCCACATGAAAAAATTACCCAACTTATGACCTTGAATCGGCAGCTGTCGTCTTTGCGTTGAAGATTTGGCAACATTATCTGTATGGTGTAACTTGTGAAGTATATACAGATCATAAAAGTTTGAAATATTTCTTCACCCAAAAGGAATTGAACATGGGACAACGAACATGGTTAGAATTGATTAAAGATTATGACTTGTAGATTTTGTACCATCCAGGAAAAGCAAACACAGTTGTTGATGCTTTGAGCCATAAATCCACAAGTAAATTGTTGTGCTTACTCACCGGTCAGAGAGACTTGATATGTGACTTAAAAAGAAATGAAATTGAAGTTGTACTGCGTGAACAAGGTGGAATCTTAGCTGTTATTTCTGTTCAACCTGCAATAATTGAAGAAATTAGAGAGAAACAACTTAAAGATGAATTCTTGAAAAAGGTTGCCTCATGCACGAGGCTTTTGTTTTGATTTTCTTTTATTTACTTTTGATGGTCATGGAAGACCAGGTCTGTATATAAACCTTGGTTTTTGGTCTGCCAATTTCTAAATGGTCCTGGACATGCATAATCTTTTATGTTCTGTTGGGTGTGAGATATAACATGTCTATTTTGTCATTTTTATGTGTGCATAGCTCAATGGACAAGTTTTTATATTTTGCTTCCACTTATGGCCTCATATATTGTATTATAAATTTTGTTAATTCTATTTTTGAGGCTCGGTAATCTAGGATTACTGTCTGGTTATGGTCTAAACCCATAGCGGCGGGTTTGGGTTGTGATAGTCACAGTACACAATAACAATCCGAACTAGGTTAGCACTTCTATATGCACCTAATCATTTGCTGGCACAAAACCAAGGTTGGTAAGGCACCAACCAAACCACCAAGATAAAAGCAAAACACCACTCAAAATTAATCCAACACCAACAACTCATCAACAAAACCACAACATAGCAACAACCATTAGTGAAAAAATAGAGCCACTTAACAGAGCAACTGTTACTAAATCTTCATACTGCTATAACAGAGCAGCTATATTTTCATACCTTTGTGATCGGAGATGGTGTTCTTGCAAGAACTCGCAACAAAAATTGTGATAAAAAAAAAACTTAGATTATGAAAGTGGCAGCATATAAATCATCAATTGTAGGAAACGTGAGACAAAGAGAAGATTTTTTTTTTTTTTTAATTTTTAGAGATAGTCGTTGCCACTAATGTAACTGCGTGTTGTTGCATAAATATAGAATCATAGAACTTTCTCTCTCTAGGTAAAACATATTCTTTCCTTTTTCTTCTTCTTTTTTTTTTTTTGTTTTTAATGATGTATTGGGGGGTCCACCAAAATGAGTTGGTTACTGCCAACACATTCATGAAGCCTTTCCTGACAAATTCTTCCTGACCCCAAGCATTATTGTTTTTGAGGTTATTTTAGTCTAATTTTGATATTAAAATAGACTTGTACTAAATAGTCCTTGTACTTTAATTCAGGATAATAGCGATTTTTTTTTTTTTTTTTTTTTTTTTTTTTGGTGTTGCATTTACAGTTGCTCTTTCTTGGCGACAGGTGAGTGGTTTTGCATGTTACGTACTTTTGATAAAATTCTCCCTTACCCATTAAATTGTTCTATAAAATAGTTTATTTAGTGCATGTGATCATTTATTACTTAAAAGCATTTTTATGAGAAATTTAGAACTGCTTTTTCAAAATGATTAATAATATAGAAAGAATAATATAATGATTAATAATATAGTTATATATGGTATGAATAATATAATAATATAGTAAGAAACAAAGAAACAAAGAATTAAATTGAAAAGATATGAAATATAGTAATATATATGGTATTTCAAAATGATTATATATGGTATATATAGTTATATATGGTATGAATAATATAATAATATAGTAAGAAACAAAGAATTAAATTGAAAAGATATGAAATATTTTTTTATTATGAAATAATAACCACTGATTTCACACTGAAAATGCCAAACTGGAATTGGCTTCAATCTCAGACACCCCACCCCCAATTCCTTTCCCTTGCCATTTTATTTTATTTTATTTTTTATTTGAATAAAAATTCCCTTCCCTTTATAAAGCTAGACTCTCTCCACAATTCTCTTCATCTTACTCACGTGGCATCAATCCCCCAACTCTTTTTCTCTTGTTCTTTCTCCACAATTCTCTTTTTTTTCCCTCTTTGTTATTTAAATTGATATATATAATGAACATGCACAAAAATACATATATGTACCCATCATTTGCTACCAGTATTCTCGACGAAATTTACCGTTCCATGGATGGCGGGAACGGGAAATGCCAAGAATTGAAGTTTTACAACAATAGAATCGTCTAAACTACATCTATGTGCCCGTCATTCGCTTCTAGTATTCTCGACGAAATCTACCGTTCCATGAATGGTGGGAACGAGAAATAGAGTCAGGGCAGTACTATCATGGACGAAGACATGGAGAGCCTCCGCCAAGCATGTCTCCTCAAGCATGAGAAATTGAGGACTTCTTGTTTTACCACAAAGAGGCCAAAGCCAGTGAAGACTACTAGTGTTTCGGATAAAATGGGGAATTTGAAAAATGAAGATGGCTTGATAAAGTCGAAATTGAGAGCTTTAAAGATCTTCAGCAATTCAAATAAGGGAAAACAACCGATTTGGCCTAGGGCCAAGCTCGCGAGCTTTTGTAAACTCTCTGTTCAGTAATGGAAATTCGAAGAAGACGAAGAACAATAGTAGATTTACTGGGAATAGCAATAGTAGATTTTGGGAAATTCGAGCTTGATCACTTGGCATTTACTGGGAATAACAATAGTAGATTTTGTGAGGAACTTCCACTTTATGCTAGTGGTTTGATTCGTTAGTTTCATAGTAGTTATCTTTTTTGATAATATCATTTCTTTTGTGTGAGGGCCGGTCATGTTATTCATCTAGTCCTCTCCGTTTAAACTTGATTTACTATGGTATTAGCGTTGGATTTTAATGTAAGGTTTCGGTTTGACCGTTGGATGGTTGTTTTGAAAACTCCCTCTTAAATTTCGTATTTTATTTGTTTTGATTTCGTGAGTTCCACTTGTTCCGGAGGGTGCGAGATCAGGTTCGGATTGTCTGGGAATGAGTCGAGAAAATTCTGGGCAGGAGTACCATGGCCCCACGTGCGGGGGCCTTGGGCTGCACGTGTGAGATAGGTGCCGCACGTGCGGAAGGTGAGGCCGCTCATGCAGAATACAAGGGATAATTTGGGTGCTCACTGAAATAAAAGCACGTGGAGCAGTAGGTGCGGGGAGGAGGCAACTGCACGTGCAGGGATAAAGGTTGCACGTGCAGGAAGCACGCTCCGCACGTGCGGGGGCAAATGCCGCATGTGCGGGACGGGCTGAGTTCGAAAATTAGCTTTTTTTTCTTCTTCTTTTGTGTTGTGTGTATCATTTTTGGAACATTTCTCTCTCACTCTAAACATCATTTTACTCCTCTCTAAAAACTCTCACCAAACTCCAAGAACCTTTGATTTCTTGCAATCCATTGAGTTTTGATCCATCTTCTTTCACAAATCTTGGAGAGCAAAGCAATAACTCCACCTTGTACGGTAGAGATCGAATTTCTTCAACTTTGGATTTTAGGGTTTCATCAAATCCCTTCATCAAGCTTGAGGTAGGGACTACTTTGAGTTGTATATACATGTTTTGGAATGTTGATGTTGATTTAAAGGTTTTCTTGAGGTTATTATGTTGGCTTCGATTTTGTGGCCCAAAATGTAGAGATCTTCAAAGGTAGGTTTTAAAAATCTCAAATCTTTCTAAGATGGCTTCTTGAGGGTTGAAATCATCTTAGGTAAGAAAATGGTGTGTTCCTTTGAGTCCCATTCAAGTGTTTTGTGTGTGTGTGTTTTTGTAAAGAAGAAAACCTAGAAATTTTGGGGATTTCCTTGAATGAAAGAAGATAAGGGTTTATGGTTGATATTATATTTATATATTCATAGTTGTGTGCCATGATAAGTAAAGAAAGTGGAGAATTCTTTGTTTTATTACAAATGCATATATATCAAAGATGGGTTTCTTGACATATAAGAATTATTGAGGCTGGAGGTTGTTGTCCAAGTTTTTGCTATAGCTTTGAAATGATGAAAATGATGGAAGTGCATGAATTGTGGACATGTTGTTATATATATTGATAAATAGTAGCAAACTTTTGGGGCATTTGAAAAGAGAAAAAGGATATTTTGATCATTATGGAACATTTGTTAAAGCATGTTAAAAATGGAGAAAACATGATGTAGTATGGATAATTGTTGCATTGGCTTCTCTAAAACCTTGCATGTCATGACTTTTGATTGGGAATTGGAACTTTCATTGAAAAAGAAATATGGTGAAATGAAATTATGGAAATGTTTAAGGGGTAAATACGTTGGTAAGTCCAGATAGGAGGTGTAGATGTAATTGGTTAAGTTAACCTAAGTCTCCGAAGTGAAAGATTGAAAACACGCGCGGAGGAGGTACAACTTCCCTTCCGGTTAACAACCGGTAAAGTGGGGTTTTTGGTAGTACTAGTTGAACCTACTTGCAGACACCAACCTAGGGATTACCTGAGTCGTATTTACCGCCCTTATTGAATAAAATTGTAAATTTCAGAATTGTTGAAATTTCAACTGTTGTTGAACATGGTGACTTTAAAAAAAAAAAAGCGTGTAAATGAAATTCTCTTTAAATTGGCATTGCATGGTATTTGCATTTAATTTTGGAAATCTTGCATAACTATATATACTTTGTAAGGGTTCTCTACTGGGCTTTATGCTCACCCCTATGGAATTTTGGTGCAGGAAAGGATGTGGTGATCCCATCGAGTTGAGGGCGTGGTCATATTTTTGTGAAGAGTAAATGACTCTACTTTGTTGTGAATTATTTGCTACCGAAGGGCTTTAAATGTATGGGTTCGTGAAACCATTTTTGTGTAACTAGGCTCAAGCCTTGGAATATGTAAGGCCTTAAGGGCATTTTATTTATTTTGGGATTTGATACTCTACATGCTATAGATTCATGTGTTTTCATACTGTTGAATGTATAATTTGCATGTTGAACTTTTGTGCACACTTTATTGATTAATGACAAAAAGGTTGGAGATCTATCTTTGTTCCTTGACAAATGTTGGTTAATGCACCTCACTCGTGTTGTTTTATTTCGGGACATTACATTTTGAATATGTGAATACGCTTTTGATTAAATCAAATCTGTGATGGGTTGTTATTATTATCATTGTTAATTTTTCTGTAGTGATTTTGATTTCGATTTTGATTTTGATTTTGATTTTATATATATATATATATATATTTCTCTAGAATTGGAATTAGAGGCTGTGTTTGGAAGGGTTTTGGAACTTTAGTTCTACCTTTTAGTTTGCATATGACGTTTGTTTACAACGTTCAAAAATTAATTCAATGCTTACTTTTGAAAACTCGGTCGAAGGCGGAAAAATTTGGGCTAGCGGCTAGGATTTTTTTTTTTTTTTTTTTTTTGTGCGCAATTGACACGTTATTTTTTATATATTCAACAAAAAATATTTTCTGAATTTTTTTTTAAAAAAAAATTATGAGCTTTAATAGAGTTTTGAGTTGTTTGTTTAGTTATGAGTTATAAGTTTTTGTATCAAATATCATATGTCACATCAAAAATTTTCCACTCAATTCAAAACTCTTTTCAAAACTCATTCATTAAACAAATTTTTCACACTCAAATCATGATTTCCAAAACTCACAAACTCAAAATACAACTCCTATTCTCAAATCATATTTAGAAAATCTTACCAAACGCTACCTTTAGCTTGCTTCAACATGTGAAGAGTGTTAGGATCCAAATCCCTAAGACCGAGAAAAAGAGGCAATTGTTTGGTTGTCTATCGCTCTCAAATGTTCATATTTTCTTGGATCTTAAGTAAGACCTTTCGAAGATAAAAAAAAAAAATCTTAAAAAATTTGAAATGTAAGCTATTTTTCTTTTCATATTTCCTTCTTTCTTTTATTTTATTATATATATATATATATATTGTGACAATCAAATTCAAAATCTAAACACAAATTTAGTTTGTAATCACATTTAACCATGGCAACTCTCTATATTTCTATGATTTAGTTACCAAAGTTTTTTAACGGGGATGTAGCACTCCTATATTTTTTTACTTTTGAGAAGAGCATATAGATGAAATTGGCTACCCTAAGAAGGAAGAGGAAGTGATAAAACTGCATTAAGAAATGATACGGTGAAATGAAATTCGGTGGCTCAACAAACCAAAAAAAAAAAAAAAAAAAAACAAAATGCAATTTACCTCATTGTATAAAACGTAGAGAGAAAATTATTATTATATAAAACAAAAATGTTGTGTAATTTTTAGATTCCAAAAGCATTAATTCATCTATATTTTTTTGGAAATTCTAAATTTAAAAAATACAAGAAGACGCATTATTTAATAATTCAATTATATATATTTATTAAGGTTGTAATTAATTATTTGATCATCATAGTAACACATTTTACATTTTCTATTATTGACCTTTCAAATCCCTTAATTAATGGATTTTTCAAAGTAATTATATGGAAATCAAATCATTTGAAAAAAAAAATTGAAGAATCCATTCATTTATTCAATTATATATATTTTTTAAGGTCGTAATTAATTATTTGATCATTATAGTAACACATTTTACATTTTCTATTATTGACCTTTCAAATCCCTCAATTAATGGATTTTTCAAAGTATTTATATGGAAATCAAATCATTTGAAAAAAAAAATTTGAAGAATCCATTTATTTATTTATTATTATTATTATTATTTTGGCACAAGAACACTACTTTAAAATGTTCGCCTAAATTTTATTTCTTATTGAATTCTAAGGACTCTACAATAATTAGTGATTTGCATGGGACAATTTTAGTGAACATATTAACAACATAGAACTCAACCCCAAAAGTTAGTTGTTAAGGCAAAGGTGCCCTCATGTTCATATACTACACTACACTTTAGAAGCCCTACACTTAGGGTGTGTTTGATTGGAGGGATAAGGGGGGGGATTATTTACTGTGCGGATTGTAATCCGCACATTATATTTTATTAATCATATAATAATTCGGTCCAAGGTTCAATTTTCTGGAACCGACTTGGGTGGGCTCCTTTTGGGGCTTTGGTACAGACTGCAACCAACCAACCCAACCTCTGTGCACCCCTATACCTACCAACCAATTTGTAAGAGAACTATTCCACTAAAACACAGGAGAATATGATATTTTTAAGATGTCTATCAGAGAGAGAGAGAGAGAGAGAGTTGCAAATCACGTGAAGACATCAGATTTCTGCAGGACATCAGCCCTTTGAATGAGTAAATTTAAATCACAAATTTAGAAAAAAATAATATCCATGTAACAAATATAATCACAATTGTGAATACCCGTAGAAGGGTAAATAACCAACCCTGTCCAGCCTTCGCAAGACATCTAACTGCTGCAGACCACTCTACTGAATGCACCTGCTCCATCCCTGGAATAGCATCTGAGTGCAATACAGGCAATGAAGAAAAGAGGACCTCCATGCAATTTTCCATGTTTGACACATACTCTCGAGTGTCAAGAGAAGTTTCCATACAAAGATACAGACCATACCTGCCTATGATAGACCTCAAGGTCTGATCCTAGGACGCGGAGGTAACTGGGATACAGGTCAGCCACTTGTTCGAGGGTGAGCTGGCCTCCATTCAATCACACCCTATATGAGGAGGCCTTCATGCATATATATTTTTCAATGACCAGCCATCCTTAATCATCTATGCAGAAAGTGACTGCAACCTTGGAGAATAAGAATTTTGATTACTATGCCGAGGAGAGTATGTGGTTTTCTCTGTGCAGGATATAAGCATATTAGGAGCACAAAAAGGTGCAACAATTTAAAGTGCATAACCAACAAGAGCACTCCACTTTCACAGACTAGTGAAAAGGTAAAAGGACCATCAATGATAAAATAGTTTTGTTCGGTTTTCAAATCTCGAAATTGTTTTCAGAAAATTAGCTTCAAAGAGACAGCTTTTCAGAAACACCAGGATCATGTTTTATGTTCCTTTTCATTATTACAATCATGTGATGAGTGGAAGTGATGCAGCTGTAATAGACCAAAATTTTAAAGGAGTAATTCACATTCATCTTAGAGCCCAACCACAAGGAGTAATTCACAAAGAGAGTCTGAGGCTAAAATTACAGCACAATGGCACTCTAAATATTCCTTAGAAGTCAAAAAGAAAAGGGAGCATCAGCATTAGATAATTTTGGATAATTAGACTTTATTTTTATTTTATTTTTTTCGATGAAGTATTAACTTTAGAGAACATGAAAATATTTGTAACTATTTTGAGTATTTGTTTATAATTTTTTATGTAGCAACCTGCACCCAGCTTCACCTAGTCGCATGCAAACAGCCCAGTTCATGACCAATGTAGATTATAAGCAAAAGGGATTCCTATATGCGCCTATTCAATTGAGCAGCCATTTAAAGTACAGTTGTAAAAAGGTAGTCTCAATAATGCATAACTTTTGTTATGCAGAAACGTCAATAATAAAAATAAAAAGTGTTATGCAGATATAAGGGTTCAAATAAGTTTCATATTAAGACCTTGTTTAGTTTCCTTACACAAAGAGATAAAGCTAAACCTTAACAGATCATGATTCATGACACATGGTAGAGGTAGTATTTCCCCCTGGTTGAGTGGTGCAATGCAACCATGCAACCGATTTCAGGGGAATATTGCTTCCTTTTCTATTTGTTTGCTTGCCATGAGTTTGGATTTGATGTGCAATCATGTTCTTTCATTGTTTGTTACATTAAAAGATTGGGCGGTGAATACTGGACTGTAGTGTATGTTGGGTTGGTCTTGTAATACTACGAATTTGTGTGCCAGAGTGACTTTATGGCCTAGCTTCTCAGTCTGTCAGTAGTTAAATTTGTAGACTATGCCTGTCCACCAAGTATGCGCTCTGCATTTGAGTGTATTATTGTGGTCTTTGGCCTAGCCTCTGTGGTTGTGAGGGGTTTCACATTTTTAGGCTAGCCGTTTTTTCTTTCCCTTGCGAAATGTGTGCCTTTAGGTTGATGTTCCCTGTCTATGGTGTGTTCATGGGTTAACCCTTTGGAGTGTGTTTAGAGCTTCATTGTAATATCTTCTTTTTTTGTAATAAAAACTAAATTACCTAGTACCAACCAATTAAATAATTAAATAAATACATAAAGCTAAACCTGAACAGACAAACAACTTCGAAAGCAAACGAAGCTCATGATTTTTGTCCCAATAAATAAACGAAGCTCATTTCAATTTGAATATCATGATTCTAATCCTTATTTCACCTGCATTTTTACTATACATAGAGATTCATCTTACCTCTATTAGTTCCAACAGTTGTTTTACTAGAATCAGGAAAGAGCAATTAGAGTGCTAGAAAGTCATAATGAGTGTGAAATCATACAAAAATGCAAATAGAAAAGGGAGAGATTTGAGCACGTGGATACAGGGGCCAAAAACACAAGGAGGAAAAAATAACATCGCAAAAGAAGGCTGTGAAAATATATTTCTGAAAGACTAGAAGAAAGAAAAACTAAAAGATTCTATCAATCAAATAACATGAACAAGCGAGGAGCAAAATAAAAAAATAGAGTAGAAAAAAATCATTAGTTGAACTCACCAATCATCTCTTGCTTCATCCTTTCATGCTTTTCAGCAGCTAATGGCTCCAAACGTTGGGTGGTTCTCCTAGCTTGGACATCAGATTGATCCAATTCCAAGACTTTCTTCAGATCTGCAAAGCAATAAAAGGAAGAAGCAAAAATGAGAGGGTAAAAAATGTTTTACCAAGGATCAGAACATTATACAAGGAAACATTAACAGATATATTTTGCTATTGAGAGAGAGAGAGAGAGAAAGAGTGCAAATGCAAGATTGAGAGCAAAGGCAACCTGCAGGTAGCTATCATTTTATGTATTGATAATAATGTACATCTACTGAATCTAAATTTACCAGCAATAGCCTCTTCAAAGTGTTCAAGCTTCTCATGAGCCTCTCCTCTTCTAAGCTTCAGATAATTAGGATTTAGTTCCAATGCTTTCGTGCAATCCTTTATTGTGTCCTCATATTTTCCCTGAGATAATGTTACACAGAAAAAATAATTAAAAACTATCTGAGACAGAAAATCATCAAATGCCCCAAGCAACCAACTGAACTGGACAAAGAAGGCAGTGATGGTAGAAAACTCCAATAGCAACAGATATAGAATTTGATAACTGTTTCCATTTCTTATATCAATAAGAATACAGAAAGAAAAAATTCAGAAAAAAAAGTTTCACCACAGGATTAGAGGAATGACACAAGCATTCAAAGAAGAACAACCTTAAGCGTAGGATGCCATTTTTCATGCAGTGAATGCTTTTTAGGCTAGAAAACCTGCCTTTAGTCTGATCCAAAAGTCAAAAACCCATCAAAAGCTCCCAAGAGTATCAACAATCTCTAAGAGCATGCTAATTCTAAATTTCTTAACAAAGCTTAACCCTTTGGCCTTCTAAATTGCTCTTCAACATTATCAGCTTCTTCAAGACCAAACCATTTGAAGGAGAAAATTACCCGTTCATCATCAAAAGACATCATACCCAATTGAAGCAGACCTCAACAATAACAGTCATCGAGTTCAAGTTCAACAGAGTCTCAGGGGATAGCATTGAAAATTAATTGTGGAATTACAACAACAAATTGAAGAAACCACAGCTCCTAACCCTCTCTAATAATTGTGTGATAAAATAGTATTAACCTGTTTTCACCAATTTCTGGTTAGGTGGTCATGTATTTTCCAGTGGTAGATTTATGCCTTTTTACCCCTTAAGCTCAAAAATAACATGTCATTCTTTGCATTTTATCCATCATTTTCCTTTGACTGAATAATGAAATTTGTTTCCTTTTTGCAAAACCACAGGGTGGGAGTAAACCTGAAGTAAAAAATCTTAGGCTTATGTTGAAGTGTCTACGATGTGAAATAGTGGTGTCCTAACGCATCTAAAAAGGTAAACTTACATTGAAACAAATGCAACTAATACAAAAATATCATAGATAGAAAAAACGTACCAGCTTTAAGAAACATAATGCACGGTTTGCATGGCATATTGAACGTATTTCAACATATGCCGGCATGTCTGGTGCAACTTTTAAAGCAAGATCATACTGTGACAATGCCTCTTCATATTGCCCATTTCCAAATAGTCTATTGCCTTCCAATTTTGCATCATTTGCTGCTGCCAAGGCTTTCTTCTTTACAAAATGACATGAAAAATTAGATATTAAACCTTACGGTGCTACCCTCAGAAATATAAGAAACTTAAGGGCAAACAAATATCTCAAATATTAACACAAAAAACACATGATTTAACATTGTCTACAAAACAATAAGAAGCGCAGAACACTACATCTATGTCCTATGCATATACTGATCAACCCTTTCAACAAAACAAATCAGCAGACCTATCAGTTACATTTGAATCCCCATGATGCACTCAACAAGAAGCATGTAGTAAATATGGGGTCATATTATTTGCTACTCAAGGAGGAAAACAAAATTCATTCATTCAAGATCCTGAATCTGACTTGAGATGATTCATGTATTCGTCACAAGTGAATTGCAGTTTTTTTTTACCAGAAACCACCTATATTGCAAACATGAAACTTTTAAGTAAAAGTACAAAGTTGTGGCTCGACATCAGGAGCTGCCACTATAGCAAGTTCTAAGCCCACCTGTTCAACATTTGATATTGTTGTTGGTGACATGTCAATTTAATTTCCCTGAGCCAACCAAATTATGTCAGAACTTAAAATGCAGTCATCAGACTCACCTTCTAGTACCAAAAAAATGAGGACATCTAAGTTTTATGAGTGCCTTGTTAATGGATATCCTGAGCCTCTTCCAAAACTTCTATAAATAGATCATATGTCCTGGCTTGAATGGTAAGAACACAGGATTTGACTTCAGCAATTAAAAAATTCAGAGTATTAACTTGTGCAGGAAACTGCTATTTTGATATTTTGCCTCAATATAGTGGAGGTACGATCAGTGTTGGTAAAAGCATGCTTAAAGCACAACAACAAGAGTGCTTTTTGTAATCAAAGTAAAGAGCATTTACATAAGTGTGTTTTTTTTAGCCTTTTTTTTTAATTATTTTTTGTTTAAAAAATATAATTTATTAGTTTTAAATTTAATCTTTACATCATAATAGTATTGAATGGGCCCTTGATTTTTTATTTATTTATTGATAAATAAACCAACTTTATTAAAAGGCATCAAGGAAATGGGCCCTTGATTTGTGATGACAATGATAATGTTCTTATGCTTTATGAAGATGATGATTGTACTCTTCAGGATTGTATTGCATTTTGCGTTATGCATAGAAGCCACTACATACAGTTCTAGTGCTTTTTGGTCTTTACCTTTTGGATATATTTTTATTCAACCATGTACTTTATTTTGATCATGGCTATCAAATATCAAGGTTGTGAATTTTTTGTAAAGCACAAGAGAAATTATATAAAAGTGATGTTAAAATTTGTTTGTCACTTGATTGTCATATTATCCATTGATATGTATTTTCAAATTTTGTTTCATAGAATTTCAAGAAATTGAACAAGCTCATGTAAAATTTGCACCCATAACCTTCGTACATTGCATAAGACTCTAAACATTTTAGTGAAAAGGCTAAATATAAAAAATAAAAAACAAATACGCCCAAATAGTACACATTAATGTGTGTTTGGGAGGTGAAATAT
This sequence comes from Camellia granthamiana, assembly GCA_036172215.1. Taxonomy (NCBI): domain Eukaryota; kingdom Viridiplantae; phylum Streptophyta; class Magnoliopsida; order Ericales; family Theaceae; genus Camellia; species Camellia granthamiana. The sequence continues at coordinate 230,922 of JAXFYN010000122.1, forward strand.
TGGGTACACACCTAACCTTTGGCATAGTGGACAAAGTGATTGTCTCGAGATTTAAACCCATAATCTCAAGGTTATTAGGCCAAGTTTTTACCATTGAACTAATGGTCACTCCTTAGTTAAAAGGCTAAATATATTGTACATTATTTTTATAAAATGTGCATTTTACTTCAATTAAGCACACAACACACACTTGCCCTTTGCGCCTAGCTCCAAGAGGCTTTGTGCTTAAGTGCACCTTATGCTTTTACCGACACTAGGTAAGCTAAGTGTAAAAATTTAAATTTTGTAATAAGGCGATAAGTTTGAACATAGAGAGATAATAAAGACAGAAAAGAGGAAAAAAAAAAACACAAAACACAAACGTTTAACGTGGTTCAGTCAATATTGGCCTACATCCACACACACAACGCCCTATTGGCTACATCTTTCATTCACTCAATTTAATACTCTTGTTTACATGATACACCATATATAGAGTGGGAGATACAATCAAATCCCTTCAATTAAGGAATTGAAATAAATCAAAAATACAAAAAATCATAATAAGCATAAATATGGGATCTTCATATATTCTGACATCTTCCACATCTTCTGATATCTTTGGCAATATAATTTTGTCTCCAACAATGTGTTGGAATGTGTCCCACATCGCCTGGAGTTGCCCCATTTATACTGGTTATAAGGCTCCAGTTTCTCTCTGCTTAATATCTGGGTTTTAAGGAAAAGTGTGGGTTAGGCTTTTCAATTCATTCAACACATATTATATATAATCTGTAGGAAATTTAATGTATTATTGATTCATATTCAATATACTTATATTACAAGACCAAATGACACTCCTTATATAGGAGATATTACAAACATCATCATAACCCATTAAACCCATTATATACCACTTACATATTATATATTTCCACTATCTACCACTATATATTTCCACTATCTACCACTATCATATTATACACTCACCTAACACACTCACACCACCTACCACACTTGGTGGAGTTTTTACATTTACATTAAACACATTCAACAGCCCCCCTCAAACTCAAGGAGGATAGGAACTAACCAACTTGAGTTTGGAGAGAAAGTAACAAAACAGGAAAATAAGCTGACAAATAAAATAAAAGTGGATAGGAGACACTGTATGGTCGTGTCAGACCGATGTAGAAGACAGTTTATGGGGTCATGTCGGACCGTTGTAGAAAACAGTTTATGGGGTCATGTCGGACCGTTGTAGAATACAGTTTACGGGGTCATGTCGGACCGTTGTAGAAAACAGTTTATGGGGTCATGTCGGACCGTTGTAGAATACAGTTTACGGAGTCTTGCCGGACCCATGTAGGAGACAGTTTACGGGGTCTTGTCGGACCGTTGTAGAAAACAGTTTATGGAGTCTTGCTGGATCCATGTAGGAGACAGTTTACGGGGTCTTGTCGGACCTTTGTAGAAGACACTATATGATTGTGTCGAACCGTTGTAGCAGATAACCGAAATCAATATCGGGACAGTTTACCGAGTCTTGTCGGACCCAAATAGGAGCTAACCGGAATCAATGTCGGGACAGTTTACAGAGTCTTGTCGGACCCATATAGAAGCTAACCGGAATCAAAGTCGGGACAGTTTACCGAGTCTTGTCGGACCCTTATAGGAGCTAACCGAATACCAGCAAACAAGGTTGAAGAGAAGGCCAGTTGAATAAACAAGACTCTGTCATTGGCTGGTGACATCTCTTGCCTAAGCATTGATCCCAGTACTAGAGATGCTATTGAAACTGGTCCCACTGCAGGGTCCCTAGAGCTTCCAAGAACAGCATACACAAGAGGAGGAACAAAGCTTGAATATAGGCCAACAATGGGAGGCAGATTAGCCAGCTTAGCATAGCTGATTCCCTGGGGAATGGCTAAGCTAGCAATGGTAAGGCCAGAAACAATGTCAGATTTAAGGAGTTTGAAGCTGTAATTGGGACCCCACTCAAGTATAGGGAAGATGTATTGAGCTCCAAGACTGAATTTCTGCTTCAATGGCTGCCCTTTGAGACTTGATCCACGAATAACCAGCTGGAATAACCTGAAAGTTTGCACCATCAAAGACAAGGTCAATTGAACCCAGGTCGAGCAGCCAGTTAATGAACAACCTGAAATATGGCCTTGGATTAAAAGATGACTTCTTCTCCTCTGCATCTTTCTGAACAAGTCTCATAGTCACTCCCAGAACCTTGGGCAAAAGAGAGAGTTTGTTTGATCCCTGGTCCACCGGATAAAACTTTAAGATCGAAAAGACAAGTTTTGCATAGATATCGATAGCAAGGAAGGAGAGGGGCTGGACTTGTTGAGATGATTGCTGATGGCCAGAAGCGGAAAAAAATGATCTGACATATCATCTCCTTTCAGCAGTCCACTTTGCTGCAATTGTAAGACAAAATGGGCACAAGCTGCATCATTTGTACCAGCAAGTTCACATATCCTGTACCAATCCGCAAACAACACAGAAACCTGCTCACGAAAACCAGCAGGATCAGGTTCCATCGACTCAACAACATTATAGTCTTCCCTGCTTGCTACAGCATGACCAGGAGCCTTTTTCTCTCTAGCTTGTCTGGTGCTATCCTCCTTGCCAATAGACACAGCAGCATTATTAGCAGCAGGATCCCTGGCAGAACCAATAGCTCAAATGCCCTACCAGTTGGCCCTTCGGTTTCATCTGTCAGTGCTGGCATGTCCTGGACATTTAACTCAGCGTCAGGACAACTGAACCCAGGCAAAACTGAGGTGATAGCACCAAGCAAGAAGGACAAAGTGCTGAATAAAGCAGTGGCAAGTGCTGGTTTGCACATCTTATGTGGGTTATAGGTGCAACGCTGGCTCTTTGTGCTAAAGCCCTCAACAGAGCCCAAGAAAAGGAATATTAATATTGCAAAAGCAACCATGAAAATACCCACATACTGGTATTCAGTAAATAAAAAGGATGTAGCACCTTCTGTTAGTATGGTAGGTAGTTTCAAGAGGAAGAGAAAGCCAAAGTATCCAAAAAAGGTTCAACCCTGCAAACCCAGGTCCTCCACCAGATCCAGAACGGTGGCTACCTAAGAGGGAGAGGTCGAGTTACAGGCCAAAGAGAAAGGATAAGAGATCGGCACATCCAACGGTCGGAGTACGAGCAAGCCGTCAAAGTCGCAGATCAAGTTCTGTCAATTGTCTCTAAGGATGAGGACGCGATTCGTTGCAAAATCGTGGCTTCTTAATACACTGCATGCAGATCTACGAAGTTCAAAGAGAAGTAGCAGCATCATTCACCAGTGCTTTCAGGGCGAATTGGAGGTTGTAAAAGAGATTCATAGCAGATCTTTCGCTGAGAAGAGAGAAAATGGTGATGAACAGAATAATCTCAGTGCTGCAGATGGTGGAACTGAGCAGAATAATGTTGTCGCAGAAACTAGCAGAATGCCATTCTTAATGCTTGGACTAGATTTGCCGCCACCACCTCTTTTCAAAGATGTGATGGAGAAAAATATAATTCCACAGGTTCCACTTTTCAACATACTGAAGAAGTTTGATGGTTGTAGAGTTGTGGCAGCGGAGTAGAGGTCCGGTGGGCGGCCAAGGCGAGGTTGCCGCCCGTCGGTGAAGTGAAAATAATAGGTTCTAAACCCGCTCTGATACCATGTAGGAAATTTAATGTATTATTGATTCATATTCAATATACTTATATTACAAGACCAAATGACACTCCTTATATAGGAGATATTACAAACATCATCATAACCCATTAAACCCATTATATACCACTTACATATTATATATTTCCACTATCTACCACTATATATTTCCACTATCTACCACTATCATATTATACACTCACCTAACACACTCACACCACCTACCACACTTGGTGGAGTTTTTACATTTACATTAAACACATTCAACATAATCACCTCTATCTTTTCTCTCTTTAGATTGTGTAATCAATCTTGACAATACTTGCTTTATTCTCTTCCGACGATGACAAGGCTTGGCAAGTGCCTTTATCTTGTCTTTACAAGAAACAAAAATAACAGATTCTCACAACTGTTGTGAGTTCTCAAGTGCTCAACAAATTAATTATGAGTTTGTAATATCGTTTTTAAAATGACATCTTCAAATTTATCATAAAAAGATTTCTATTGTGGCATAACAAGTTCCTATTGGATATAGAGACAAGATATGCATAGCATACGATACAAACACGACAATACGAAATAATCTAAAAAAACAAGATATAGGTAAGGCCAAGATACTTTAAAAAAAAAAAAAAAAAAAACAAATTTTAGTATTATATTATCCATGATGAGCACAAAAAATAGTGAGAAATTAGATATCTATTCTATTATTAAAAGGGAACAGTGGTTTTGGTGTCATGAAGCCACTTCTCAGAAATTTTTTCCAATTTTTCCTAAAATGACCTTAATTTCTCACACTTACATTTTAATTAGGGGTACAATTGTAAATTAAAACAACCAAATCCACTTTCCCACTTCCTACTCTCCACGTCTCCACCCCTCAGGCAGTTATGACATCATTGCATTTTGCATTTTCATCTGATTTCACCGAAAAATTCTTAACAACTTCACTGTATTTTGCATAAAAAATTCTGAAACGTCTCTTCTGAAAGCATCCTGTGGATCTATGATTGGTTGAATGTTTCTATTTGATAAGTTCTCTTTTGTATGAATGTGTCTCTTCACTGTATTTTGTATCTCAACTATATCTTTGTTGTAGTTCTCTTCCCCTGTATCAAGGTTTAATCCATTTTCAATCTATAAATGTTAGGTAATGTTGATAATGCCAATATTAGCACAATGCAATACACGCTGATAAATTACTCTAAATCTAACGAAACCCTTCGTATTCCATTCGCTGGAGTAAAATCAGTCCGACGATTGACCAGAGAAATCCTAGGCGAAGTACAGAGCCTTAGTGAACCAAGAACGATGGAATGTTGGTAGACCAGGACCGAAACAGTTTGAAGAAGTACAACTTTCATGGTTTTGGAATTAGAAAAGTTTAATCTGAGTACTTCATTGAGGTTCTTAAACTGTATAAAGATCGTGGGTTGAGTCAACATATATATATATAGGAGTGTGAGACACCATTAAATTTGAGAGAAGTTATTGGTTGGTCTTAGTGATCCAGATCTTCACTCAAGATCTCTCTCTTATCCTCTATACTTTGCAATTTCTGTGTGTGTGTGTTTTGAAATTGGTTGATTGGGAAGTCATTATTATTGTGAAGTCATTCTTAAACTTTCTGGGTTCATCTTCTCATCACCAGTTGCAATGGAGTTCTGAGGAAGAAAAGAGATTTGATCTGGTGTGGTAGGATTGCAAATAGATGGTTATGATAAATAGAATTTTGATATGATTTGGTCAAACTTAAAATTATAAATAATATTAATTTCAATCATAAACTAAGAAAACATCACGTTTATTATATACAAATATTCGGTATATACAATTGAGTTCTCTTTTAGTTCAGAAATTGTGATTTTTTGGTTTTTTTTATTTTTTTAGTAGCAAAAATTATGATTTTTTTTTTTTTGGTTTTTTGTTTTCTTAATTTTATGTGTGTGTTTAAAAAAACAATTCAGCATTCTTAAAATCTGTTGTTTTTTAAAAATAACAGTATTAAAAAAATTTATTTATTTTATTTTATTTTTTTGGCATTTTTATTATTTTATTTTTTATATTAATAGTTTATTATTATTTTTATTTGTATATATCAAATCTTTTTTTTATTGTAAGTGTTCCAAGAGTATGGGTTTGTATTTTGATATTTTGTGTGTACACTGTTAAGTATACATTTTATTTTCTTCATTAAAAAATTAAATAAAAAGTTTCATTATGTTATTAGTTTCCTTGGGAAAAAAAATAGACTATTACTTTTCTCAATTTATGTCAAATCTATTTCACTGTAATTGTTATTTTTCTTTATGTAAATCAAATCTTTTTTTATTGTAAATATTCTTTTTCTTTTTTGGCTACTATAAGTATTGTAAGAGTATTAGGTTTGGGTATCTGTTGTTTTTTTAAAATAACAGTATTAAAATTTATTTTTTTTAAAAAAAATAGTTTTTTTTCGCATTTTTATTATTTTATTTTTTATATTAATAGTTTATCATTATTTTTATTTGTATATATCAAATCTTTTTTTATTGTAAGTGTTCCAAGAGTATGAATTTGTATTTTGATATTTTGTGTACACTGTTAAGTATACATTTTATTTTCTTAATTAAAAAATAAAATAAAAAGTTTCATTATGTTATTAGTTTCCTTGGAGAAAAAAATAGACAATGTCAATCTATGTCAAAATGTAAGTTTTTAATTTTGTTTATAAAAAACCAAAGTAATTATTGTACTGTATTAGCTAAAGTACGCATATGTATAATTATGCCTCACTTTAAGAACGTAAAATTTTAATTTAATCAATGTATATTATTAGCAAACTAATTTTTACATATATCTTATATATTTTTTTGCAGGATTTGCAGGATCTTTTGTCTCATGTTACCAAATTCAGATTTTATATGAATTTTTGTTGTACATATTTTTTAGTTAAGATTAGTAAATATTGTATTTTGGCAAAGATTTGTACATCTTTTAATGTATGTGTATTTTATTTATCAAATACGTTAATATCAAATATTACATTGAACATAGTTACTCATTTTATTTATATGTATATTATTAGAAAAAATAATATGAAATTCATATTATAATTCAGAAAGAAATCACACACACATCGCGTGTGTCCGGCCGCTAGTTAATTTAAGAGCCAATAGTTTGTTTAGTTTCTTACCAGTAGATACGTTAATTTGATAAAATGTAAAAAAAAATAAGGTAGTACTTTAATCTCATTATTTTCTTCTTCGATAAAATACAAAAATAAAAAATAAAAATGAAAAACTATTCTTGTTTTTATTCTAATAATAATCTATGAAGCACGTATACGGGGGGTTATGGGTACAATATGGGTACATTGATATAGTAAAATCTATATTAAAAAAAAAACGTAGGATACGGGTACAGCTGGATACGTTCGTAAACTAATATTTAATTTTAATTTAAAATAACACAAAAATTAGTTAAATAGTTTAATTTGTTAAGATCCAACAAACAATTCACATTTAATGCAAAAGGTAAAGGTATTGTTCAGTGTTTTAAAAAGTGCGCTTAGGGGCGCGCCTAAATGCAAGGCGCAATGAGGTGCAGCCCTGCACTTCGAACAGGTAGGGGCAAGGCAACATGTGCAAGGCGCAACTTAGGTACTGAGGTGAGGGCTTTATTGCGAGGCACGAGGTGAGGGCTTCATGTCCTTCATTTTTTTTTTTACTTCAACTGTTGATTAAGTGATTTTTCTATGTGCATATCCACAGGAAATTAAAACCCGTCAATCTAAGATGACCAAACGTGTTGAAAAGAGATCTAAAAGTGATCTAAAAAAAAAAAAAACCTTAGGTGGAGAAGGATTCTTTGGTTTCTTCTTCTCTTCTTCTTCTTCTTCGCTAGGTTCTCTTCTTTTCTTCGTTGGGTTCTCTTCTTCTCCTTTTCTTCGCTGGGTCCTCTTCTTTTCTTCCTTTCGTTGTGTTGTCTCTAAGTTGTTTTGAACTTTATGTGAGTGATCTTAAAACTTGAGTTTTTTGTTTGATGTGAATGTTATACTTTATATTTTTTGTTGGATATTACATTTCTGATTTTTAGAAGATTGAATGTTATGTTTAAAGATTATTTGAAATAGTGAAACTTGTTTTATAATTTTTGAAATTCTATACATATTTGTTTATGTTAAAAGCTATGCCTATTTTAAAATTTTGCTTATCTACTACAACTTGTGCCTCGTTTTGATGAGCACGCTTGGAGCTTTTTAAAACACTGGTATTGTTTTGACTAAGGTATGGTACTGCTCGGATATATAGTAATCTCAAGCAAAACTCAAGTAGCTCATTTCATCTTACAACCCTACAACAGACTAAAATTAAATTTATGTAAGCTGTTTGAATGAAATTTCTTATCAAGAAATAATACAGGTACCAACAAGAAGTGATAACCCTCCAGCAATAACAAATCAATGCACAAATGTCAATTGTTAACCTCATCAATTCATTCAATCCATTTCAATCTAAAAGCAGCACGACAAGCACTAGAGCAGGCAAACATAAACAACTTAGTTCATGAAAAATCAAAAGAAAAGGAAAAAAAAATCACTCTTCCGAAATTGAATATATATGTATAAATATATCTAGAGAGAGAACCTGTGTTGATTCGTCGTTGGAGGTAGCTTCGAGAGAGCCATCTTTTGGAAGCACAGATGGTCGTTGATGTTGTTGTTGATGTTCACCGTCATTATCATTATTATTATCATGATCATCATCAGCCGCACCAGCACCACCATCATTGAAGTCGCTTTCACTGGCGGTCTCGAATCCGTCGGAAGCGTCTCCGGGCACCGATGTTGTGCTGTGGCTCGACTCTGCTGCTGCTACTGTTGTCTCTGAGGGTGAGGGTGAGGGTGAGGGTTTGGGTTTCGATTTCGATTTCGGTATCACATTCATTGACAGGGCTGTTCTCTTCTTCAGCCGATTCTGGTTCGATCACCACCATTTTTTAAGCCCTCTTTTTTTTTTTTTTTCTCTCTCTCTCTCTCTCTCTCTCTCTCTCTCTCTCCGTGCTTTCTAATTCCGCTTTGTGCGAGTTACTACTTATTTAAAAGGAAGAAAAATGCTTCACACCCCATTTTTTGGTGATTCCCACAATTTTCAATTATTGTATGACGACTCATTATTATTATTTTTTTTTTTTTTGACTAATATTAGAAATTTTAAAAATTTTATTAAAATTTTTACTAAATATCTCACATAATATGAGACTCATACTATGTGGGTCTTATACCCATTGTGTGGATCCCGCATATGGGTCTTATACCCATTGTGTGGATCCCGCATATGTGAGACACATTATGTGAATATCACACTTTTAGTAGGGCCAATTTCCCTGTTTGGGGCATTTTCAATACGTTAGTCCCACTTTATGGTGTGTTTTTATCTTTATTCCCAATGTAGGATAAAACGATTTTTGTAATGCCATTTTTTAGAAAACGGCTTTTCCAAAGCCGTTTTTTCGAATTAAAATAATAATAAAAATTGAACATAGAAATCGGTTTTTCTAAAGCCGTTTTTAATTAATTCTGAATTAATCAAAAACGGTTTTGGTAAAACCGTTTTAACATTATTTTTTTTTTAATTTATATTTTCAACATAAATATTTTTTGTTCAAATTTTTTTTTTAATAAAAAACCGGTTTTAGGAAAGCCGTTTTTTGACAATTTTTTTTTTTAATTAAAAACGGAGCAAGAAAAGCCGTTTCATTAAACACAAAACACCTTCCCTTCCCTTGCACTTACGAAAGCCGTATTTGACCCATCTTCTTCTCCCTCACTCAGTCGAACTCCGAAGGAAGACCGACGACGAACAACGCAGGAAGACCGACGACGAACAACGGCCAAGAGTAACCACCGGAAAAATGAGGAACACCTGCATCAAACACCTACATTCAGGTTTGTATCGCATAAATTAGGGTTTTCATTTTAGATTTGGGATTTTAAATTTCGAAATTAGGGATTCAGATTTCGGATTTTATATTTCGAAATGAGGGTTTGTAAACTTTTCATTCAACAACGCAGGAATTTTTTGTATAAATTCTGCGTTGGTTGCAAACCCCTTTCTCTCGTCAGTTGCTTCATTAGTTGTGGGTAGAACCATTATTTTCATTCACCCTCCGTTTGGCTTCTTGGAAAACCCAAGAGAAAGAAAAGGAAAAGATCAAGATTTCCATTCTTTTGCTTGCTAATATGTTTACTTGAGTGGGCTTTATTTATTTTATTTATTTTTCTGTTCTTCTTGTTCTTTTTTATGTTAATTTTTTGTATAATATACTTGAATTTTTTTTCTTATTTTCTCATATTTTCTCTGCAATCTAACACAGCATATCTATATTTTTTAGCTGTTTAGTTAGAGGATTAACCAATTTCATGTGTCATTTCTCTGTCTAGACTATCATTAATATTTCATGTGTCATTTCTCTGTCTAGACTATCATTAATTAAACTTGTTAATAATGTCTACTTAACTTCTCAAGGAAAACCTGAAATTTCCCATAATTTCTATTTAAAGTTGCTACTTTCTTTTTTGAACTGTATTTTCTTTTTTCCCAAATTGTCACATGGCTGCTCCAATGAAGCATTTCTAGAAAAGGGAACCATCACCATTTTTTAATAGCTTTTTGGTTTTTAATTTTGTTTGATGAGCTTATATGGTTTCTTCTGTCTATCAATTTTGAGTTAATTTTGGGGTGATAGATAAGTTTTGATTGCTTTCTTGTTTTGAGTATGCCTTTGGCATGTAATAATATTCCCAAAAATTACTTTGTTTGTTTGTGTCTGTGTGTGTAGAGGGTGTTGTTATCCCATGATTTGATGCATCCCTTGAAATGTGCTAATTTTTTGTATCAATGGTGAGGTTTTGGTTATATGCAACTTATTGTTTGCTGAGTTTTCACAAAACATCATAATGTTTTATTTTTCTTTTACAAATACTATGATCTACAAAATTTTATAGGAATTGTTATTCTTCTGTTGATATTAATGCCTCTTGTCTACTGAATCCGTTGCTGTCTGAAAAGTTACCTAGATTGTTTAAGTGGTTGATATTAAAGAGCTAGGTGTTATTGACTTTATTGCATGTACTGCAGTCTGCATGTACAGTCCTGAGATGTTAATGTGTGAGGAACAATCTTCTATAGGAAATTTTAATATGTTATGCTCAATTGCTAAGCTCTATCTACTAATTATTGAGATTTTCTTTTTCTTTTATGTTCCAACATAATGATAGTGAACTTGGTTACCGTTACTAGTTTTCCATGCTATTTCTTCTAACCTCAAGTTGATAGATATTAGGTTCACTGATTTTGACCTTTATAGTTATTAATAATGATTATGATTTTAATGGATTGGAGAAGCTAAAATGATTTATTGAGGACCAAATAATGAATCATGGTGTACTAGAAAAGTGTCAAATTTCATCAATGTTGCAGAGTATTACGAGGTGTAAGTATCTCACAAAAGCCATAGTACAATTGACAGTGGAAAAAAGAATGTTCAAAGAAAATATACAATGATAAATGTGCTAATTTTGTTCGGTGGTACTGTATGGGTGTGCATATGTGATGTCAAACTTGGGTTATAAAATGTGCTAATTTTCCCATCTTCTCTAATAGGATCAAAATTTCGTTTCCGTACGTTCTTTCGGTTAGGTTGGAAATGAAAATAGAATTGGAAACTTTTCGAAAACATGAGAAATAACAAAAGGATTTGAAAGTGTATGAAAATATTTAGGAAAAAAAATAAACTTTTATTGATGTTAATAAATTCTCAATAGTTAATTACTTGAACATAAATTCTCAAAAGACCCATGCCTAAAGGCACTCCTGTATAATATATGTGGTGTTTGCTCTCAAATGTTCTTACTTTATTATTTAGAAATAATTGAGTTACTTTGAATGCAAAGTGTAGGTATGGAAGTTGTGAGCATTATGTTCTATTGGGGTGGAAAGATTTTGCGCACTCGCGATGAAGGTGTGTCCTACGACACTGAACCTCAGAAAGTCACATGGCAACAGTGAATTCACTGATTTACCTTACAGTGAGCATGCCCTTATTTTGTCCGTATATGCAGATGGATTGTCAAGTCATGTGACTTGGTGCACAGGCTTTGGTTTTCTCGATTTTTTGCTCGATTTTTTTTTATTACAGTGGCAACTCATCTTTTATTGATATATGTGGGATTCTCAATTCAGAAAGTCACATGGCAACACTGAATTCACTGATTTGAGTTACAGTGAGCATGCCCTTATTTTGTCCGTATATGCAGATGGATTGTCAAGTCATGTGACTTGGTCCACAGGCTTTGGTTCTCTCGATTTTTTACTTGATTTTTTGATTACAGTGGCAACTCATCTTTTATTGATATATGTGAGATTCTGAATTCAGAAAGTCACATGGCAACAATGAATTCATTGATTTACCTGATAGTGAGCATGCCCTTATTTTGTTCGTATATGCAGATGGATTGTCAAGTTATATGAGTTGGTGTACAGGCTTTGGTTTTCTCGATTTTTTGCTCGATTTTTTTTTTTTATTACAGTGGCAACTCATATTTTATTGATATATGTGGGATTCTCAATTCAGAAAGTCACATGGCAACAGTGAATTCACTGATTTACCTTACAGTGAGCATGCCCTTATTTTGTCCGTATATGCAGATGGATTGTCAAGTCATGTGACTTGGTGCACAGGCTTTGGTTTTCTCGATTTTTTGCTCGATTTTTTTTTATTACAGTGGCAACTCATCTTTTATTGATATATGTGGGATTCTCAATTCAGAAAGTCACATGGCAACACTGAATTCACTGATTTGAGTTACAGTGAGCATGCCCTTATTTTGTCCGTATATGCAGATGGATTGTCAAGTCATGTGACTTGGTCCACAGGCTTTGGTTCTCTCGATTTTTTACTTGATTTTTTGATTACAGTGGCAACTCATCTTTTATTGATATATGTGAGATTCTGAATTCAGAAAGTCACATGGCAACAATGAATTCATTGATTTACCTGATAGTGAGCATGCCCTTATTTTGTACGTATATGCAGATGGATTGTCAAGTTATGTGAGTTGGTGCACAGGCTTTGGTTTTCTCGATTTTTTGCTCGATTTTTTTTTTTTATTACAGTGGCAACTCATCTTTTATTGATATATGTGGGATTCTCAATTCAAAAAGTCACATGGCAACAGTGAATTCACTGATTTACCTGACAGTGAGCATGCCCTTATTTTGTCCGTATATGCAGATGGATTGTCAAGTCATGTGACTTGGTGCACAGGCTTTGGTTTTCTCGATTTTTTGCTCTACTTTTTTTTATTACAGTGGCAACTCATCTTTTATTAATATATGTGGGATTCTCAATTCAGAAAGTCACATGGCAACAGTGAATTCACTGATTTACCTTACAGTGAGCACGTCCTTATTTTATTCATATATGCAGATGGATTGTCAAGTCATGTGAGTTGGTGCACAGGCTTTGGTTTGCTCGATTTTTTGCCCAATTATTTGATTACAGTGACAACTCATCTCTTATTGATATATGTCAGATTCTGAATTCATAAAGTCACATGGCAACAGTGAATTCACTGGTTTACCTTACAGTGAGCGTGGCCTTATTTTGTCCGTATATGCAGATGGATTGTCAAGTCACGTGACTTGGTGCATAGGTTTTGGTTTTCTCAATTTTTTGCTCGATTTTTTTATTACAGTGACAACGCATCTCTTATTGATATATGTGGGATTCTCAATTCAGAAAGTCACATGGCAACAGTGAATTCACTGATTTACCTTACAATGAGCATGGCCTTACTTTGTCGGTATATGCAGATGCATTGTCAAGTCACATGACTTGGCACACAGTATTTGCTTTACTCTGTTTTTCCATTCTAGTGACAATTCATACCTTGTTCGTATATGTGGGACTGTCATGCAGAGTCATCTTCCTAAAGCCGTTCATAACCAACTATATAAACGACTAAAGGTGAAGACACAACCTCGCAACTTACTTCGCCCTACGAAATTATCATTCATTTGTTTTAAAAAATTAGCATGGCTACATGGTTCATAGGAGGGAGTGGGAATCGCAGAGGTGGTAGGACCTTGCAAAGGGGTGAGAGTTCACGATGAGGAGGGGGAAGGGAAAGTGGCGATGCTGAAGATGAAACACCATTTGCTTCGTTAGATGCCTCTTGTGCTTATCATGATAGGTTTGGGAAGCGACATTTTGTCATGTCCAAGTACTATCGAGATCCATGTGGTTTGGTGGAGGACCCATCGAATAATCAAACAGGATATGGTTTAGCAAACGCTAGACTTCTGAAGTGGCCCACACTATTTATAGAGCGAGTGCAAATGGAAAGATTATGTCGGGAAAGACGACTGAAGGTGCCAAAAGCACGTTCTGTTGAGATCCAAAAGGAAGATCCTGAAAATGTTGATCGACTATGTCAAAGACTACAACGTGAGATTTCTCAAATGGACCGTAGGTTGGCCCGCGATATGCAGCTACTCATAGTTAAGAAGGATGCCCAGAAGAATAGAACAGAACCAGATGTTGCGGCTATCAAGGGTATCATGGAGGATCCTGAACTTGTCTCTGACGCTGAGCTTTCGGATTGTTCAGACTCTGAGCCACCTGTTGATTTAAGCGTGAATTAGGTGTTAATGTCTACACTTCGGCAATATAACAACTTGCATTAATATGTAATGTCTGTGTTAGACTAAGTGTTTCCGTAATGAGTTTGTCAGATTGTCTACCTAATATTTGTCTGTCTAACTATTATGTTTATGTATTGTGTGTTCAGTTCAGGGTGTCTAGGATGTATGTATTGTGTGTTCAGTTCATGGTGTCCAGAATGTATTTTTGTAGGAGATTTATGTCTGTACTACCTATGTAACTGAAAATTGTTACATTTGCAGCTTCAGTTATGTTGTTTTCATGCCTGTATGAGTATTTAGTAAATTAGTGACTTTTTAATTAAAAGCGTGATTTTTTAATTAAAAGCGTGATTTCTAATAGCTCTTTCAATGTTCGTCAAATTTTCGGCCCCAAACAGTGAAAGTGTGTTTTGTAATAGCGCTTTAGCCTAGTTTGGGAATTCTATCCAAACTAGGCCTAGTTTGGGAATTAAGATGATAATTTGGCTTAATATGGGAAAAACCCCGAAATATAGTGCACATTAAAAAAATAAATAAATATTTAAAACATAAAATATTTATTCCCACTCTAGGGTGGGTTTTGTAAACACTTTGAAATTTTGGAAATTTTTGAAAAGTGCTTTGGATTTTTTTTTTCAAAAAATTTCAACTACAAAAATTTTTTTAAAAATTTCTCAAAAATTGCTCGGTTTAAGCAATTTTTTTTTTCAACTTTTTTATATGCATTTTACTTAGATGTGTTTAAAAAGTAAAATATTTGTAAAAAAAATATTTTCAAAAATTAATAAATACACAAACAAATAAAAAAATGTAATGAATTTTCATTTTTTTTTTTTTTTTTGTATTTTTGGTATTTAGTGTATTTATGTTAGGTATGTTTAACAACTTAAAATATTAAAAAATTCAACAAAAAAAAAAAAAAAAAAAAACGAAAAATAAGAAAATACAATTTTCTAAAAAATGTTTTAGAAAACTCAAAGCAAGCATTACGTTTTAATTTTTATTTTTATTTGTGCTGTAATTTTCTAAAGAAACCCATCTTTGAATGCATTGAAGTTGCTGCTCTCTTACTCATCT
This sequence comes from Camellia granthamiana, assembly GCA_036172215.1. Classification (NCBI taxonomy): domain Eukaryota; kingdom Viridiplantae; phylum Streptophyta; class Magnoliopsida; order Ericales; family Theaceae; genus Camellia; species Camellia granthamiana. The sequence continues at coordinate 246,345 of JAXFYN010000122.1, forward strand.
TTTGATTCCCAAGTCCAACCTTCTCACATGAGAATAAATAATTTTAAAAAATTTTTCTAAAACCTTTTTTTATTTTTAATATTTGCGGTCAAAAAATATTTATGTTGAAAATATAAATTAAAAAAAATAATGTAAAAACGACTTTTTTAAAATCGCTTTTTATTAAAAATATTTTTTGGTAAAAAATATTTAAGTTGAAAATATAAAATAAAAAAAAATTAAAAATTAATGTAAAACCGGTTTTACCAACACCGTTTTCTAAAACGGCTTTTCTAAAACCGTTTTTCATTAAAAATAGTTTTGGTTAAAAAACGACTTTTGTAAAACAGTTTTAAAAAAAAAAAATTCAAAAAACGGCTTTTCTAAAACCGTTTTTAAAAAAAAAAAATTCAAAAAACGGCTTTTCTAAAACCGTTTTTCATTAAAAAAATTTTGTGAATATTTGGTCAAAAATATTTATGTTGAAAATTTTAAAAAAATTAATAGGAAAACGGTTTTACGAAAACCGTTTTTAATTAATTTAGAAAAATTACAAACTTAATTAAAAACAGCTTTAGAAAAGCCGGTTTCTATGTTTAATTTTTATTATTATTTTAATTCGAAAAAACGGCTTTGGAAAAACCGTTTTCTAAAAAACGGCATTACAAAAACCGTTTTACCCTATAATGGGAATAAAGTTAAAAACACACCCTAAAGTGGGAGTAAAATGTTCAAAACGCCACAGTCAGGGAAAAACGCCCTTTTAGTAGAATTTTCAGGTCTCTAGTTTTTTTTTATTTTTTCTCTCCTTTCTTTCCTCTCCCTCTCAAATGCTGTGGAGTCGTGCGGTCGTGGGGTTTGTAACATTTAGAAAGAGAAATGAAAAGCATTTCTTGCGGTTCGAGAAACCTTATGGTCTTCAAAATGATGCGGTATTATGGACTGCTCCCTCCCGCTCCATCATTCCTCACTCACTATTATCGGGTCGGATTTAAAAGCAGTTCGAGTAACATCATCGGCGGCACTATATCCAAACCACGGCCTATGTTTTATTAATCTATTATGTTGTTACAGGACAGGATCGGATCTACATCTATTGAATAAAATGCAATGCTCATATAGGAATCCAAATTCAAATTAAAATTTAAAAAAAAAGAAAAGAAAAGAGAATCAGATCTTTTGCTCTCCGATCCAAGGCTTTCTACCATTCAGGCTTTCACCGCCTTTGTGGGTTGCAAATTTGAGTCTGACATCGAAGTTGCTTGCCAATCCTATGCTACGGATTGTGCAAATATGATTTTTTGATAGTTTTTTTTTGTGTTTTTTGTATTTTGTTTTATTATGTTTTTCCTTCTTTGTAGAAATTTTTATTCTTCTTCTATGGAGGTTTGGATTTCTCTGTTTGTTGTTGGCCACAGCATGTTACAGGTATGATTGCTGGTTGGTGGCTGCAATATGTTATGGTTATGGTTGTTAGTTAGTATGTTGCAGGTTATGGTTGTTGGGTATTCAAATATTCATGTTTGAACACTAAACTTTGGCTGTAATTCCTTTTAGAGATGGGAATTATGAGATTATGTGGTTTGATATCATAACTAATATCATATAAATCATAACTATTCTCATATTAACTCATAACTTAGTTATATTTAGTTATTTATATATACCATATTATCTTATAACTATCATATAACTAAATTATTTTAATAATTTAATTTTGAATTGGCAACCGGTCTAACCGGTTGCCAAAATCAGAAGTCCAACGGTCCCAAGTCAGTTGCCTCCCTCTCTTGCTTTGGTTCGTGCTCTTGCTCTTCTCTTCTTCTCCCTCCTCTCTTCCACCATAGCTGAAGCTGCAGAGATTGTCGAAGTCCAACGGTCAAGAGTCGGGGCCACCGTTCTTCACCTTTCTCTTCTCTTCCACCATAGCCTCTCTCGCTTGCTCTTCACCTTTCCTTTCTCTTCCACCATAGCGAGAGAAGAACGATTGGCCTCCCTCTCTCTCTTGCTCTTTACCTTTCTTTTCTCTTCTACCATAGCCGAAGCTTCCGCCATGGCCAAAGACCACCAGCCCCGTCGACGATCCACGCCACCGTTGTCGACATCTTCTTCACAAGCCATCACTCTATTCACGTCTCCACCATGGGTTTGTCAGCAAATATTTTCCCTTCTAGTCGAATTGAATATTTACGAGAGCTCTCTTCTGTAGGTCAGGTATGTTCCTATTTATAGCCACCCAAGATAGCTGTGCCATTGGGGCTTTGATTTCAAAACCCTAACCCTTATTAAATATCTAATATTAAGGTTTGTTCTCAGTCAAAATTAACATCTGTAACCACCCGAGATAGGGCTTTGATTTCAAAACCCTAACCCTAAAAAGTGAATAGTTGATGATATTAAGTTTTGTTCACATTCAAAATTAACATCGGTTCTCAATCATGTTGGCATTTGTTTAATTGCTTTCTCTTTGCTATAGCATTATACGTCTACATGCTGATTAAACACACAGGCGACCTAGCTCAAGCTTTTTTGAGAAAATCTAAAAGTGCACGTAAGGAGAAAAATCTAAACAAGTTTTTTTTACAATGTAAATTTTTATATAAAATAAATTTTCTCTATTTTTAAGCTACAAAATTACTTTTAAGTTTTAGTTTTTTTTTTTTTAAGTTTGGCAGATCCAAATTTTTATTAGACACAAGTAAAATAAAAAATCTAGACATATAAAACAAACACTAATTTTAACATAATAATGTGTAAAAGAAAATTTATAATAAAATAATCTAATCTAATTGGTGTTTTTACTTATCTTAAGATGATCTATGGATCGAGCTTGAATGGTGTTGTTTGATAGAATAAGTTATCTGGGTCTTGTTTTGATCATATGATTTTTTTATGAAAACCAATAGATATGTAAGAAATTGTAGACCTTGTTTGAGTTTCTGATTAATATGTTAGAATCAAAAGAGCATTCTTGGATTGTTTAGTACTTTCTGATATGAAATTTTGGATTTGAAAGCTATGTGCAAGATTAGTGTGATATGGGAAAACCCAACTCATCTTAACACTCTCGTTCAAATTAGAGTTTTATCAAAATTTTCCAAAAAATATAAATAATTTTTTTTTGATGAATTCTTTTCTTTCAACTTAGGCTAGTTGAAGACAGGTGCAACCAATTTTCTTGATGAATTCTTCAAAAATTATTATCTAGAAAATCATTTCGTTGCGTGTATGTGTATTGTGGTTTTATTGAACCCTTTGATAATGATAATCTTGAACATTGTTTACAGATTCAATGATAATACTTCTTGTTTACCCATTTTTTGGTTTACTGGAAACTTACTTTCCTATGAGAAATGTTACTTTCTCATATTTGTATATTTAAGATATACACACACACACACATATATATATATATATATATGCGCACGCACACACATAGGAGTGACCATTGGTTCAATGGTAAAAATCTTAGCCTAATAATCTTAAAGTTATGAGTTTAAGTCTCGAGGCAGCCACTCTGTGTACTATGTCAAAGGTTAGGTGTGTACTCAATCTTTTCCCTCCCCAACACATTAATGTGTACTATTTGGGCGTTGTTTATATATATACACACACATAGAGATAGCATATCATATGCATATAGGTATGTATATATGCATACATATAATCTACCCTTATACCCATTAGTTTTCTTGATTGTTTGTATCGATCTTTAGACCTTGAAATCATATATTTAATAAATTAGTAATTGTATCTCTTGTATTAATTTTTTTTTTACCAATTTTAGATTTACGGTGAATCTGTAGCGTCTAATTAGGTAGCATAATGGGGAAATGAGGAGTGGTACCTGGAGGACCCAAAACTAATAGCCCTTAGTAAATTGTTTTGTGTTACCTACTCTTCAGGGAAACATTATTTGACCTTCTCTCTTGACTTCTAAGTTAAAGTTGCTTTTAAATAGCAACTTTTATGGTAGTATGCCATTTGTTATTCCTTTTGTTTTCAACTATTCTTATTGAAATGTTAGTACCTATGACTCATCAATTATGCCAATAGGCCATTGACAGAACTTACCCATGCTTTGGAAGTTTGGTAGTGATTGCAATTGCAAATTAAAACCTTTCAATGGGTATGGCAAGAAAAAAAAAATTTAATTATGGTTTTGGAAAATATGTCTGCATCACTTGCATGTTCTATTCATTTGTGTTATTGCAGATTTTGTGCTTTTTTCTTACAGAAAACATGTTATTGTTTGATTATTGAAAGAACAAGGTAAAAATTGACTTATAACATAGTCCAATTATTTGAAGATGGTATAGAGCATCTTGGATGTGGACTAATGAGAATTTGTGCTCCGATTCAACATTCTAGTGCAAGTTGTAGAAATGTTTTTATTTTAATTTTTAGTCAAAGCCTTTTGGATTCCATTTTAAAATCGTATTTTGTATGCATTGAACGTTGAAAGCATATGGCCTGAAGTTAACAACCACAAACCTCTAGTAGCCCCTTGGGGGACTCAAACTTGAGACCTTGGATCTTATTCTTATGTCTTTACCACTCGCCCCCTTGGGGTTAAATCTTGATGAGACTAATATTATTGAATGTGAAAAATTGATGCATTTTATGTCTGGTTTGTGCCTTTAGAAGCTTTAAGAGCATACCATGCGATTATGCCATGAAGTCAAAACTCCCTTATTATGTGAATTGGATATTGTTGCTTCAAATTGGGTATAGTATTGGTGGTTGATGCTCTATGTTACATAAAAACACCATTTTAGCATTAGAAACAAAAACAAAAGAGCATTAAGTAATATCACATTTAGTTGTGCCCCTCATTTCTTAAATTTGGAAATAGATAAATCTGATTTTAGGCACATACACACCTCTGACATCCATACCCAAGTTATTGGAACATGGCATGCAGAAAATATGAAAGCTGAACTATAATTTGGAATGAACTTAAAATGAAATCTGTAATTTAAGCAGCTGTATTTATCATAATCAATTCAAGGAAATGGATCCATGTAGCTTACACTAAAGTAATTGGGATTTGGGATAAAGCCTTGTCAAGTTGAGTTGAGTTGAGCTATGACATGATGGTCATTGTCATATTGTTCAAATTTTTTATTGATTGAATTTTATTGCAACCTTGCTGAAACAATTTTACTGTAACATGCACATCTAGTATCAAATACGGAGTACTAGCAAGATTGATGAGCATTGGCCATTCCATACTGTTATGGTGAAATCGTATGGTCATGCAATCATCTTCTGGCTATTAAAAAGTTTCCTCTTGATATAACATCTATTACTGATTTCATGGATGGAAAAACTGCAGCTTGTTTGGTATTATTGGTGTTACTGATAAGTGCTTGGAGGCCCTGTCAAGGTTCTGCTCAAACACACTTACAACCCTCGATGTGAATGGATGCATTGGCATCAAGTTATATCATATCACATTTTTTCTTATATACATGTACCAAGAGCATTTTTCTTTCAATCATCAACCATCTTCTTAGTTTGTAATATTTTGTTGAACAAATCAGTCAACCTAACTACTTTTACACCACTCAAATTCTTCTAAGTCACCATAGGAATTCCATTAGATTTGTTGTTTTTTATAGCTTTTCCTATTTTGGTTGTCAATTTGATTTGCTTGGGGTTTGCCACTTCTGACATTGGAGCAAGAGTTTAACTACGGCTTTGTGGGCTTTGTATTTTGCCCTTATTTATTTTTTTATTTTTTATTATTTATTTTTTTTCGTGTAACACACTAGTAGATTCTCCTGTTGTTTCTTTCTTTTTTTTCTTTCCTTTTTTTGATGTGTATATATTTCCCTCACAGAGACGAAGTCGTGAAGAACTGCTTCAATTGTTCCCACATCTGAGATGCTTCAAAGTGCATAGCTAAAGTTATATGCTTTATGAAGTCATAATCATTTCCTACCATCGACGTGAGTTTCTCTCCTCAAATATATATATTTTCAAAATCATTAAACAAAACCACCACTAAACTACGAATAAAGAATTTATTAATGATCGTAACATCATTTATGTACGTGCTATAAACCCAGATCAATGTGGCTACTTGACAGACATAGAGTAGTTCATGTTTAAGAAAAACAATGTTACACTGAGTAATCTTCTGAAGATTCCCAATCACAATGTTATGCTGACCAATCTTCTGAAGATTCCCAATCACTTCATTGGATTTATCTTTCTAGCTTGTTGAACAATTTCTCATTAACTTCATGGTTCATCAGCTCCTACGAATCTTAAATGGCTGGTTTGGTCATTCACAGGAATTTAGAACACATTATGATGAACTCATTCCTCTGAAGTCCTTTTATGTTAAAATATATATTTTTTATTTTATGAAAGAGATATATCCATAGATTCACTAGCATCCCAATCGGGGGCTTGTTCTTCAAGAATTTGTTGGGCAGGCATGTCCATTTCACAATCTGGTTAAGTGTGGTAACTTAATGGTCCCATTTAGTTTGGAACATCTAATCTATCATGCATAGATGCTAACTCTGGTTCACTAGGTTTCCAAGAGTTCATGGGACACAAAAGGGCCATTGAAATTCTGTGAAGTATATGGGATTGGACACATAACAGCCATTGGATGTGTTGTCTATTTCACGATATCTTGCATTTATAGCTTTCTAATCCTGGAACCTGTATTTTTGTTTTTATTTTATTTTTTATTTTGCAGGTACTTTTATTTATTTATTTTATTTGTTCTAGCCATAATATTTAAAATTTTCCAATCTTCTCCTTGGTTGATGAGTGGTGGATATTTTGCAGGTTCATGATGCTGTCTTGGAGAAATGTTGCCGATATGCAGTTAATTCATTAGGGACAGAAAATACTCAAGATGTTCAATAAACAGATGAGATTGATACACAAGATATTTGATAAACAGATGAGATTGATACATGACACGTGATTTGATAGATGTAACCTTACTAAATAAGCCGTCCTATTTTGGGTAGTTAATTATGAGAAGCGTATATTTTTTAATTATATGCAAGTAAAAATTATAATCAAGGAAGCAGGGGAAATTAAAATATGTTCTTGTGACTATTGTGATGTTACCACTCTACAGTTATTTTTTAAGGTTACCACAAAGGTGGTTGAAGATGTTATTTTTAGTTGACAACAGAGTGATGGTTAATATTGTTGTTTCTATATTTGATTATGAGATTTTCCTATGGAACTGTGGGTTGAGTTAGTTTTTTCTGAATTGCAAAGAGCTAAGAGGGCTTTGGGTGACACTATTGCCTGGGTAATGGCAACTGTTACAAGGTCAATGCACAACAATGGGAACTGTTGCAATAGATTTGAAATGTTCCATTTAGGTTTCCCCGAGCAACATATTTTTTGCATGTTGTTCACATCTTATCATATGAAATAAATGATTCAAATAATTGACATGAGTATAAATTAATCTCATAATACATTAACTTCATACATGAAGTTAAGACTTTCAACTTAAGCAAATCCAAAATCTGCCAAATATGCCATACACATTGCAAACATCAAAACAGATTGAAGTCAATACAATACCAAGCAGTCGAATTTTCTGTGGAAACCTTCTAACACATTTACTTGTATTCATTTGTGGAAAATTGAGTATATTTTACCAGTCAAATCCACACCGCAATGTAGACCACCCTTAGGGAACTCCTGTTGTTCAAAATGACCATTTAAACAAAAAAGAAAAGAGAAAATGTATGCCTGTATTCTTCTCCCCTTTAGAAAAGACTAATTGAAGACATTCCTTTTTATCTTCAGCCAACGTCTGAAACAACAGCACCAAAAAGGAAGACCACAACCAATACCCAGGAAAAACATCATCACATAAAGAACTGCAGGTATATTGCACTGGAAGGTATTTCTGGATATATATTTCTATTGAAAAGAAAAAGGAAAAGGAAAAGGCAAAAAAAAGAAGGGAAGGAAATTGAACAAGACATACATAACTTTTCTATGAGACAAAGGTAGCATAATACAAAGCCACAAAGGCAGATCATAGCAAGGATCCTGCTAGGGGAAACCTAAAACGAACATATCTCAAGCATGATCTACCATTCTTACATAAACATAACACCTATCTTTCTCCGTTGATTTTCTCTACTTTTTATCTCCCACTTCAGAGCTGACTTGACCTGCAGGCAAATAGATATTGGATTGTCAAAATGAATTCAAAAACAACACCTCATGCATCCGTATCAACTTCTTTCCTTGAGGATGTGTTTGGATCATAAAATTTGAAGCTCGTGTTCATAAAAATGCAGAACTCCAGTCCTCTTCACACAATGTGCTTACAATTATAGAACCCTTCTTTCATTTTTATGAAAGTGGAATGCTCAAATATTAAAAACCCATTAAAGTTTCATTCCTCACATGAACACTATGCAAAAAACAACAATTTATAAATTATATATATAAAAAACTATTTTTCTTTTTTTGTGGATAGATTCCAATCATTTGAAACCAACATAAGTTTTAACAACACGGATAGTGGATCTCTAAACCCTAGAGGCCCTGAAGCTAACAAAATCTATATAACAAAGCAACACAAATTTTGTTTTTCGAGTGTCTACTTCTTGGTTCCACCACGGACAGTGGATCTCCAAACCCTCGGCTTCTTCCACTTATCTTGTCATATTTGCTGAACTGCAATCATATTGAACCAAAAAAAAAAAAAAAAGTAAATAATAAAACCTGGCGACAAGTGTGCTGTTGCAAATGCTTCCGTGTTTTAAGCCTACTTTTCTTGTACTGTAGTGGACCTACCAAGTCTAGAGCAACATAGATTCAACCACAAAAACATTAAATAACACAAACAATCAGCCTAATCTCATAAATTACACTTGGAAAAACAAAATCAAGTCTTTCTTCAAAGGAAATGGGACTGACTGAAGATGGGTTTTCGATTTTTTGAACATATATTGAACCATATATTGAACCATTTTGTCATTCTATTCTATCAAGTGTTATACACTCAGTCAAATAAACTGAAGTTCTTATTTGACTACTGCATTTCAAGTTAATTTAGATCTTTCTCTACTAAAATTGCGATTCTATGTTGAGTCATTAAAAAAGGGTTATAGGTCAACGATCATAACATCCTACTTGTAACAATTTGTATGTGAATTAACATTTTTTAGAAGTATATACAAAATGAGTCTAAATTATACCAAAACAAAGAAATTTAAAAAAAAATTGTTAAAAATATAAAGAACCGTGTTTTATAAGAAATATACAACAGAAAACTCAGTAGGAAAAACTTTGCATTTCATTAAAAATTAAAAACAAAAGAGAGATGGAGATGAACTGCTTTGAAACTAAGCAATTTTGTGTTCAAGTAGAAATTCATAAAAAGAAAAGTAAGAAAAAATAAAGAGAGATAGATTTGGGAAAGTAGATTGAACACACACACACACACACACACACACACACACACACACAGAGTTCTGAAACACCTTAGAAGAAAAAAGAAGAGTTATGTGATACACCCAAAAAGAAAAGAAAAAATTGAACAAGAGCATTGTACTCGGTGTGCAATTAAGATTTTAAAAAGAAGAAAAGAAAACATAATTTTTATAAATTAAAAAAAAAAGGGCTCTCTAAGGCATCAAAAAGTATGAGACAGAAAATAAATTGATATTAGGTTATTTGATTCAGTAATACTACAATACAAATCTAGACTTAACTGTCCAAAATTGTCATCTTGTGATTTAAAATTATTCTACATATCAACTCCACATTACACAAATTTAATCTCAACTAGATAACTCTCATTCAGGATAAATAGAGGTACTTAAGTGGGTTTCATGGCATTTTTCTATTTGATTAAATGGGAGAAGAAAAAAAAAGAAGGAAAAAGCAGTAGTCAAATGATACATATGCAATAAGGGAGATATATGACAACGTATAACTGGAGAGAAAAATTTCTCCTAGCAGAGAGGGGGATACTCAAATTACAATAATGTACATTCAACATTTTCAAACTGCAACAATATTTGAATCTCTATCGGCTTAATTTGTATTTCTTATCCTATTCAATCCAACATGACCTATTAATGTTCAATTTGGACATAAGTGTAAAATGTGTATTTTAAGCCACAAACACAAATATACAAACAAAAATTCACATACAATGGCAAGAATTAACAAACCGGTGTCTTGTAATGAGAATAAGCTCCCCAATTTATTCTAATTGTCTTCGTTCGCACACTACAATGGCAAGAATTAACAAACCATCAAACATTTTGAACTTCTGATAAATTCAGTTATCTGATTGGTCTATGAAAATCAATGAAATTCTGCTAATTAGGCACTCTATATATTATGTGATGCTTGCTCACATCTTCAAACTATCAAGTTTAGGTTTTCCACTTATAACAGTTCCTTTTAAAACTTCAGGATTTGTAATTGGGACATTAGCACATATTAAATAAATCTTCCCACAGCACAAAGAAACTACTAAAATGAAAAAAAGTAATAGATAAGCCTTTCCTGCAATAATTAAATGAGATTTACGGCTTACCTAAAAATGCGATCCAGCAATGCATCTGCTACTGGTTCACGAGAGAATATCTTGTAGCTCATATCATTCTCACCATGTTGCTTGAGAATAGAAATGCTTGTGAATGGAAGATTAGAACTCTCTACAGTACCCACCAGTTCTAGAATTGCTAATGCAGAATGCAGGCCAAAATATGCCTTGGCCACAGCAAACCGTCAATATTTAGCAAATTGAAAGATGATATGCAGTAAGGGAAAACAGTGTAACTAAGCATATGAGTAATGAATTTTTGAATGCTACAAGTAACTGTTAGAATACTCACTGGATTCAAGAATCCCCTCACAAAAGTTGCATGGGTATGTTGTAACTGCCTATTAGGAATTAAAAATGTAGGCGTAAAGTTGAGGAGGTCGACGCTGCTGCTGCTCCGACGCTGCTCCTCCGCCACTCGACGTCGATCGATTGAGAGAGAAAGAGAGGGGAGTAAGAAGAGATTAGGGATTTTTGGGTTTGAGATTGGGGATTTTTTTGTTTTTTTTTTTTTTTGGGAGGGGGGAGGGGATGGAAAAAAAAAAAAAGGAAGGGGAGAGCGAGAATGGAAAAAAAAAAGGGGTGGGAATAAAAAATAAAAAAATAAATTTTTTGAGTCACAAATGAAATTTATATAATAAAATAACGTCGTTTAATTTTTTTTTTTTGCAACGGGGGTTGTCGTCGTCAAAAAAATTTATTTTTTGTTAAAATATATATTTTTTTGTAGTTAATGAATTTTAAAAAAAAAATATTATTATTATTTATTTGGTAGAAGTAGGGATAATATTTTAATGAAAAATATTTTCCACTAAAATAAAAAGTTATTTTTTGTAGTCAACGAAAAATATTTTTTTGCGGCCTATTTTTTTTTTTTTTTGTTACTAAAAATCATGAACTAATTTTTTGTGGTAGAGGAAAGGGAGCGGCAGTAGTGGTGAAGGTGGTGGATAAGAGATGATGGTGATGGTGAAAGAGATTAGTAGTGAAGTTGTGGTAGTGGTAGTGTAAATGGAGTGACATGGGTGAAGGAGAGGTAATGGTAGTAGTAGTGGCAGTAGTAGTAGTGGTGGTAATGAAGTGGTGGCGATGGCAGTAGTAATGGTAGTCGTAGAGGTGAAGTGGCGACAGTGGAAGTAGTGGTGGTGGTGGAATAGCGTTTGTAGTAGTGGTGAAGGTGGTAGAGGAGATGGGTGGTGAGAGAGATAAATGAGTGAGAGACAGATAGAGGAGAGAGAGGAGAGAGAGAGAGAGAGAGAGGAGAGAGAGAGAGAGAGAGAGAGAGAGAGAGAGAGACAGAGTGATGAGCGAGAGAGAGACAAAGTGGTCGCTAAAAGTGCATTTTCTTGTAGTAGATCGATAAATCTAGAGGGAGCTCAGTAAATAGAAAAGACGAGAGTGAGAGAGTGAATAGCGCAAACATAGTGGGAGAGAGAGAGAGAGAGAGAGAAAGAGAAAGAAAGAGAAAGAGAAAGAGAAAGAGATAGAGAGTGAGAGACAGAAAAAAGACATAGAGAGAAGAGAGATGAACGAGAGAGACAGAGAGAGATAGAGAAAAGAGAGATGAGCGAGAGAGACATAAAGAGAAAAGAGATGAACGAGAGAGACAGAGAGAAAGATAGAGAGAAGAGAGATGAGCGAGAGAGATAAAGAGAAGAGAGATGAGCGAAAGAGACAGAGAGAGAAAAGAGAAGAGAGAAGAAATAGATGAGTGAGAGACATAGAGAGAGAGAGAGAGAGACAGACAGACAGAGAGAGAAGAGTGATGAGTGAGAGAGAGAAAGAGAAGAGAGAAATGAAGGAAGATGAAAAATGGATGAAAAGATATAGAGAGAGAGAGAGAGAAAGAGAAAGAGCGAAAATAGATAAACGAGAGAGAGAGAGACAGAGAGAGATGAGCGAGAGAGCGAGAGAGATAAAGAGAAGAGAGAGAGAGAGAGAAGAGAGATAAAGAGAAGAAATATGGACGAGAGACACAGTGAGAAAGAGAGAGAGAGAGACAGACAGAGAAGAGTGATGAATGATGAGTGAGAGAGAGAAAGAGAAGAGATACAGAGACATAGAGAGAAAGAAAGAGACAGACAGACAAAGAAGAGTGATGAGTGAGAGAAAGAGAGATAAGAGAGACAGAGACGCATAGAGAAAAAGAGAGACAAACAGACAGACAGAGAAGAGTTATGAGTGAGAGAGAAAGAGAAAGAGAAGAGAGATAGAGACAGAGAGATAGAAAGATGAAAAAATGGGTGAAAAGAGAAATGTTCAAAAGAATAAGACGACGTCGTTTTTATTTTTTTAATTTTTTTTTGTAATAGAAAAATACCGTTGCATTTATTTAAACCATTTTATGACTATATATATATGAAGCCGTCTCAAAGCCACAATATATATATATTTTTAAATTTTTTTTTTGCAACGGTACGTATTACGATCGCAAAAAACTCTTTTTTTTTTTTTTTTTTTTTTTTTTTTTTTTTTTTTTGCGACTGCAGCTGGTACCGTTGCAAATACTCCTTTTTTTTTTTTTTTTGCGACAACAATTTCTGTCATCGCAAATACTCTATTTTTTTTGCGACGGCAAGTTGTGTCGTCTCAAAAAGTCACATTTTTTGGCGACGAGAAGTTGTGTCGTCTCAAAAAGTCACATTTTTTTTAGACGGGAAGTTGTGCCGTCTCCAAAAGTCACATTTTTTGCGACGACAAGTTGTTCCGTCTCAAAAGGTCACATTTTTTAGCGACGGCAAGTTGTGCGGTCTCAAAAAATCACATTTTTTGAGATGGCAAGTTGTGCCGTCTCTAAAAGTCACATTTTTTTAGACAGCAAGTTGTGCCGTAGCAAAAAGTTCTGCCTTATAAGCCCACTTTTCTTGTAGTGTGGTGTGGTTATGAGATATGTGATTAGTGGTTATGAGTAAAGTGGTGTGGTTATGAGCCAAAGAATGTTGGTTATGAGATATGTGATTAGTGGTTATAAATAAAGTGGTATGGTTATGAGCCAAAGAGTATTAATTATGAGATATATGACTAATGGTTATGAGATATGTGATGTTAATTATGATCAAAGTGGTGTGACTATGAGCCAAAGGGTGTTATGAGATATGTGATTAGTGGTTATGATATATGTGATGTTAGTTATGAGCCAAAGAGTGTTGGTTATGAGATATGTGGGTAATGGTTATGAGATATATGATTGTTGTTTATGAGATATGTGATTTTGGTTATGAGCAAAGTGGTGTAGTTATGAGTCAAAAGAGTGTTTGGTTATGAGATATGTGATTATTAGTTATAAGATATGTGATATTGGTTATGATCAAAGTGATGTGGTTATGAGCAAAAGGGTATTGATTATGAGATATGTAATGTTGGTTATGAGTCAAAGGGGGATTGGTTATAAGATGTGGTTATGAGTTATATGGGTAGTAGTTATGAGATATGTGATATTGGTTATGATCAAAGTGGTGTGATTATGAGCTAAAGGATATTGGTTATGAGATGTAGTTATGAGATATGTGATTGTAGTTATGAAATATATGATATTGGTTATCAATAAAATGGTGCTGGTTATGAGATGTGGTTATGAGATATGTGATGAGAGCTCATAACTAAGTTATGATTAATTTGATTCTAGTTATGAACAAATATGATTTTGGGCTCATAACTATAAAAAGTGACCTGCTTACCTGGTCACTTTTAATGATGTGGCTCAATCTGAATCATTGATTTTCTATGTACCATACATTTTTTAAACAAAATGTACTATAGACTTTCTTGGGAATAATGTATCTGTTTTTGTCTATCAATTAAAATGGGGTGAAATTTCCCCCTCCCCCCCCCACACACACAAAAGAAGATTAATGACTGTAAGTAACTTTTGAGGAAAAATAAAGTTTTATCTACTATTTAGATTTAGATATTTTATTGAATTTTAACTACCTTATAAATATCTAAAGGAAAATTTAGTCAAAAACTCTTTTATTGGACCCTTATTTGGTGAAAATGACAGCTTAATTTGTTTTCCTTCATAAACTCTTTAAGGAGAAAACACATAATTGAGTAATGACGAAGTAAAATATATACATATATATATATAATATATAAATTTTCTTTCTTGGACAATATTGTTAGACTAACATGTTACTATCAAACAAAGTAACATGTAACTATGAGACAGAGTAACATGTTACTGTCAAATAGAGTAATTGTCAAACAGAGTAATATGTTACTGTTATTGTGAGACAAAGTAACATCTTACTGTCAAATAGAATAACGTGTTACTGTTACTGTTACTGTTTATATCAATTTCAACTGCAATAATTTTTTTAAAAAAGTTTTTATGGTCAACATGGATCTTATTTGATAGATCTTGATGAGAGAGTTCTAAAAATATTAATTTTATTAAAAATCAACATCTACATCAAAAGTTATATTACTTTAAAGTTTATATATTTTGATAATAGTAATAATTTGTTAGACTTTTTAAGAAAACCTTTTATGTTTGCCTTTAATATATTAAAATTTATTATGAAGAATTTTGACCAAATCCCCCTCATCTAAAATCCAATTGGATGTTTTCTAAAAAAACAAAAAAACAACTCAGACCCATTTACAAATTCAAGCCGACAACTTGAACCATTATAAGTCAACCTCAAATTGGAAATGGTTTACTAAACATAACTTAAATTCATTTTATTTTTCAAATTTTATAAATCAAACAATCATCAATGGGTTCAAAATTACCAAATTTGAAAAGCACATCCAATTGCTAATATATTTGCGATTCATAATAAATGTGGCATTTTCATACTTTGATTGAGCTTTATTTTACATTTACGAGGCACATATGGAGAGTTACCCGAAATTTTAGTGCACTACCAATAAAAATTAAAAGATGAACACCCTTAGACAAAATTAGGAATTTCCACGGGCAGGTTTGGAGTGAGTTTGTCATTCCCCACTCCCGCTCTAGCCCCTGCCGACAAACTCCACCCCCCGTCCCCGCTACGGATGGAATTTTTCAATCCCACCCCCGTCCTCGCCCCTGCCCCGTGAATATCTGATCACATTTCAAATAGTCAAAAAAAAAAAAAAATTAAGAATCATTAAATTCTTAACACACTAAATATATATATTTTTTATTTTCATTTATATAAATAGTGAGATTTTTAGAATTATTATTTATTTGTATTTAAACAAAATTATAGACTTTTAATATTATTTTCTTATATCTAATTATGTTATATATATACATATAAAATTTATTTATATATTATTAATTATATCGGGTCGGGTTTGGATCATAAGAAGTGATACCCACCACCGCCCAGCCCTCGCCCCCGTTGCGGGTGACCAAAACATAATCCAACCTTGCCCCACATAAGTGTCGGAGTTGGTAAAATTCGTCCCATTCAAATAGATATGAATGAGCCACGCAAATCGGATTAAAATGGCCATCCGTCGACAAAATCTCCAAACTATGTGCTTAATCTTTGGGCACTGCTCATAGTTTTCTGATTGTATATACAACACCAAAGAAGGTGGTGGTCCAATAGCCTTTACCTCTGTCTTCTCAGTCTTCATAATGACTAGAAGGACTGGCTGGAAGGGACACAATTCAGAGGTTAAAGATAAACATCTTTGATTGCATTTTAGTAGAACTTTCTAAATATGATTTGAGAATAGAAGTTGTATTTGAGTTTATGAGTTTTGAAATTATGATTGTGAAAAATTTGTTTGGTGAATTGAGTGAGAAATTTTTGATGTGACATAATATTTGATACAAAAACTTACTACTCAAAACCAAACATACATCTCAAAATTATATTAAAGCTTATAAATTTTTTTAAAAAATTCAAAAAATATTTTTTGTTGAATATATAAAAATTAACGTGTTAAAATTTTTTTTAAAAAATTTGCACTGTTCGGTGGGACGTCCAGTGAGACGACCAGTTAGCCCAAATTTTCCTGTTTTCAACCAAGTTTTCAAAATTGAGCGTGAAATTAATTTTTGAAAGCTGTAAATAAATGTCATATGTAAATTAAAGGGTGGAACTAAAGTTCCAAAACCCTTCCAAACACAGCCTTTTCTTTTCCAAGTACTCACAAATTGTAAAGCAAAAACTCCTCACATAATTATTTTTTAAAATAAAAAAGAAATAAGTAGCCTCACTAAGCTGCACCAAATAGGATGAAAAGCTCATCTTTACCATTTTGAGGTTGCCATTTTCATATAATGATTCAAATTCACTAGAGAAATTCATCTGTCTTGATTTTTAAGTCACAACTTCGATAAGCATGAAACAATCTAGAAGAGAAGCTGACAGTAGCCACATAAAACCATAATTTTTTTTTTTTGATCAGCACATATAACCATAACTTGGCAATCAATTTCTCAATCAACAAGAGAGGAGATTTTCATATGAGAGTCGAACATAAAGCAAGAGAGTTGAACAATTTCACATTATTTTTGCATCAAAAGAATTGTCTTTGATGTCTATGTGATTCATATCCACAATTCCAAGATATTGATAAATACAAAAGCAGTGACCAAGTGAGGCGGTAACAACTTCAAACTTCATCTTTGTTTCTCCATTTACCCCCCTTCAAAAGCAGGAGTAGAAGGAATAGAATAGAAGATTTATATATATATATATAAGTTCAGAGTAATACATGGCTAATAAAGCAGCAAGTCATTGGGTAGGAAATCTGGGCAGCAGTCATCAATTTTACCGACAGTTAGGCGTAGTTGATGGAGCAAACTCCCGATCAAAGGGAACTCCTATAAATTTCCAAAGTAATGTAGATGAGATATGAAAAAAAAGAGGTTGAAATGAAAAATATCACACAATGATGTAATTCAGTGTCCTTTTATAGTCATATTGGAGCAAGGGGAGAGAAGCTAGAAACATGAAAACTTCAATGACTTGACATACCACAGAGAGATCACCAAAAGAATTATCTATGATGCTATCAGGTAGATTGTCCATTACAATACTGAATCCCCTGACAAAACATATAGAGACTATGAAATTGTACTCAAAGGTAATGGAGGGTCAAACATTTAAATGAGTTCAGCTTTAAACATATAAGCAAGTAGGCATCTAAGAAACACAGGAAGGCTAAACTGGTGCAAGAAGGTTAAGGGCATTAACGGTATAATTTATCACACTTTTCAAGATGAATAACAGACAATATGCAAATACACTTGAGATAAGCAAAAATGTTTAAAAGATACGACGAAAACATCTAGAATATGGGAAAGTATGCGTATATGCTAGAATATTCTAGAGGGTTAATAATAGCCCTTGGATCAAAATGATCCTAGCCATCCATTGACGAGGTGGATGACTATATAAAGGGAAGTGACCTCATTTGGAAGATATAACAACAAAGAGTGGAGTCAAGTGCTTGAGTGTGAGTAATTTAAAAAATGAGGTGTCCTTGAGAGTCTTCTTGTATACTTGAGTATATCTTTGTATCTAAATAAATATTCACTTTTGTATAGCCGTTGTGTTCTAACGCAACAATTTGGTATCAAAGCAAGGCGGTCAAGGACCGTTTTCTTGAGTTGATCGTGCACAACTTAAGACTGTGAAGCTTGTAGATTAGAGACCACACTTACTTGGTGAAAGTGCAGGAGGATCACACCAAGTCACGATTGTAGATCTTGTGAACACAATGAGTGGAGTTGGCAGAGTCGCATCAAGTCCTACCTTGAAGGGCAAGATTTGTGGGAAGTTGTTAATGGAAATGAGATTGCACCACCTTCCAAGAAAAATGCCGAGGCACTCCGCAAATGGAAGATCAAGGCCGGAAAGGCAATGTATGTGCTCAAGACAACCATAGAGGATGAGTTGCTTGAGCGCATCAGGAATGATGACACACCCAAGGCAGCATGGGACACCTTTGCATCACTGTTTTCAAAAACAAATGATGCTCAGCTCCAATTTCTAGAAAATGAGTTGATGACTACCACTCAAGGAAGTAAGTCCATAAGTGAATATTTCACAAAAATTAAGGATCTATGTCATGAAATTTTAGATCTAGATCCTAAAGCAAATATTAATGAGGAAAGAATGAGGAGGATCATTATACATGGGTTAAGGCCAGAGTATAATGCATTCATCACAACTATAAGGGGTTGGCCAATTCAACCATCTCTTATAGAGTTGGAGAATTTATTGGCCAATCAAGAAAGCCTATGCAAGCAAATGGTTGGGGTCTCATTGAAAACTGAAGAGGAGGTACTTTTCAGTAACAATAATAGAAGGGGTGGACCAAGACGTGGTGGACCAAGACGGTCTAACTCTACAAGGCCAAAGAAAAATGAAGAACATGCCAAATCATAGCAGTAGGATGGGAGCTCTCAAACAGGAGGAGCTCAATCTGGCTACAACAACCATAATCGACGATTCTCAGCACCTTGACGGCTTAACATAGAGTGCTACAAATATGGAAAGAACGGTCATTACACAAAAGATTGTTGTTCAAAGAGAAGCAAAAAGAAGGTAACTTGGTGACATCCAAAAGTCACCAAGACGACAGTAAGGAAGAATGGGACTTCCAAGCATCCTTTGCAGTGTTCGATTCTAATGAGACAGATTGCTCTGAAGAAATAAACTTTGATGCACGAGAAGTGCAAGAACAGCACAGTCCAACCATTAGTGAAGTGGTTGTATGTATGGTTGTGTCTGAGGCTAATGAGTCGACTCTTGTGGCAGAGTCTAAAACTGGAGCAATCAACTACAACAATGATTGGATCGTTGATTCAGGATGCTCTAACCACATGACTGGTGATGAGGAGAAGCTGTCCAGCATGTCCGAGTACACAATAGGCCAGGTAGTAGTGACTGCTGATAATTAAAGGCTACCGATCACCCATGTTGGTAAGACAATCATCACTCCTCTCTTCAACTCTAACAAAATAAATCTACAGGACGTCTATCACGTGCCAGGGATGAAGAAGAATCTATTTTCAGTCTCACAACTCACATCCTCTGGAAACTATGTGTTATTCAGTCTAGAGAATGTGAAGGTTTACCAGAAGGTTAAGTTATCTGGTACTCCCATCATGGAGAGAAGACGGTTGGAGTTTATCTACGTAATGTCAGCAAAATCAACCTATGTAGATAAGACTCGAACGAATGAGACTGCAGACCTTTGGCATGCACGCTTGGGTCACGTGAGCTATCACAAGCTAAAAATAATGATGAAGAAGTTTATGCTCAACGGCCTTCCTCAATTGGATATTTGAGAAGACACAATTTGTGCCGGATGTCAGTATGGTAAGGCACATCAGTTACCATATGAAGATTCAAAGTATAGAGCTAAGGAACCGTTAGAGCTTATCCACTTAGATGTCTTTGGACTGGTAAATCAAGCATCAATCAGTGGAATTGTGCTACATGGTGACCTTCATTGACGACTTCTCAAGGTACGTATGGGTGTATTTTATGAAAGAGAAGTCTGAAGTTCTTGCCAAGTTCAAAGAATTTCATAAGAAGGTTGAAAGCGAGCTTGGAAAGAAAATTTGATGCTTGCGAACAGATAATGGAGGAGAATATTCATCAGATGAGTTCTTTAACTATCTTAGAGAATGCCAAATTTGACATCAGTTTACCTGCTCAGGTACTCCACAACAGAATGGAGTGGCTGAAAGAAAGAATAGGCATCTTGCAGAAACTTGTTGGAGCAAACATGCTAAAAATGTGCCTAGCAAATTTTGGGCTGAATGTATGAAGACAACAACTCATCTGATCAACAGGCTACTATAGGTAGGTTTGGGGCTAGTCTCACCCTTCCAGAAGTTATGGCACACAAAGCCCACAGTAAGTCACTTTCGAGTATTTGGATGTGTCTGCTACGTATTTGTGCCAAATCATCTACGTGGCAAGTTCGATATGAAGGCAATTCGTTGCATCTTTGTGGGTTACAACAGTCAAAGGAAAAGGTGGCAATGTTGCAACCCCACCACTGGCCGCTGCTATACTTCGAGGAATGTTGTATTTGACGAAGCCTCATCTTGGTGGTCTTCACAAGATGTACCGTTGCCAGACTCCAGAAATTTAGAAGATCAGTTACAAGAAAAGCTGGGGGAGCAAAGACAAGAGGAAGAGGCACCTCCTAGTTTAGAAATCATCAAGGAGCCAGTATCAACACAAAGTGATGATGAGCTAGAGCCTGGCCTGTCAAAGACACCAAAAAGATTTTCAAGTTCATGGAAAACAAGTGTCCATCATAAGAGTCCAGAAGAAGTTCGCCTAAGCCAACAAGAACAGGTTGAAGAGATTGGACCAAAACTCAAAAGTTCGGAAAGACAATTTAAGCCTAATCCCAAGTATGCAAATGCTACTCTAACTGAAGAAGATAGCATTACAGAGCCAATGATGTTTGAAAAGGCATCCCAAAGCAAAACATGGCAGAAGGCAATGGAGGAAGAGATTCAAGTCCTCAAACAAAATCAAACATGGGGGCTAGTTCCTAAGCCCAAGGACATGAAGCCGATATCATGTAAGTGGGTGTACAAACTAAAAACTTATCTTGATGGATCAATAGAAAGGTACAAAGCACGTCTAGTGGCTCGAGGCTTCTCGCAACAATACGGATTGGACTATGATGAAACATTTAGTCCAGTAGCAAAGATCACAATGGTGCGAGTACTAATAGCACTTGCAGCCAGCGAGTCTTCGAAGCTGTGGTAGACGGACATAAAGAATGCTTTTTTGCAAGATGAGATAGATCGAGATATATACATGGAGCAACCTGAGGCGTTTGAAAGCAAAGTACATCCAACTTATTTCTGCAAATTAAAGAAAGCCTTGTATGGCTTAAAGCAAGCGCCGAGGGCATGGTATGGCAAAATAGCAGAATTTCTAGTACAAAGCGGGTACTCGGTGGCACCAGCAGACTCGAGCCTATCTGTCAAGTCTCAAGGTAGGAAACTAGCTACAGTGCTAGTATACGTGGATGACTTAATTATCACCAGAGATGATAAAGAAGAGATCTAAAGGACAAGAGAGAACTTGTCAGTATGATTTCAAATGAAGGAGCTTGGAGAACTTAAGCAGTTTTATAGGCTTGAAGCAGAACAAAGCAACAAAGGCTTATTCTTCTACCAGCAGAAATATGCTAAAAATTTTAGCTACAGAAGTATGGGATGCTTGAGTGCAAGCCAGTTTCTACACCAATGGAGATAAATGCTAAGTTATGCTCAGAAGAAGGTAAAGACTTGGAAGATGCAACTATGTATCAACAACTAGTAGGTAGTTTGATCTACCTCACCCTCACTCAGCCAGACATTACATATGTAGTTGGTGTAGTAAGCCGGTATATGCAAAAGCCAAAGAAACCTCATCTAGAAGCAGTTCGCCGAATACTCCAATATGTGAAGGGTACAATTGACTTCGGTCTTTTGTACAAGAAAGGCGAAGCATGCAAGGTAATTGGATATTGCGATGCTGATTATGCGGGAGATCATGACACACGGAGGTCGACTATTGGGTACGTGTTCAGCCTTGGTTCAGGAGCAATCTCTTGGTGCAGTAAGAGACAACCTACAGTATCATTATCTACCACAGAGGCTGAATATAGAGCAGCAGCAATGGCAGCTCAAGAAAGCACATGACTTATGCAATTAAAGAAGGATCTACACCAGCAAGTTGGCTATAGAGTATTGTTGCACTGTGACAATCAATCAGCTATACGTTCGGCTGAGAATCCAGTGTTTCATGCAAGAACAAAGCACGTGGAGGTACATTACCATTTCATTCGAGAGAAAGTGCTCCAAGGGGAGATAGAGATGAAATCAATCAGAACAGATGACCAAGTAGCAGACTTGTTTACTAAAGGACTTGAAGCTTCAAAGTTTGTAGAGTTTCGGAAACAACTCAGCTTAACTACAAAAGAAGAACTAAATAACGAAGTCAATGCTGAGGGGGAGTGTTAAGAGTCATCATTGACTTTTCTAGAATTATCTAGGCTATTAATTGCATATGTTGAACAATCTAGAAGACTCCGAAAAGATCTAGAAGACTCTGGAAAGATCTAAAGAAATCCAGAAGAGTCTAGAACATTGTAGTAGATTTCGGAACATTAGAGAAGCTGGTAGAAATCTAGAAGGTTCCGAAAAGTTCTAGAATATTTTAGAAGTATAGAAAGTACTATTATATACTAGAATAGGTTAGAGAGTTCTAGAATATGGGAAAATATGTGTATATGCTAGAATATTCTAGAGGGTTAATAATAGCCCTTGGATCAAAATGATCCCAGCCATCCATTGAGGAGGTGGATGACTATATAAAGGGAAGTGGCCTCATTTGGAGGATATAACAACAAAGAGTGGAGTCAAGTGCTTGAGTGTGAGTAATTCCAAAAGTGAGGTGTCATTGAGAGTCTTCTTGTATACTTGAGCTATCTTTGTATCTAAATAAAGATTCATTTATGTATAGCCGTTGTGTTCTAACTCAACAAAACATAGGATCAAACTCTAAATATTTGGCATTAAAACAAAATTTGAATTCAACAAAACAGTAAGAGAATTTGAAACTTCTGTGAAGATGACAGAGAATACATGCTTTTCTGCAATATATCAATATCAGTGATGGCATCATATTATACTAGCAGTGACAAAATAAAAAATAAAAAATAAAAATAATAACTCAGCATAATAGATTAAGGTATTGCAAATAGAGAACTATCTCAGAGAATTATGATGATCACTACAATAGCTTACCTAACATGAGTGCAGAGAAGAACATATGAGCGTATAATGTGAAATAGCAGGCGGGGAGAGAAATCTTGGTCCAAAGCCAAACAAGTAACCTTTGTGAACAAATTTGACAAAGAGAACATTTGAAGCTCTAAAACTTTGCCTAAAAAATAATGCAACCACAATTTGAATAATGAGTCCGTACACTGGTTATATATACCAGATGCTCCCACGTATTAATCAATCTCTTCAATAGCTGATCACAGGTTGGACTACAAATATAAGACATCCCTGATTCATCCTGCATAATGGCTTCAAAAATGTGCATTCCAATCTGTACCAACATATTTGACATAAACAAGTAACAAATCATCATTAAACATGTAGTAGGAAGCAAAATGGATTTATGGTCTGTTGCTTTACCATCATCAATGGAGCCAAGAAAAACAAAATACTGACAAATGTTGAATTTTGACAATTACTGCTGAATTTAGACATTGTTTGGGGTTATCTAACACATAGAAAGTGGAAAAGAGAAAAAGTCACTCCTCATGGCAACACAGGACTTCTCTCCAATCCACAATCCTTGACGAACCCAAGGTCTTAGCCTCCACTCTACAATCCTCCAATGATCCCAAGCATGGGTGCCTAAGTCATGCTCCCAACGTAGACAGCCAAGTGATTAAATAGAATTCATGAGCATATAAGGGAGACATAGGTGAGCCAAGGGCCCAACTATGTTACTATGGAGCGGGACTGAGTAGGAAGAGAGTCATCCCGTGCGCCCCTTATTGGAATGTGGTGTGAAGGACTATGGCAAGTGAAGGATCTAGGTGAGCCATGGTGCTGCCGAGAACGAGCGAGCAAGCGAGCTTGGCTCCGCTATGCGAACCATGTCGGACTCTTCATACTTAAGACTCATTTGCCTTGGAGCTCTTACTACTAGTGTGGCGGCCGCACCAGTGAGCTCATACTTGGTGGTGTGTACTCCCCAGCTTAGGCTAGGCATACTACCCTAATTGTGGTTGTGGTGCCTCGAAGGTCTGCCACATGAGGGTGTGATGGTGATGACGTGGAACCCGTAGGGCTCGCCACGTGTTAGGTGTGGTCCAAGTAACCAGCATAAGGCTTCACAGCTTGAGAGTTAAGTGTCACAAACTAAAATTCCAAATGTCAAACCCACTATATATGCATCCGTGAACGCTGATTTTTAAATAGCATATAGTACAATGTGACATATGCAGAAGCCTGCTCCATCATTTTGTCTATTTCAATTTTCACTCTATTGCAATGATTAGTGAGCAGAAATTTAAAAGAATAAGAGAATTGAGAATACAGATGAATGCATGTTATACCACTTTGGAGAGCTCACTTCCAATCTCTATGCTGATCTGACAGACTTCAACCATATTGCTTTCCAGAGCCCATTGAATGATCTCAGGTTCTCTAGCCTTGAAAACAAAAAGAAAGAAACAGATGATCAACTTCCTTACCAGGATATACTTTCTTATTAAAGTGTTCAAAAATAAGGTACCTGGCATAGAATGCCAAACACAGAGAGGGCAACAGCTCGAACATTTTCATAAATCTCTGATGGGCTATCAAACAGTATCAGGGGTACCAAGAAATTGGGCACACAAGCTATATTAAGCAGAGAATATAAGAAAGGTCATGAAAACTTCTTAATGAAGACCAATAGTTAAAACATATATAAGATTCATGCATATTTATAGTGTCATGGGATCTTACATTTAACAAACTTATATCTTGTTTCTTTGTTTGCTGCAACGCACTGCAACAAAAATAGGCTATCAAACCAAAAAGAAATGAAAGAAAATTCTTAATAACATGGAAAATAAAAACACAAGGGAAGACATAAGCAATAAGTGTTGATTACCTGAAATAGGGTAAGAACATTAACAAGATGCTTAGTTACTCTTAGGGTCAGACTTCCATCGGCCATCAATTGTGAAAATGCCAGAACTTCCTGTTTCAAAAAACACAATTGTGGTCAGAGCCTTTCATGCTCCAATTATATGCTGAGACTAAGGAGGAATAGAACCACAAAAGTTTGAACGCCATGCATTTTGCTCTTTTGATTTTAGAAAATGAACATGCTGAGACACACGGTTGCATAGGAGGTTCAGTTAACTAATTTTCTTTCATCGTGAATAATGAAAATAAAAAACTTCAATGTTTCTTTTTCTTTTTTTTTTTCTTTTTTTTTTTGTGACATTTACTTTTCAAACACAGATCATAAGACTACATGTGCAAAAGTTGGACTGATATGAAATGAGAAAAAAAGGAGACAAGGGGTACAAGAACAACACACACAAAACAACACCAATCACTTTGTTTGGTTCTTGTTTTCTGACAACAGTTTTCAGAAAATTCTACTTTTTTATTTTTCGTATTTTAATATTTTCAATGAATTTTTTTAATATTTTAAGTAATTTTTTTGAATTTTTAGACACATCTAACATAAATACACTTAAAAAGTATAATATTTGTAAAAAAATCTTTAAAAATATACCAAATACCAAAAAATACACAAAAAAAAAAAGAAAAAAAAGAAAATTCAGTATATTTTTTGTATTTTGTGTATTTATTAATTTTTTAAAATATTTTTTCACAAATATTTACTATTTAGATACATCTAAATAAGGTACATCTAAAAAAGTAAAAAAACTATTTAAAATTTAAACAATATTCACTAAAAACAAAAAAATACAAAAAACTAAAAAACTTATTTTCAAAAAACTAAATCAGAAAACTGAAACCAAACACACTAAATATATTTCAAATCTGTAGCAAGACAGCTATAGTGCTGCAAGAATTATATAAAAAGAACCCTGTCCTGTAGTAATTTTCTGGATCTTCTTCTCTTTTCTGTCAACAACCAAAAAAAAAAAAAAACAGAAAAAGAAAATTTCTGAAACCCATTCAGGTGATAGTCAACAAACATGGAAATAAAAATTAGAATTAAGTTTAAATAAACAAATTAATGATACCAGCAAGCACCCAATTGAGCAAACCATAATAAGAGTAAAACCTGATCTTTTAAATTGAAATAGTTGATGGTATATCACACAGAAAAGACACTAACATCTATGAAATGAAACCCAATCCACTGAAATTTAGCAAAGAAATACATATTTGAGGAAAATTAATCAATACAGAACATGCCCAATTTCAGAAAGAAACCAATAATAAGAAAAGAATCCAAACTGATAGGTTGATTAACAAGAAACCCCATGAAAGAAATAAATTAATCATAGAATAGAAAATTACACATGACGGTTTTGAGATTAGAATGGACCTCGAGAAGGAAAGTTCTGAGACATCGGAGAGTAGATTCTCTTAAGGCTTGATCTTGAAGTTTGATGATGACTTGAGGAATTGCCATAGATCTCTTCGACATCCAGCGCACTTTGTGCTTCTTTCTTCCACTTTTTTGAACTTTAGCAATCGAAAAATCTATGATAATCAAAGACCACGTCATGGTAATGAATCAATGAGAATTGAGAGAGAGAGAGAGACCTTGATCGATCTTGGAGTCGTAAAGGAGGTGGAGAGTTCGTTCTTCCCATGGCTCGTCTTGAAGGCCGCCATGAATGTCTTCGTCGGCCATTACTGTTCACCGATTGTTTGGGTCTCTTTCTTGCTCTTGCTCTTGCTCTTGAATAGTACTAGAAATGATGAGAGAGAGAGAGAGAGAGAGAGAGAGAGAGAGAGAGAGAGAGAGAGAAGACTTTTGGAGGGAAACAGAGGAGATGATGGAGGCTTTTCCCAAATTGAGCCGATTTTGCATGGTATTTCCCAAACTAGGCCTACTTTTGACGGAATTCCCAAACTAAGCTAAAGCGCTATTACAAATAGCGCTTTTACTGTTAGGAGGCAAAAATTTGATGTACAGTAAAATCGCTACTCTAAATCGCGAATTTAATTAGGAAAACGCTATTATGAATAGCGCTTATTACACGAAATTTTTTTCCGATATAAAACGCTATTTCGAATAGCGCTTAATTTGGGGTGAAGGTTTGTGAAGAAAACGCTATTTCAAATAGCGACTTCACTGTGCATTTCATTTGTGAAGAAAACACTATTACAAATAGCGATTTTACTGTAGCTAAATGAAAACGCTTTTTCAATTAGCGTTTTTAACGGTCTTATAAATACAAAGGCCCCCCCTCATCTGCATTCACGTTTTTGACACTTCGATTTTTTCGTCTCTTCCTCGATCCATCTGTCTCAAACTCCATCTCTCACTCTCCATCTCCCTCTGCTCTTAGACTCACTCGATCTCGCTCTGCTTTGGGTCGCTCTCGCTCTCCCTCTGCTCTCACTCTCCGTCTCTGCTCTCTCTCTCTCTCTCTGTGGTATGACAGTTAACCCTAATTTTATGTATTTATTTTTTGTGTTTGTGAAAATGTGAATGTGTTTTAATTTGCTGCGAATGTTAGGGTTTTATATGTGAATTAGGGTTTTATCAGTGTGGTTAAGAAATTAGGGTTTGGAATTTTTTGAAATCCGAAATTAGGGTTTGGAAATCATTGAATTTGTGGAATTTTTTATGCGTTTGAATTTTTGAATGTTGCTTGTGAATTGAATATTTGGGTTTGGATTTTTTATGCTTTATCAGTGTGGTTATGAAATTAGGGTTTTAATGATAATTGTTGCTCGATTGTTCACACATCCTTTTAGGATGACATTTTAGGGTTCACATTATTAAGGGTGCTAAAGCTTGTGAATTTTTATGCTTTTGAATCATAAATCAGGTTTGGAATTTTTAAAATTTTTTGAATTTTTTAAATAAATCATAAATATGAGAATTGAGAATTGAAAATTGGAATTATGAAATTCATAAATTCATAAATCATAAATATGTTAATGTCATATTATGAAATTGATATAATTGAGATTTGAGAATTGAGAATTGAGAATTGCAATTATGAAATGTTTATATTTTGAAATTTGAAATCAGAAATTGAAATTTTGAAATTATGCTTGTGAAGCAAAATGTCTATATTTTGAATTTTGAATAAACTAACTTATATTTGTTGAATTGGAAATTGTTTTTTTTTTTTGCTTGTTAAGAGGAATTAAAAGGAAATTAGGGTTTGAAATTAGGGTTTTAAAAGTAATTTTCTTTAATTAAGAATCGTGATTAAAAAATTCGAAATTCATATAATTGATAATTGTTAATGTCATATTATGAAATTCATGTAATTGAGAATTGTTGAATTGAAATTATGAAATGTCTATATTTTGAAATTTGAAATTAGAAATTGGAATTTTGAAATTATGCTTGTGAGTTTTTTTTTTTTTTTGCTTGTTAAGAGGAATTAAAAGGAAATTAGGGTTTGAAATTTGGGTTTGAAAAGTAATTTTGTTTAATTAAGAATAAAATTAAAAAAAGTGAAATTCATATAATTCATAATTGTTAATGTAATATTACGAAATTCACGTAATTGAGAATTGTTGAATTGGAATTATGAAATGTCTATATTTTGAAATTTGAAATCAGAAATTGGAATTTTAAAATTATGCTTGTGAATCAAAATGTCTATATTTTTTGAATCAAATTATGCTTCAGAAATTGTTAATGTCTATATTTTTTGAATCAAAATGTCTAATTTCTACTAAATGTAATTATTTAAAAAAAATATTTAATTTTGAATGTATTTTATTAAAAAAAAATATTTGTATTTACTTCAAAATAATAAATGAAAAGATCATGTTCTCTCAAATAAAAGATCATGTTCTCTGAAATATTTAATTTTGACTCTATTTTATTCAAATTAAATATTTTTATTGACTTCAAAATAATAAATGAAAATATCATGTTGTCTCAAAATATTTAATTTTCACTCTATTTTATTTAAATAAAAAATTTTGGTTTAATTTCGTTTGGTTTATTTCACTATCTTTGGGGTCAGCACCCAGAATATGATTAAAAAATTTAATGAACTGAATTTGTAATACATATAATAGCATTATAGTACAAATTAAAATTTCCTCAGAAAACTTACGAAAATTTGAAAAAGTTTTTGAAATGGGTATTAAACGAAGTGACTTATCGCCATTTCCGCTTTGTGACTGTCCACCACCATTGAAAAGGAAAATCTAAACATTATGTTTTAATAATTTTTAATTTTCAATTCAGATAATTAGAAGTCATTATTAGACTAGTTATAGTATATGCATGAAAAGAGTCTTAAACTATTTTAATTAATAGTCCATAGCAATTTCGTAGGTAAGAAGGAAAAGAAAAAAAAAATCGCACTTTCATGGGTAAGCCTGCGTTTCGTAATACCAAATAATTGGTACGGATGGCCCCATAGATGACTCATGGATAATTATCCAAAAGTTAGCCCATATTTCACTGTATTTGGGGACAGGGACCCAGAATATGATTAAAAAATTTAATGAGTTGAATTTGTAATACATATAATACCATTATAGTACAAATTTAAATTTGCTCAGACAACTTAAAAAAATCTGAAAAAGTTTTTGAAATGGGTATTGAACGAAGTGACTTATCGCCATTTCCGCTTTGTGACTGTCCACCACCATTGAAAAGGAAAATCTAAACATTATGTTTTAATAATTTCTAATTTTCAATTCAGATAATTAGAAGTCATTATTAGACTAGTTATAGTATATGCATGAAAAGAGTCTTAAACTATTTTAATTAATAGTTCATAGCAATTTCGTAGGTAAGAAGGAAAAGAAAAAAAAAATCGCACTTTCATGGGTAAGCCTGCGTTTCGTAATACCAAATAATTGGTACAGATGGCCCCATAGATGACTCATGGATAATTATCCAAAAGTTAACCCATATTTCACTATATTTGGGGACAGGGACCCAGAATATGATTAAAAAATTTAATGAGCTGAATTTGTAGTACATATAATACCATTATAGTACAAATTTAAATTTGCTCAGACAACTTAAGAAAATCTGAAAAAGTTTTTGAAATGGGTATTGAACGAAGTGACTTATCGCCACTTCCGCTTTGTGACTGTCCACCACCATTGAAAAGGAAAATCTAAACATTATGTTTTAATAATTTCTAATTTTCAATTCAGATAATTAGAAGTCATTATTAGACTAGTTATAGTATATGCATGAAAAGAGTCTTAAACTATTTTAATTAATAGTCTATAGCAATATCGTAGGTAAGAAGGAAAAGAAAAAAAAAATCGCACTTTCATGGGTAAGCCTGCGTTTCGTAATACCAGATAATTGGTACGGCTGGCCCCATAGATGACTCATGCATAATTATCCAAAATTTAGCCCATATTTCACTGTATTTGGGGACAGGGACCCAGAATATGATTAAAAAATTTAATGAGCTGAATTTGTAATACATATAATACCATTATAGTACAAATTTAAATTTGCTCAGACAACTTAAGAAAATCTGAAAAAGTTTTTGAAATGGGTATTGAATGAAGTGACTTATAGCCACTTCCGCTTTGTGACTGTCCACCACCATTGAAAAGGAAAATCTAAACATTATGTTTTAATAATTTTTAATTTTCAATTCAGATAATTAGAAGTCATTATTAGACTAGTTATAGTATATGCATGAAAAGAGTCTTAAACTATTTTAATTAATAGTCCATAGCAATTTCGTAGGTAAGAAGGAAAGGAAAAAAAAAATCGCACTTTCATGGGTAAGCCTGCGTTTCGTAATACCAAATAATTGGTACGGCTGGCCCCATAGATGACTCATGGATAACTATCCAAAATTTAGTCCATACATTTAACCACCAACTTCAATTTAATTATGTCTAATTTTTTGCCATTATAAATTATCTCTCTAATAATTTTTTTGTTTTTATATGTTTAAGAAAAAAAAGTAGTTAATAAATTAAATTTTTTTTCTTACTTTTCAGAACGATCCTAAATGAGCTTTTTGTTTTAATTCTCTCTATGACCTCTACAAAGTAGACGAGGGTTACTAGTGAACATAGAAATAACTTTGTCATTAAGGTCCCTAATGGCACAAGTTTGAGCAAATCAAATTAACTTATATTGTCCATAAATCTGAAGAATTGGATCACCATTTTTAAAAAATTAATAACAATGTTTGCAACCGCTATTTTATATTGTCCAAATCAATCACGTTCTTTCAACTCAACCTTAGAAATATTTAATTATCTACAAAACTCCTTGTACAGATGAAATCTCAGATGTTGTTTTATACGAATAAAAATAAGTGAGAAAAATGAGAAAATAAACAGTAACAATCACATTGAGACACAAATATACAGCTGACAAAATATAAATTGAATTAATGTTTCACCTCTACAGTTGCTTCAACCCCGGAAAATATAAATTGACAAAAAATGAGAGGGTTGATTTTGATAGGAAAATGTCAGTTATGATATAAATGTGACTTCTGGAAAATTTATTGTTCTTCTTTTAATGTTTATTTTATAAGTAGAATTCGATATATGTATATTGTTGATATTTTAATGTTTATTGTTTCATTGAAGCAAGTATATGGCAACTGTTCCAATTATCTTCTACTGGGGGGGAAATATAATTCGGGATCCTGATGAAGGTTTGTCATATGATGCTGAGCCGAAAGGGATATATGGGGTGCAACTTGGCACCACACTTGTAAATTTGGAGGAGATGTTTATGCCCAAGGTGGCAAGTTACGGGGAAACAGTCCGATTAATCTTCAAATGTAGATATCCTTATCGCCAATGGCAAGCAACTAGCAAATACAAAATATTACCGATAAATGACGATGAGGCGTTGAACACTGTATTAAGTATCGGTGGAAGTTTCCAACCACCAAATTGTTTGGAAGTGTACATTGAGAAAGAGGTTGTACACAATCTTCCGAATATAACACAGATGGATCCTCATCCGTTCACTACCTTGCTGACACATGGGATTGACATGACAGCGTTTCAGTCTCCTATGTATGAATCAAATGAATGTTACGCAACTGGCTACACACAACAGCCATTTCATGGCCATGGTGGAGAATCAAGTTCACGTGGTGGATACGAGACTGAATTTCACAATGACACTGAAGATGTGCCCACCTACAGCCATCATACCACTCCAGTTAAAGTTGCTGGTAATATGGCTGAAACGGTTACTTCTATGCAGTTTCCTAACAGTGACATGTACGGTCCTGATGTCGCCCTAGACAATGATGTGGATGAAATGTGTGATGAAGAAAATTTATTGGGCGGATCAGACGATGATGATGATGAAGAAGATGATGCCGACGCTCCCGTTGATATTCAGGATGGCCCCATTCCATCTAGACCTGAAATCCCTTTCTATGACAACATTCACACGGGTGATGATTTTGACATTAGTAACCGCAATGTCGTTCCCCGTAACCGAATCTGGAATGCTGAAAATCCAGAGTTGGACAAAGGGATGGTTTTCGTTGATAAGAAGCAACTCGTACATGCTGTGAAATTGTAACATGCAATAAATAATCGAGAGTATAAAGTTGCAACCTCCAAGCGAGACGTTTGGGTGTGTGCTTGCAAGCACGATTGTAGATGGTGGTTGCGTGCATCTCTTAGTAGGATACATGGTCTTTTTGAAATAAAGCAGTACAGGGGTCCTCACCATTGTTTATACCCACGAATGAACAGGGACCACACAAATATTAGCTCCAGTTACATTGCTTCTCATCTTTTGGGACAAGTTGCGGTGAGTATACAAAATAAATGTTTACATTTATATATATATTTGTTTGTTTAAAGTGTTCACACAATAATAATCTGACTCATAGGTATTGTCGTATGCAGAATGAACCTGATATGCCCATTAAGAATGTCATCGAAGATATAAAAAAGACCATGAACTATAGTATATCATACAAGAAGGCGTGGCATGCAAGGGCAAAGGCAATTAGAATGGTATTCGGGGATTGGGATGAATCATATAAGATGTTGCCTAAATTCATGTATGCATTACAAACATCTAATTCTGGCACCATCGTGCAATGGAAGCATAGATATACCAGAAATACAACCATTATGCCCGTATTCCACTTTGTTTTATGGTCTTTCAAACCCGTCATCGATGGATTCAGACATTGTAGGCCTATTATAACCATTGATGGTACATTCTTATACGGGAAATACACTGGTGTGTTGCTTGTAGCAACAATTGTCACTGCCAATGGGAAAATATTACCGCTTGCATTCGCTGTTGTCGACAGGGAGAGTTTGGAGTCTTGGTCGTTCTTCATTTCAAATATCAAGGAACATATTGTCATGGACCGACAGGGAGTGACTTTGATATCTGATCGAGCTGAGAGTATTTTAGCTGCTGTGAGACGGCATTGGCTGAATTCATCGCTCCAATTTGTTGGATATCATCGGCACTGCCTTCGTCATGTTTGTAGTAACTTTAACAATAAGTTCAAAAATAAGGAGCTGAAACAACTTCTATGGAAAGCAGGGAGTGCTCATCAACGATGGAAGTGTAATGGTTACTTACAACAAATACAGGCTATTGACCAAGAAGCCATCAATTGGGTTTACAAGATGAATCCTGAGGAGTGGGCCCTTTCGTATGACGGTGGACATCGGTGGGGGGTATTGACCAGCAATGATGCAGAGTGCTTCAATAGCGTCTTGAAAGGTGCAAGGAACTTACCTATCTCAGCTATGGTTGAATTCACATTTCGGCGGCTCGTAAAATATTTTGACGAAATGGGAGCCCAAGCTGAAATAGATGTATGAAATGAGTTCCAATTCCCTAGAGAGATGCAAAAAACTATTGAGGATAGCATCGCAAGGGCAAATACTTTCAGGTTGATCTCATATGACAGGTTAGTTTGTAATATAAACTAAATTGTTGTTATTATGTTGTCAACTTAAGTACACCTAAAAACATGAACTTGATTAGTTTCTATTACAATTTTTTGATAGGTCACGCCGCGTGTTTGAGGTGCAAACATCTTTTCGCCATGGACGAGGTCGCAATACACAAATTGTGCGGATGAATCAACCCACATGCAGTTGTGGGAAATATGAGATACGACACTGTTCTCATATGCTCGCTGTAATGTCTGAATGCGGGGACAATCCATTCGAGTACGTTGATCTAGTATATAGGCTTCCTGTATACATGAGGGTTTGGGAAACTAAATTCAATCCAATACCGCATCAAGATTATTGGGCTGATCCGCAGTGGACCTTAATGCCTAATGTACTGTGTCTGCGAGAAGTAAAACGGGGTCGTGCATCTATGTCTCGTATTCCGAATGAGATGGACATATCAGATAGGCGTTTGACCGCTCGTTGCAGTGAGTGCCAGCAGATAGGTCATGACAGGCGAACATGTCCGGCGCGACTTGGTCGATGAAGACTATGTGATACTTACATATTGTAATAGATCATTTTTTAATTCTTTATTTGTAATAGATCATTTTCTTTTCTTTTGTAATTCATTATTTGTAAACGGGGTCGTACATTTAAATAGATCATTTTTTATTTGTAATAGATCATTTATATTTTGTAATTCTTTATATATTGTAATTGTTTGATTTCCTTGACAAAATTTACAACTAACATACAAAACAAATAAATTAAACTAAATGACAATGCAAAAACATTTAACTATACTACATAGGCTTATGTTTTTTATTCTGTACTTGATTGAAAATGTCTATTACCAAATTTTAGTTAAAATCACATAGTTCTTCTACCATTTGAAGATTTTAATATTTCGACTGATGCAAGCATTTTGTACATTTACAATTTCTGAATCAGATGTACGTAATTTACAAATTTGATACTTTATTGACAAAAAAAAAAAAAAAACATTACAAAATCAATAATGAAGTTTTGTCAAATATGCCATAAATGTAATGAAGTTTTGTTAAATATGCCAAAATCAATAATGAAATTTTGTCAAATATGCCAAAATCAATAATGAAGGTTTGGAAAAAAAATTCTCATTCCATTTTTTTCGCATGTACTTATGTACGAAAACTATCCACATGTTACTGGTCATTATTAAACTTATGTAACTAAGACCGTAAAATGATTTTGTAAAAGATTTCTATATTAGTTACAACATAGATAACGATAGGTTCTGTTGAATTGGTTATCATATTTAATCGCACATAATATGCAAAATTTAGATTTTAGTGAATTGCTTTCATGTTAATGGCACACAAATTGATAGTTTTAAAATAATGGACCACATTTGTTTTTCAAGTCGTCATGTCCAGAATAATTTGAGTTTAATTGTTATAGTTAAATTACATGCTCACCAATACAGTTTTTAAAAATGTATTTGTTTGTCAACTATACAGGCTTGATGGCACATCTACCTGATGAGGTCCCACTTTTGAGTCAGTCACATTGGGCTGACAGTATATGGGACGATCCGGTATGCAATAACGTTTGTTGGACTTTATGCTTACAATGAAAATACCCTGCATTTTGTTTTATATTACGTGATAATGCTAAAATTTTAACTACTCATTCTGTTATGCAGGACCAGGCATGCCAGCGGGGAGATTCTGGCCTGTGGGAGCATCCATTGGACCACAGAGTCTTGCAGTGTCTACTATGCGCGGGATTCTATGGTGTATATCGTATAGGCCATATCAGACTGGACCTCCCACTCATCACTGCTCTCGTCGAGAGGTGGCGCACAGAGACTCACACTTTTCATTTCCCGACCGGTGAGGCCACCGTCACATTGCAGGACGTATCTGTCCTATACGGTCTGCGGATTGATGGGCGAGCAGTTACTGGACTTGACCCATCATTGCCAAGGGAGCAGTGGATAGCCCTATGTGCTGAGTTATTGGGAGTAGCACTTACACCTGCAGACTTACAGGCAGGTAGAGTGAGGGTGAGGTGGCTGTCCGAGCAGTTTCAGGGCCATCTTCCAAATCATGCTCCAGATGAGTTAGTACATCAACATGCCCGAGCATATATTCTGTGGCTTATTGGGGGAGTACTTCTCCCTGATAAGTCACAGAACATGCTCAAGTTGATGTACTTGCCACTATTAAGAGACATTGACATGATCGGCCAGTACAGCTGGGGCGCCGCCGCTTTGGCATGCTTGTATAGGATGCTATGTCGAGCAGCTCAGGTGGGTGCGAATCAAATCGGAGGACCCCTTGTCTTGCTACAGGTTAGTAAGAATTTTATTACATGTCAATTCATATTGTATGGCATATATTAGTATTGTAATTGCGTTCAAACTATTGCAGATTTGGGCGTGGGAGAGATTGATTTGCATTGCCCCGTCTAGGCGGCAACTGCTTGCTCCTGGTGAGGTTCCCATCGGCC
Organism: Camellia granthamiana; assembly: GCA_036172215.1. Classification (NCBI taxonomy): domain Eukaryota; kingdom Viridiplantae; phylum Streptophyta; class Magnoliopsida; order Ericales; family Theaceae; genus Camellia; species Camellia granthamiana. The sequence continues at coordinate 282,908 of JAXFYN010000122.1, forward strand.
AGGGAGACATGCAGTTGCCAGCCGGACCTTGAGGTAGCCGGTGGAGGGTTGACATGGGGCACGAGGTCGTCTCGACCTACGTAGTCGTCGTGTATAGAGACCAGCTTGACCGGATGATAGACGGCGAGGTAACAAATTTAAATACCTAAATTTTAATTGTCATATGGAGTTTATATGTTCATGAGCGATTTTTAATACACTTGTCGTTATTGTAGTTTATCTGGCAGCCTTATGTTGAGGTCCTTGATACACTCCCAGACTATTGCCGACTAGGTGAAGAGATATGGATGGCGAGAGTGCCACTCATTTGTTTTGACGTGGTTGAGTGGCATCTCCCTGATCGTGTCCTCCGACAGTTTGGTCGGGTCCAGTCTGTGCCGGATCGGTGTGACACCGAGTGGCGGTTGCATGTGACTAATAGACGTAGCCGAGCCAGCACTGGCTGGAGTGTGCATCATATGCAATACATACAGTTGTGGGATGCCCGTCGCGACACTGTTGTACAGGTTGACTGGAGCGATGGGGTCCTCCCCTCTCCCAACCCTTACATGTTGTGGTATCGGCGACATACACACCTACTTGTCGGTAATCCGAGCCACCTGTCTGAGGCCGGATATCAGGGAGTTGGGCCTTCTCTGGAGGCATTGGTGAGTATCATAGTATGTGTCAGATAATTGTTAATATCATTTCCGATTATTTGCAGTGAATTATAGCCTAATATATCTGACTTTTTGTTCAGGTGGTTCGAGTTGGGAGGTCATATCACTTAGCTGAGGACGCCATTTTCAGACGTGATGGGCAGCTTGGTCTGCAGGCCCTTGTAGAGATCCGAGAGTTATTGTATGAGAGGATCCAGCATACCCATCGGGTAGATCGTTTGTATTTTGGGGACTACGGTGTACACAGTGCAGTAGCTGCTCCAGACACATCAGTCCCATCCACGTCAGTGCCTCTCACTTCAGCGCCAGCCACAGCAAGTCATTGGACTTCAGTCACCCCACCGCATGATACCCCATACATTTCTCCACATTCCCCACGCTTACATCTTACCCAGCATGCTGACCCTGACCCTAATTGGACACCGCCTCGGTTCATGCATGATGTTGTTACCCCACCCACCCAGTTACCACCTGCTTTTCTGGGGAGTACTTCGACCGCGCCCCGGTTCATGCATGATGTTGTTACCCCATCCACCCAGTTACCGCCTGCTTTTCTGGGGAGTACTTCGAGCGCGCCCATGAGTTCACATGATGCAGTTCTCACTAACATCTCCCACGTTGACGATGAGGCCGATATTGAGCCCCCCCAGAGTGCGAGGGAGAGGTCGAGGTTATGGTCGTGGGGGACGTCGCGGCCGAGGTCGGGTGCGGGCAGAGGCAGAGGTCGAGGTCCAGCTGCAGATCGTGACACAGTTGCACCAGATGAGGGAGTTTCACAGCTCATAGCAGTATTCGATCTGCACGCACTGACAGGATTAGGGGCAGCAGATGCAGGAGAGGGGGGGTCACAATCACAGGCTCCACAGGCAGTCAGTGGACGACCACATGCAGGGGAGGGTGTGCCAGATATTCAGAGAGTCTACCGCAGGAGACCGAGGAGGGAGGTCCACGGTCGGGGTTGTGGGACTGGGGGCAGGTTAGGGCATTAGCGGTTGTGATATGGTTTTTGTAAATCAAACTTGTACAGCTGATGTAAATGTGTCATACTTATTTATTCGCAATTATAATTTCACAATTTTTTATTCTTAGTTATATTAATGAATCACACAAATCTCTTTCATATCTCTACCTCTCTCTCATTATCTGTAGTCTGTGCATTATTTATAGTAATTTACGATTTCTCCTCAATTTTACAAATTGAGAACCATTTTTAAAATTGAAGTTTAAATAAATTTGAAGAATTAAATTATAAATCCTAAACTCTAAAATAAAAATAAATAAGGTAGCATTTGGTAACGTTTACGTTTTTGGTTTCTGCCTACAAAAAAATTAAAAATTGATTTTTGTTTATTTTTAGAAAAACGTGAATTACAAACGCTTTTCGTTTGAACAAAATGTTTAAACAACCCATAAAAACATAAAATAAAAAATATGTTTGTTCATGCCTAAAAAATGTGTTTGTTCAAGCCTAAAAACAATTGAAATACAAGACCTTCATTCATAAGTCGAGGATAAGCATTACAAATTCATTACAACATAAATGGTTTGGTCATTCATCCAAACAATTTCATTCATTATCATCATCATCTGACATCTCAATATCAGATTCATACATAACATCCATGCTCCACGCGTAGTACTGGTGTGCATCATCCATTAACCCATCTTCGGCATGCTTATTTGCGGTCTTCATTAGTGAGGACCTTTGCAAACGTTGGGTCATGCGATTAACTTCGTCGCGGATACGATGCAATGCCCTTTGCAACAACTGTGGAGTGTCAGTTGGCATACGCATGGCTAACCAGTGAGGAAATTTAATATTAACTTCACGACATAACTCAACGAGAACGTTTGCTCGAGTTATGCGAAATTCCCACTCAGCTCTTATGGTATTGACGGTGCCACGTGAGTAACGCAAATTTGGATTTAATGGGTATTCAAATTCATCTCCATCTGCAACCCAATAGCGACCCATTGCTGAGTATAGATCAACCACCGTATATCTCATGATGATATTTCTGGAAATAGCTGTAAAACTGTTGTTGTGGTATGATGCGATATTTATACCATATATACACATAGTAGCTGTATGTATGAAATTATTGTAAACAACTATGACAACTATGCATCAGAGTTGTCACGTCAACTTTGATGACCTGAACAACTATGCATCAACTTGATAATTCGACTTTTATGAATTGCATAATTTATTGTTATTTGAAAACAAAAAGTAACAAATTTGTGAAAAAATATTTCAAGAAATTAATAAATACATGAAAATACAAAAAATGTACTAAATGCTTGTATTTTTTTTAAAAATATATTTTTGGTATTTAGTGAATTTTTAAAAGATTTTGTTTAGAATTTTTTTATTTTTTAAGTGTATTTATGTTAGGTGTGTCTAAAAAGTAAAAAAATTGCTTAACATATTAAAAAAATTCAATAAAAAAACAAACATGAAAAGTAAGAAAGTAGAATTTTCTGAAAAAAAAACAAGCAAGCTGATCAACCGACTAAACGTCTGAATTAGTCAAATTTGTCTACCTGAAATTGTTTTAACAAAATAAATGTGAAATTATGTTTTAAAAATGAAAAACAAACACCACGCTTGTAAAATTGGGTAAAAGTGTAATTGACAAATATAACTGAATACAGCCTGAATTTTCACTACAATATTGCATTGAAATATACTTAGAATTTTAAGTACTAAAATATTTTAATTGATTATAATATTTTGTCTCAACCAATTTATGAGCATTTCCTGTTGGATCACATGCATGCCATTGACCTTATACAGTGCATTCGGCTGGCAGGACTCCACTATTGTCAAGTCATGAACTTTGAGGTGGGCCTGTAACATCGGCTATGGTGCTGCAGATGGTGTCAGCCTGGCTACTGTAAAAATGTTTTTACCTTCTTTGAAATGGAAGTTGAAAATTAAGACGTTGTTTGGGATGATCAAAATAAGTGTATTTTTTCCTCACATTACAATATTTTTCTACAATATATTTTTCTACCCATTGTTCAAACCACTTTTTGTACAATATTTTTTACTTTGATGTATTTATTAATTTGTTATTTTTTAACAAATTTTTTTACTTTTTAGGTGTATTGTAAGGGTTATTAATTTATTGTTATTTTGTTCTGACACCCCTTCAAAATTTGTATGAATTGCATAATTCGAATCGGCACAGTAGGTAGGTATGTGACTTTGTGCAGCGATGCAGTGATGCATCTGACTTTGTGCAGTGATACGGTGATGCATGTGACTTTGTGCAGTGATGCAGTTATGCATGTCACTTTATGTAGTGATACAGTAATGCATGTGACTTTCTGACTTTGCCATGCTTCCTCACATTACGTGATGCATGTGACTTTCTGCAGCGCAACTTACATGCTTTGTTTTTTCCTCACATTTCAAAATTCATCTAAGTCACATTAAAACGACTGTGAAAACAAGCAGAAAATGCTATTATGTTGGTGAAAATAAACATGATGGACGGTTGTGTAACAACAATGAAAATTGGATGACTGTGAAGTTCATTAAGTGTAAATAAGATAAAATATAGGCTGCAAAGTTCCAATCGTGTTTACATATGGGGTGACCATTTTATTATTTTGGTGAAAAAAACAACGATAGTGTTGTAGGTCGAGCTGAGTTGGACGGTTGTGTATTTACTTGCACTGTGTTTCATAGTTGTTTATGAACAATATTACCTTAAAACAAAGAAAATTAAAGCCGTTGTTTCATTTTTTGATTTCATTTATAATTTTTTTAAAACACCTATATGTACTGAAATCGTCAATTCCAAGTGACTACTTACTGTAGTACAAAAGTAAGCATGACAAAATAGTTTCATGTGACGATGTGACAACTCACTGCATTTTGTTTTATTTGACAACTCAATGCTCGAATATGAAGGGATTGCATTGTGATTCTCTGGCCTACAATCCGAGCAATTTTATTTGACAACCACGTCCGTGACTACATCACAGGTACACAAAGTCACGGGTACTCAAAATTACATGAAATGAATAACATAAAATAATATCACGTGTATACCCATAGTGCCCTACCACGCATTATCGTCACCAGATCATCTGTAGTTAACCCTCACTATGATGTCTATAAATACCCCAGTATGACGTTTCTTGAAGTCATAACAATAGTAATATATCTACAATTACTATTATTATTAATTTTTAATTTTATCAACAATGTCTTCAAGAGGTGCAGGAAGTTCACGTCGGCAAAGAAATCCGAAAGTGTGGCTGCTACCTCCATTTACGTATGACTACAAGAGCGAAAAGTACTCGAGTCCGAAGGATTATTATGCTGGTATTCGAGCAGAATGGGCGTTCAGGGTAACGGAGCAAGAAGGATTGTATAATGATCTACGTAACTTTGGGGCACTGGTACCTCATCGTCGTTCATTGACCATGGCTAGACGAAATGTGAGTGACTATGAAAAAGCAGTTAGCAGAATTAAGAAGGAGAACAACAGGATGTTGATACGGAGATGTCGAGATTTCATGCTTCAGCTAGCCACCGAAATAGCAGAAGCAAGCAACAGAGATTTGACAGTGACTGAGCGAAATAATGTCTTAAACAATGAAAAATATCTCTCTGACTACTACATGTCAGATGAGGAATAAGAAATCAAATACCGTTATCTGTCATATATGTTTGTATGTACGTTGTGTCGTATGTTCGTTACTGGAGTGTAAGACAATGTTGTTGTTCATCTGACGTACGGATGTATTTCAAGTATTTGGTTTATGAACCTGAAGTTTATGAAATAACTACATTTATAGTAATTTACAGTTATTAGTTCATGACTTTCTTTATTGAATTGCAATGAGTTCAAACACATAAAACAGAACAGGTAGCTCGGTGAAAAACTTCCCTTCACTGCGGCTACTGAAATAGGGATCAATTTACAAAGAATTTCAATCTCCATTAGGAAAGAAGAAAGAGTCACCTTCCAATTCCTGAAAGTCCAATAAAAATGATGACGCTGGTAGTGAATGAGTGGTTGACAGAAAACTAAACTCGGCGAAACGAACTACCGCCTTCAATAACACATAAAACAGAAAAGATAGGTCGGTGAAAAGCTTCCCGTAACTGGGGCTGCTAAAATAGGGATCAATTTACAAAGAATTTCAATCTCCATCAGGAAAGAAGGAAGAGTCACCTTCCAATTCCTAAAAGTCCAGTAAAAATGATGACTCTGGTAATGAATGAGGGGTTGACAGAAAACTAAACTCGGTGAAACGCACTACCGCCTTCAATAACACATAAAACAGAAAAGATAGGTCGGTGAAAAGCTTCCCGTAATTGGGCCTCGTCAAATACGGATCCTCTACGTAAAGAATTTAAATATCCATCAGGAAAGAAGAAAGAGTCGCATTCTAATTCCTGGAAGTCCAGTAAAAATGATGACTCTGGTAAGGAATGGGGGGTTGACATGAAAGTAAACTTCGAGGGCTGGACAAACAATCTGAAAGCCAAGTGGTTGGTCCAGTTGGGGGACTAATAAAGTTCAGACAAACGAACTACCGCCTTCAATAACACATAAAACAGAACAGTTAGCTCGGTGAAAAGCTTTCCTTAACTGGGGCTGCTGAAATAGGGATCCTCTACGTAAAGATTTCAATCTCCATCAGGAAAGAAGAAAGAGTCACCTTCCAATTCTTGTAAGTCCAGTACAAATGATGCCTCGGGTAAGGAATGGGGGGTTGACAGAAAACTAAACTTCAGGGGCTGGACAAACAAGCTCAAACCCAGGTGGTTGGTCCACTTGGGGGACTAAGTTTACAACCCAATTGGTTTTACTTGATTTGGTTGGGATGAATCACTAATCTGAAGAATTATACCCAAACAGATTGTTTTCTGTACATTTTTCAAGAAATTGATGATTCTCTTAGTATAGAAACTAGAATTTTAATCAGTTCTGATGACGCTGATTTGTTAATTTTCGGATTTATACCCAAAGAGAACAACACTTCCGAAATTACTGTGCAACACCAGTTTTGCAGACAGATTTGAATGCACTAGTTTTCTAGACAGATTTGAAGGCACCATCATATCCACCATTATTTTTAAGTTGATTTCAAAAGTTGAGATTGTAAATGTTTCCCAAAATATTACAAATCGAATATTCAAAAGTTGATTTTAAAATAATTCCAAATGACAACAGAAATTCAAATAGTCATACTTTTCCCGTTGATAGAAATAGTACGTCGTAACAACGAATGATGCATAGCTAAGTGAAACACAACATTGCCTACATAAGCTTCATTTTTCCAAACATTGAGTAGTCAAATCGTGGAGAGACTTGTCATTGCGAAGTCATGTCACCTGGTGCACAGGCTTTGGTTTTGTCCATATTTTGCTCGATTATTTGATACACAGTAACAACTCATCTCTTATTGATATATGTGGGATTCTCAATTCAGGAACTCACATGGCAACAGTGAATTCACTGATTTACCTTACAGTGAGCATGCCCTTATTTTCTCCGTATATGCAGATGGATTGTCAAGTTATCTGACTTGGTGCACAGGCTTTAGTTTTCTCGATTTTTTGCTCGATTTTTTTATTACAGTGACAACTCATCTCTACTTGATATATGTGGGATTCTCAATTCAGAAAGTCACATGGCAACAGTGAATTCACTGATTTACCTTACAGTGAGCATGCCCTTATTTTGTCCGTATATGTAGATGGATTGTCAAGTCACGTGACTTGGTGCACAGGCTTTGGTTTTCTCGATTTTTTGCTTGTTTTTTTTATTACAGTGACAACTCATCTCTTATTGATATATGTGGGATTCTCAATTCAGAAACTCACATGGCAACAGTGAATTCACTGATTTACCTTACAGTGAGCATGCCCTTATTTTCTCCGTATATGCAGATGGATTGTCAAGTTATCTAACTTGGTGCACAGGCTTTCGTTTTCTCGATTTTTTGCTCAATTTTTTTATTACAGTGACAACTCATCTCTACTTGATATATGTGGGATTCTCAATTCAGAAAGTCACATGGCAACAGTGAATTCACTGATTTACCTTACAGTGAGCATGCCCTTATTTTGTCCGTATATGCAAATGGATTGTCAAGTCATGTGACTTGGTGCACAGGCTTTGGTTTTCTCGATTTTTTTCTTATTTATTTTATTACAGTGACAACTCATCTCTAATTGATATATGTGGGATTCTTAATTCAGAAACTCATATGGCAACAGTGAATTCACTGATTTACCTTACAGTGAGCATGCCCTTACTTTGTCGGTATATGCAGATGGATTGTCAAGTCATCTGACTTGGTACATAGTATTTGCTTTACTTTGTTTTTTCATTCTAGTGACAACTCATACCTTGTTCGTATATGTGAAATTGTCATGCAAAGGCATCTTCTTAAAGCCGTTCATAACCAACTATATAAACAACTAAAGGTGAAGACACAACCTTATAACTCATTTCGCCCTACGAAATTATCATTCATTTGTTTTAAAAAATTAGCATGTCTGCATGGTTCATGGGAGGGAGTGGGAATCGCAGAGGTGGTAGGAACTTCCAAAGGGGTGACAGTTCACGACGAGGAGGGGGAAGGGGAAGTGGCGAGGCTGAAGATGAAACACCATTTCCTTTGTTAGATGCCTCTTGTGCTTATCATGATAGGTTTGGGAAGCGACATTTTGTCATGCCCAAGTACTATCGAGATCCATGTGGTTTGGTGGAGGACCCATCAGATAATCAAACAGGATATGGATTAGCAAACGCTAGACTTCTGAAGTGGCCCGCACTATTTATAGAGCGAGTGCAAATGGAAAGATTATGTCGGGAAAATCGACTGAATGTGCCAAAAGCATGTTTTGTTGAGATCCAAAAGGAAGATCCTGATAATGTTGATCAACTACGTGAAAGACTACAACGTGAGATTTCTCAAATGCGCCGTAGGTTAGCTCGCGATATGCAGCTATACATAGTGAAGAAGGATGCACAGAAGAACAGAACAGAACCAAATGTTGCGGCTATCATGGAGGATCCTGAGCTTGTCTCTGACGTTGAGCTTTCGGATTGTTCAGACTCTGAGCCACCTGCCGATTTAAGCGCGAATTAGGTGTTAATGTCTACACTTCGGCAATATTAGGTCATGCATTAATATGTAATGTCTGTGTTAGAGTCAGTATAACTGTCATGTTATGTTTATGTTTATGTTTATGTTTATGTTTATATATTGTGTCTGTCAAATGTTGTGGCCATTAATATGCAATATTAGGTCATGAATTACGTGTGTTTGTCTAACTGTGATGTTTATGTATTGTGTTTTCTGAATTACGTTCTCACATTCTAACCCAAAACAAAGACAAAAGGATAAATATATATGTATATTTAAATGAAAACGGCTTTCATGAAGTCAAAATTATTTTCTGAATAACACCTTCTAACTCAAAACAAAGACAACAGAAAAATATAAAAAAAATTTACATGAAAAACGACTTTAGTAAAGCAAAAAAAAAAAATTATTAATTACATTATCACCTTCTACCCAAAACAAACACAAAACAATAAACAAAAAAAAATTACATGAAAACAGCTTTAGTAAAGACTAAAAAAAATTTTGAATTACATTTTCTAAACCGAAACAAAGACAAAAGAGAAAATAAAAAATGTAACATGAGAACGGCTTCAGTAAAGCCAAAGAAAATTTATGAATTACATTATCACCGAAACAATGACAACAGAAAAAAAATATTTACAAAAAAAAATTAAATATAATTTAAATGAACAGTGAAAGTGTGGTTTCAATCCATGCTTACAATAGTGAACAATAAAACCATGACTTTTGTAAATGAACATGATTGGCTTAATAATATCTAAATGAATATGATTTTAAAATTATATATATGAAAAATATTATGTAAAATAAATATACGAAAAGAGGTTTTTTATCATATTATGTAAAATTTCTGAATTACACCATCTAAACCAAAACAAAAACAAAAGAAAAAAAAAGCAAATTTTAACATGACAATGGCTTTGGTAAGCCAACAAAATTTTATGAATCACATTATCACCAAAACAATGAGAACAGAAAAAAAAAAACAAAATGTTAAACAATAGTCTGCTTACCAAGGAAGAAATGGACGGTGCAGTGCAAACGCTATTTAGAATAGCGTTTTCTTCACAAATCAAATGAGCAATGAAATCGCTATTACGAATAGCGTTTCCTTCAGAAACCAAATCCACTATAAAATCGCTATTTCGAATAGCGTTTTATTCCCAAAAGCAATGCACAAGTCAAGTCGCTATTTGTAATAGCGTTTTCTTCACAAATGAAACGCACGGTGAAGTCACTATTCGCAATAGCGTTTTCTTCACAAACCTTCACCCCAAATTAAGTGTTATTTGAAATAGCGTTTTATATCGCAAAAAAATTTCCTGTAAGAAGCGCTATTCATAATAGCGTTTTCCTAATTAAATTCGCGATTTGGAATAGCGATTTTACTGTACATCAAATTTTTGCCTCCTAACAGTAAAAATGCGATTTGTAATAGCGCTTTAGCTTAGTTTAGAAATTCCGTCAAAAGTAGGCCTAGTTTGGGAAATACCATGCAAAATCGGCTCAGTTTGGGAAAAGCCTCGAGATGATGGATGGACTGTTGGAAAATTTTGGTTACCCTTTTATCGTCTTTTAATTTAACCAATTTTTACTTTTGATCCCTCACTTTTTAAATAATTACAGTAAAGTCTGCACACTTCCTTCTTGTATTTTAATGTACCCCTTCCATCATAACATCGTTTAAATTTTAGGTGAAAATTGAAATCTATGAAATTAAAATAAAATTTGAGTAAAAATTGAAATGTAGAAATTATAATTTTCTTTGCTTGTAAAATATGTTCACGTGACTTTTGTTTGAACAATTTCTATATCAAATTTTAGCAATAATTGATGCGAGAATTTAGGGGTGCAACTCGGGCGGGCTCAACCCGAGCAACCCGAGCCCAGCCCGAGTTTTTTTAGGGCTTGGGCAACTATATCTTGTAATCTGGACGGGCCTGGACAGATTTTTGATGCCCGAATTGTAATTCGGGCCGGGCTTGGGCAGAACCAATGGCCAACCCAAGCAACCCGAACCCGAATTAAATTTAATATATTATATAAATTATATAATATATAATATATAATATATATATAATTTAATAAATTATATAATATATATAAATTAAGTAAAAGAGTTAATCTTAATTTTTAATTTTTATTTTTTGGTAACCAGAAAATAACTTTGAATAATTCTCAATTCTTTGTTAATTATCAATTCTACCTACAGGTTTCAAAACAAATCTACCTACAAGTTTCTGGGCAATTCGGGCAATTCGGGCTAACCCGAGTTCAAAATACAAAGCTTGGGCCGGGCTTGGGCAGCAAAGCTCGGGTTCATGTTCGGGCTTGGGCGGGCTTGGGCACTGCTCTGGGCAATTCGGGTCGGGCTTTGGCAGACCCCCAACCCGACCGAACCCGCCCGAGTTGCACCCCTACGAGAATTACACTGAATCACAAATGAAAACAAAAGACTTAATTGAATATAAAAAAATTAGGACTAACTAAAATTTGAATGAAAGTTAGAAGATCTAAAAATATAATTTACTCACAAAAAAATGAGGGAATTACAAGATATTGAAAAAATGAAGAAAATATTTACTAAAAAGTGGAGCACAACTTTTTATGTATATCTTTGTAATTATTTTTATTTTTTTACAATGAATTATAATTTTTTTCCAACAAAAAAAAAATATCCATAGAATAACACGTAAAAATACCATCAAGTTTTAGAACAAACGCAGAGTAAGGTGAGAGAAAAACAAGACAGGCTACAAAAACTAGAAAGAAATAGTTGGTTTTCTCAACTGCAAGAATTGTTAGCTTTGAACTGCATAGCATTGGAAACCCAATTAAGACAATCAAGAAAAATTCAGCAAGGACACAAAAAACACAATTCATTCTAATATTGACAACTGCCACTCTGCCAACCAAAACAAAAATTAGGAGCAAAAAAAAAAAAAAAAAAAATAAATAAATAAATAAATAACAATACATGAAACTAGTAGATAAAAAAATTAACCTAGAATTAGGTTCCCAAGTCATAATGAATAATGATATTTACGTCAATGCATGTAAAAAAGGGCATGGCTGATGCTAATTGGCAGTGCCCTCAACCAGCCTGTTTAGTTTCTTGTTCTTCAATTTCTCATCATACACCTCACTCCCTTGCCATTCATACCTATACACATACAAAACAAAACCAAAATTCAGCCCAAATTAATTTTCAAAGGCATATTTAGGACAAACTCAAGAAAGCACTACTAAATCAAGTCAGAAATCAGATCCACAACCATCTGATAAATCAAACTTTGTTTCAGAGCATTTTGCAAACCGACACATCATAGCAGAAGGAAGCCAATATGGCCCCAAGAATGGTGGCAGTGTGATTGGCCTTGTTTTGCCAAAGGCTTCTTCTTACCTAGGCAGTAAGGAGATCAGAGGACTCAAGCTTTCTGCAAGTTTCACAGCTTCTTCCTGAGTATTCACAATCTGATTGAAGCAGAAGTATCGCCCACATGTTAATGGATCCTCAAAAGCTCGAACATTCACATCAGCTAGAAAGTTCACATCAACTATGGCTAAGACTCCATTTTCATACAACTGAGCCGCTCCTGTTCAAAGTTATTATTAGCATCAAAAGATCAAATAGTTAACTCCAGTCCAGTGTGACTCTTAAAGTTAATTGAAGTAAATTAAGAAAAATGGACATTTGTTATGCTTTACATTCTTTACCTTTAAGATATGACAGTGTCACCTGAGGATTCTTTTGAGCAATGCCAGGTCCAAGAACCAGTCCTGCATTAATAGACGCCATGTTAAGCATTTGGTCCATGGGTAGAGCCCATGCAGCCTGCTCCGAGCGGGTCTTTGCTAATGCATACCACAACTGAAAAATATTACAGAGGAGACATTTACTCGAGATGTTTATACAAGCCAACAGAATGGTTTAAAAATGGTATCATAAGTAGGTTTCCATCTTACTTTATTGAAGGATTTATGGTACACCTTATCTCCACCACCTTCAATATTTTAGTCATATTCGAGCTCCAGCATATTTTAAAAGATTTCATATGAGTTGCTAACTTAAAATATTTAAAGACCAGTAGGTGGAACTCCCTGCTTTTGTAAATTGTTGTGTCTAGTTATCAAAAGTTGGAATAATCTGAATTTGCTTGACAGAAAAGTTGGCTAAATTTATGTAGAAAACATAAAATTAATGGTTTCCATTACCCATTGTTTTGTACCATGACAATAAATCCAGCTTATTAAATCAACAGAATCATTTACTTTTTATGCTAGTGACTCTTAATCAAAATCAAACAGGCCCTTAGATTTGTTCGTGACCCTCCAGGAGCCTTATAAGGTGAAAATCTCATGTGCAATGCTATAGTAAAGGTGATACCAATGATTTTGTAAGTTATCATGGCTATGGTTATACAACAATTGGACCAGAATCCAAAAACATATTTGTTTGGTTTGGTTTGGTTTTGGGAGAGTAGTTTTTAAAAATTGTTTTGGAGAGAGAATTTAGAATTTTGTTTGTTTTGTTTGGCTGTGTATTTTGAAAGTAGTTTTGGAGTTTGGGAGTTTGGAATGATTTGATATTTTGTTATAATTGAGTAGATGTGTGTGAGAGAAAAAGTGATTGAGAAGGAGAGAGGAGAGAGAAAAAGTGATTGATTGATAGGTAAGAGAAAGAAAGTGATTTTGAAAATTGTTTTGGAAAATTTACAAACCAAACAAAGTTTTTAGAAAATTTTTCCCAAAATCACTCTACAAATCCAAACCAAACATATTGTTTCTGTCACGCCCCACTTTTCTTATTACTCGAAGTCATTACCAAGTTCATTAACTTAATTCAATTCCAGAGATAACATGCGAAAATAAACTCAAATGTTCAACTAGAAGGAATGAACAACAGCTCTCTCTTTCGAATGCTAACTAAATACAACATGAGCATTCTAAATAAATTGCCCTCAGGCTTACAACATTAAATAATCAAATGAAGGGTGCAACCCTTTTACATATATGGCATTCTGCCTACAACAAGAGGCCCCGTGGCCAACAAATAAGAAGATCCAAATCTTGTAGCACATCCTGCTAAACACTTGAAAAAGATTCAACAATATGGGATGAACATATAGTCCAGTAGGGGTCTCAACATGATCCTTAACAATAACAATTTACAGATAGCTATGATCATGAACGCTCATTCTCGTACTAGAATAGTAATGTGACAGTTTATACAAAATATATATATGTATGAACTTTTCTCGAAAATAACCATTTCATTCAACACTATAAGCGATTCATCTTTCTTTTCCTTTCATTAACCCCTGTTCCCAATCTTTCATAACATTAACAATTACTTAGGAAATAAATTCACTAAGTCCACTACTCTCTTCCATTTTCCACACATACAACAAATGTGCCTTTTCAAAACATATTTTTAAAATGTTCAATTTTCTTCACACTTCCAAAAGACAAAAGGGCATTTCGGTTCAATCCCAATTCTATCATAATTATACATGTAACACCCTCAAAATAAAAACATTAAACCCACAATATAGACATGCATTGATATATAAAAGATCCACATTCTTCTATTCATCAGAGTTTCATTACAAAAAGTATTACATGTTAACAACAAAAGCAAATGCCCTAAGGGCTTACAACTTTCCAAGTTAACACTTGGTTACAAAAAGGAGAGTACTAACTCATTTACACATTAAGCCCTTAGCTTGAATTTTTCATGTAATACATCATAAAGAAAGACAACAAAAAGTCTGCCCGCCTCTAGCCTCCCAACCTATGTCCTTGGGGGTGGCATGCTACCTGTACCTGAAAATGATATTCCCATATAGGGTGAGCCACAGCCTAGTAGAAACACACTAAACCAGCTATGAACAATGACTAAAAGATTAGCAGTTGATAGATGGCCAACACTGGTACTTCCACTTATAACACTTTACAGTTTCGTTTTCCTTTTCCTTTCAATTCTCAATTTATAACCATGGCTCAGAACCTGGCCAAACAACTTAGATGAGACAGTAACTCATATTACACTTTTTTTCCATTTCATATTAGATAATCATACTAGCTATCTTAACACATAAACAGATATGCATAAGAGCACTATCACACTTCCAAAGACAAGCATATGAGCTGTGTCAACACATCACTAGATAGGCATATGAGCTTTATCTCTGGAGTCCATCCCCTTTCTCCTCCCAAACAATATCTGGTTTAGAGGTCCATCCCCTATCATCCCCTAAACCGTGGAGTACATCCCCTATCTTCTCTAACACAACACAATGCATATAAACAATAATTATACACATCACAAATCAATACATAATGTTAATGTATTCTTTTAACCGTCATACTCAATGACATATTTCAATTATTAGTTTTGGTTTGCCTAATCATCATGCATTGTCTAAAACAATCAAGACTATCCTCCACTGATAGCCCAAAGCAGTTATTTCTATACAGAATATAAATGCAACAATTGGATATATATAATCAACATTTCCACATCAATTCCTCATTTCTCACAATTAATTATACAAATTAATTCACCAATGTAATTAGGACATTTTCCATAATTAACATTACAACCCTTAGGTTCCATTTCTCTATGCCAAACATGCATCTAGGTTTATTATAATTGAAGTCCCAACTTTTGTAAATTTACACAAAGGCCCAAAGTTTTCCAAAATTACACAACAACTCCCAATATATCAAAATGCTAAAATTTAAAGACAAAGCTCATAAAGAGGAGTAGGGTATTCCTACCTCGAAGTTTGAGCCAAAGAGGAGATGAAGACCAAAACCCACGTGCTCTAAACCCAAAGATTTTCAGATTAAATCGAAGCTCTCAACACCCTCTACCTTTTTAACAAAGCACCAAGGGTAGATTCATACTAGAAGGAGATGATTTCTTAGAGAGAAGGCAAGTCTAGAGAGAGAAGATCTCGGATCTAGGGTTTGAAGATGAAAAAGTTTTGAAAAAGTGATGTTTAACTCGGCTGCCGCTAACTGATATAAACAGGCTCGCTCGAGCGAAGACTTGGTCGCTCGAGCGACCAGACACAAAAAACCCTCGCTCGAGCCAATAAAGTCTCGCTCGAGCCAAAAACTTAAAAGCACGCTCAAGTGACAAAATGCTCGCTCGAGCGAAAGACAACCAGACCGCTCGAGCGACGGAAAGCTCGCTCGAGCCAAAAATCACAGTGTTCAGGTCCAACACCAAACACAGTTGTTCGCTCGAGCGAAGAAACCCTGGCTCGAGCGAAGGATCTAAAACACTGATCTCGCTCGAGCGAAGTAAAGCTCGCTCGAGCCAAAAACTACAGCTCTCAGGTCCAACTGAGACGCAGACGCACGCTCGAGCGAAGAATCCCTGGCTCGAGCCGCCAGACACAAAACTCAACTCTTGCTCGAGCGACCAACTCCTCGCTCGAGCGAAGGTCCAAAAATCTGGACAACAACACTTGGCTCCCAAACACAACCAACCTGTAACAAACCTGCCCAACACATCTTATAACTCAACTACAAGGTAGGAAAGGATGTAAACAAGATAATAATCAACTACTAACATCCACGGACACACGTCCGGATCATTGTACAACAAGAGGTAAACCCGGGATCGCTATAACCTCCCCCCCTTAAAGAATTTCGTCCCCGAAATTAAGAACAAGTTTTCGAAAACAGGTTTTCCTCCATTTTAAACAATGTTACATTTTATCATTCTATAACTCGACCCATTACCGGTCATTCCATCTCTTATTCAAGAGGCATTTCTCAACATATATATATATATATATATATTTCAACATGCATGGTTCACAAATTATATCACAATCAATTTACATGATACAACTCCATTTCTGCAATATAGCCAACATATGCAATATTGTAATCAACTCCCATATCAAGGCAAGTCCTACAATACTTCCATAAACCAAAACATTCACAATGTTTTACAACTTAAGACATATTTAATGTTCTTAAAGTTTAACAATACAACATTAGACAACATATGTTCAAACATTCACAAATAGGTCCGGATATTTCTCTCGGACCTCCAATTCACGTTCCCAAGTGGCCTCCTCCACTCCGTGATGTTTCCACAAAACCTTCACCAAAGGAATGGTCTTGCCACGCAGGACTTGTTCCCGCCTATCCAAGACTCGAACCGGTCTCTCTTCATACGAGGCATCCTCATCTACCACTAAGTCGGTCCAATCCAATATATGTGATGGATCTGGCTCATATTTCCGAAGCATACTCACATGAAACACGTCATGAACCCCAGATAACTGTGGCGGTAAAGCTAAACGGTAAGCGACCTCGCCAATCCTCTCAAGGATCTCAAAAGGACCAATAAATCAAGGGAATAACTTCCCACTCTTCCCAAACCTCATCAATCCCCGCCTAGGTGATATCTTCAGAAAGACATGATCACCCGTCTCAAATGCCAAAGGCCTCCTCCTACGGTTAGCATAAGATTTCTGACGACTCTGGGCTGTAACAAGCCTCCTACGGATAAGCTCAACTTTCTCCGTCATCTCCCTAACCAACTCCGGACCCAACAAAGGGGTGTCACCCACCTCGGCCCAACAAACCGGAGACCTACAAGGTCGGCCATACAAGGCCTCAAACAGTGCCATACCGATACTAGATTGAAAGTTGTTGTTGTAGGCAAACTCCACCAATGGTAAGTGCCTCTCCCACGTCTCACTAAAGTCAAGGACACAACCCCGAAGCATATCCTCAAGGATCTGAATAGTACGCTCGGACTGCCCGTCAGTCTGAGGATGATAAGCTGTACTAAAGGTCAACTTAGTGCCCAAGGCACTCTGCAAACTCTGCCACAACCTGGCAGTAAAACGAGGATCTCTATCTGAGACGATCGTCACTGGGACCCCGTGCAATCTCACTATGTCCCGAATATATATACAAGTCGGCAAGATGATCTACTGAATCTCTCACGCGCATAGGAATGAAATGCGCCGACGTAGTCAACCGGTCTACAACCACCCAATAGCATCACTACCCCTCTGAGTCCTCGGAAGACCTACAACGAAGTCCATAGTGACGTGCTCCCACTTCCACTCGGCAATAGGCAAGGGTTGCAACAAACCCGCTGCCCTCTGATGTTCGGCTTTCACTTGCTGACAAGTAAGCACTTAGACACAAAGACTGCCACATCTCTCTTCATGCCTCACCACCAAAACTGGTGACCCAAATCCCGATACATCTTAGTACCTCCCGGATGCACCGCAAGGCGCGAATGATGAAACTCTCGGAGTACCTCCTCTCGGCAAGACTCTGGCACAAACAAACGGTCTTGGTATCTCACACTCAGGTTGGGATACACCGTCAGACCCTTCTCAACCTTCCCACTGGAGATCTTCTCTCTGAGAGATTCTACCTCTAGGTCACCTCTCTGTGACTCTAACACTCGAGTCACAAGTGCAGGCTGCGCAACGACAGAAAACAAGGCCGCAGCCTCAACGGATTCGCCCAATAGCAAATCAAACTCGCTAAGTGCTCCCAACATTTCCCACTCTCGGATGGCTATACAAGCTACATCGCCTATGGATTTCCTGCTAAGAGCGTCGGCCACAACATTAGCCTTCCCCGGATGATAATGCAACTCAAAGTCGTAATCCTCAATAAACTCCATCCACCTTCTCTGCCTCAAGTTCAAGTCTTTCTGTGTAAACAGATATTTTAGACTCTTATGATCCGAGAACACCTCGAATCTCTCACCATAAAGGTAATGCCTCCAAATCTTCAAGGCAAAGATCACAGCTGCTAACTCTAGGTCATGGGTAGGGTAATTCTTCTCGTGTATTTTTAACTGACGTGAGCCATAGGCTACCACTTTCCCCTCTTGCATCAACACACAACCCAAACCGTCTCGTGAAGCGTCACAATAAACAGCATAACCCAACCCTCTCTCCGGAATAATCAAAACTGGAGCGGTGGTCAATCTAACCTTCAACTCTTGAAGTGACTTTTCACACGTCTCACTCCATACAAATTTGACTCCTTTCCGAGTCAATCTAGTCAACGGCGAAGCTAATCTGGAGAAATCTTTCACAAACCGCCGGTAGTACCCAGCTAATCCCAGAAAACTGCGGATCTCAAACACACTCTTTGGCTGTGCCCAATCTTGCACTGCCTCAATTTTGGATGTGTCAACAGACACCCCTTCCCTGGAAACTACATGGCCTAAAAACTTCACCTCTTCTAGCCAGAACTCACATTTCCCAAACTTAGCATAAAGCTTATGGACTCTAAGCAGCTCAAGCACCACTCTCAAGTGCTCCTCGTGCTCCTCCTCTGAAGGTGAATAGATAAGAATATCATCTACAAAAACGACTACAAAACGATCCAAGAATTCCCGGAAGATCCGGTTCATCAAGTCCATAAAGACTATCGGTGCGTTGGTAAGCCCAAATGGCATCACCAGAAACTCATAATGGCCATACCGCGTACGGAATGCCGTCTTCGGAATATCCTCCTCCTTGACCCTCAACTGGTGGTAACCCAATCTCAAGTCTATCTTAGAGAAACAACGGGAACCCTTCAACTGGTCAAACAAATCATCTATACGGGGCATAGGGTACTTATTCTTAACTGTAGCCCGATTCAACTTCCGGTAATCAATACACAATCTCAAGGCACCATCTTTCTTTTTGACAAAGAGGGCCGGTGCTCCCCACGGTGAAACACTAGGGCGAACAAAACCCTTATCAAGCAATTCCTGGAGTTGAACTTTCAACTCAACCAACTCTGCTGGAGCAAAACGGTAAGGTGCCATGGAAATCGACGCCGTGCTGGGCACTAGATCAATAGAGAACTCAATCTCTCGGTGAGGTGGCAAACTAACAAGATCTTCGGGAAAGACATCCGAATACTCACAAACCACCCTCTGCAACACAGTCTGGGTCTTATCCCACTCACCGCTCTCAAAGCTAGCAAGTAGACCACTAAGCTCCCTCCCCCCTCGCGGATTATACCCCGGTGGCAAAACACTACCAACCTGGTCCCCCAAGAAATGGAAACATTCCCCGCTCACGGTACAACAAGTGACCCTCTGGCGGTAGCAATCAATAATTGCCCAGTATGACGATAACCAGTCCATACCCAAAATAACATCAAAGCCCTTCATGGGCATAACTACAAAAGGAAACGGAAGCCTATGATTGTCGACCTCTATATCACAACCTCTACATCCGTGTTTCAAAATCAACTCACCCCCAATAGGTGACACAACACATATAGGAGACGCTAATAGCGCTAACTCCAACTCCAACACAGATGCAAATGCAGCAGATACAAAAGAATGAGACGCACCCGTATCAATCAATACACTAACAACCGAGTTGCAAAACAGAAAGGTACCTCTCACTACTAATGGAGCCAGCACTAGGTCCTGCTCGGTAACAGCATACATGCGCCCTGTAGACCCTTGGTCCACCTGCTCACCTCTAGGAGCATACGACTGCTGCACTGACTGGGACGACGAAGCCCCTGGATTGGCCCTCGAGGCCTGCACAGACTGAGCTGGCTGAAATCCTTGCATCTGTCTAGAACCAAACGCTCCTGAAGTGGCACTCAACTGTGGGCAGAACCTCTTCAGGTGCCCAGGCTGTCCACACTGATAGCAAGATAAGGGCTGCCCCCTGCCCAAACTCTGACTCTGCGGTCTAGCTGAAGAAGAAGCAGCTCTCTGACCTCCACCCTTCTGCGGGCAAACCGAAGACTTGTGACCCAGCTGGCCACAAGAATAACAAGTCAAACCTCCCTGATTACCTCTCCCCGAGCCTGCACTCAGCACCGGAAAGGTCGATCTAGCAACTCCGCCCTGAGACTGCTGAGGGTTATAACCCCTCTGTCTCCTACCATCCCCTTGGCCGTCTTGGCCCCTCTTGGAGCCTCTGTGTTTCTCCTCCTCTTCCTCCTGCATCATAAGCTCCATATGAGCCGCAGCATCTACCAAATGTCTATACTCTCGTATGTAAGAACCACCAACCCTCAACTTGAGGCCACGCCTCAACTTCCGCTCAAACTCATAGCAACGGCGCTCCTCGGTCGCCACGAGTTCAGGTGCAAACCTAGACAAGCTAGTAAATGTAGCCTCAAACTCGGCCACAGACAAACCCTCCTGTTTAAGCTGGCTAAACTGATCCCTCAGCTTCTCCCTGGCAACTGCAGATAAGAACTTCTCCTAGAAAGCATTTACAAACGCCTCCCAAGTACCACCAACACGGACCTTCTCATACTTCCACCATTGACCTGCATCTCCCTTCAGCTGGAAGGATGCCAAGGTCACCTTCAATGCTCCGTCCTTGATGCCAAGCATCTCGAACGTCTTACTCATTTGTTCCAACCACTCGTCTACCTTCAGTGGCTCCTTTGGATCCCCAACAAACTCCTCCGGGTTAGACCGGAAGAACTCCCTCTTCAAGAAAGAAGGCCCTGCCTCAACTGCCTGATTCCCAGCCCTGAGAATCCCCAAAGCTCCTGCTATCTCTCGGGCCAAGGCACTCATAGCCTGCTGACCCGCTGGCTCGGCCACATTGGCCTGACCAACTCCCTCCTGTACTGTCGGAACCTCATCCGGTAAAGGCACTTCCTGCCTCCTAGGCCTACCACGCCTACCACCTCGTCCTGACATCCTATTAAAGATAACAAAGACGTTAGCACATTCACAAATGTGCTGAAACTAAACACCCGCGTCCTAATGCAT
Source organism: Camellia granthamiana (assembly GCA_036172215.1). Taxonomy (NCBI): domain Eukaryota; kingdom Viridiplantae; phylum Streptophyta; class Magnoliopsida; order Ericales; family Theaceae; genus Camellia; species Camellia granthamiana. The sequence goes on from JAXFYN010000122.1 coordinate 304,448, forward strand.
GGACAACTGTAATTCACTCCACGTAAGCACATAAACACATAAGCACTTACGAATTTCATTTTCAGATAATGATAGTCCCGAGGCGTTACGAGAGTTCCAGTTAGAAACAACATTGATCAAGTGCCTTTCCAATCAGACTCCCAGAAACCCAAGGATCCAATCAATATCCTAGAAATTAAATCCCATACCCAAATAATCACATAAGCATGTTATCAATTAACACATGGCATATGACACTACACCTAAGTCTCTTTCAAGCGAGACGAACCCATTGTGATCCTAATCACTTCCCACGTACCCAAAGTATTCGAACCCGGTACGCTCTGATACAAAGTTGTAACACCCTCAAAATAAAAACATTAAACCCACAATATAGACATGCATTGATATATAAAAGATCCACATTCTTCTATTCATCAGAGTTTCATTACAAAAAGTATTACATGTTAACAACAAAAGCAAATACCCTAAGGGCTTACAACTTTCCAAGTTAACACTTGGTTACAAAAAGGAGAGTACTAACTCATTTACACATTAAGCCCTTAGCTTGAATTTTTCATGTAATACATCAGAAAGAAAGACAACAAAAAGTCTGCCCGCCTCTAGCCTCCCAAGCTATGTCCTTGGGGCTGGCATGCTACCTGTACCTGAAAATGATATTCCCATATAGGGTGAGCCACAGCCCAGTAGAAACACACTAAACCAGCTATGAACAATGACTAAAAGATTAGCAGTTGATAGATGGCCAACACTGGTACTTCCACTTATAACACTTTACAGTTTCGTTTTCCTTTTCCTTTCAATTCTCAATTTATAACCATGGCTCAAAACCTGGCCAAACAACTTAGATGAGACAGTAACTCATATTACACTTTTTTTCCATTTCATATTAGATATGCTAAAATTTAAAGACAAAGCTCATAAAGAGGAGTAGGGTATCCCTACCTCGAAGTTTGAGCCAAAGAGGAGATGAAGACCAAAACGCACGTGCTCCAAACCCAAAGATTTTCAGATTAAATCGAAGCTCTCAACACCCTCTACCTTTTTAACAAAGCACCAAGGGTAGATTCACACTAGAAGGAGATGATTTCTTAGAGAGAAGGCAAGCTAGAGAGAGAAGATCTCGGATCTAGGGTTTGAAGATGAAAAAGTTTTGAAAAAGTGATGTTTAACTCGGCTGCTGCTAACTGACATAAACAGGCTCGCTCGAGCGAAGACTTGGTCGCTCGAGTGACCAGACACAGAAAACCCTCGCTCGAGCCAATAAAGTCTCGCTCGAGCCAAAAACTTAAAAGCACGCTCGAGCGAAAAAATGCTCGCTCGAGCGAAAGACAACCAGACCGCTCGAGCGACGGAAAGCTCGCTCGAGCCAAAAATCATAGTGTTCAGGTCCAGCACCAAACGCAGTCGCACGCTCGAGCGAAGAATCTAAAACACTGATCTCGCTCGAGCGAAGTAAAGCTCGCTCGAGCCAAAAACTACATCTCTCAGGTCCAACTGAGACGCAGACGCACGCTCGAGCGAAGAATCCCTGGCTTGAGCCGCCAGACGCAAAACTCAACTCTTACTCGAGCGACCAACTCCTCGCTCGAGCGAAGGTCCAAAAATCTGGACAGCAACACTTGGCTCCCAAACACAACCAACCTGTAACAAACCTGCCCAACACATCCTATAACTCAACTACAAGGTAGGAAAGGATGTAAACAAGATAATAATCAACTACTAACATCCACGGACACACATCCGGATCACTGTACAACAAGAGGTAAACCCGGGATCGCTATAATACATGCATACCTTTTTAAACGGGAGACAACAACTCAACTACATGCATAAGATAAACCAATAAGGCAACTCGGCCCTCCAAAACTGTAACCAACACAATCCACAATGTTCCCAGATACACTGAAACAATAACAACAAAACTTTGCTCTACTAGCTATGTGCGTAGTAAGCCAAAGATACACTTCTCACAACAATCTACCAGTTTACCAGGCACTAGCTGGAAGGGTATGGTGCCTTCGATTCTTAGCGCAGTCGGTTCTCCAGGCGCTAGCTGGAAGGTAACGGTACCTCTGATTCTCAGTGCAGTGTATAACACCAACAACCATAATACAACAAGGCATAACCAACATGTATACTACATACACACAAACCATCAAGATACCAGCAATGTGTTAAAGTAGATGAACACACAAGTGTAATGCATACACGACAATTCAACACAACCGTGTCATCCTCCATCGATGACCAAGGACAAAACCTCTAGATGCATGTATTTAGTACATCTATTAAAAGACTCAATAATCATGAGATCACAAACCCAACAATGACATTAACATGGTAGTTAAAGATACAACCTTCACATATGTGTGTTCAACACTCAAAATACAACAACCCAATTCTTATACTTATTTCAAAATTACTTTTCCCATTTCATAAAAACGAATTCCACTTCCTTTTGTTTTCACAAAACCAACTCCATCCCTTTTGTTTCCACAAAACCAATTCCATTCCTTTTGTTTTCACAAAACCAATTTCAAAGGCAATAAAGTCATAACTCATTTTAATCCACTACATTCTTTCAAAGCCATTCCAAATTAATTATGCAAATTAAGTCATAATCATTAAATTAGGGTTTTCCTCCCTCTTTATCAATATTGGTAAAAAAGGGCTTAATCATCTACAACAAACAACAATGACCTCATTTAAGACCCAAAATACATAAGTATTTGCCCAAAGATTAAAATCCCTCTATTAATTTATTAAATCAAATAAAAGTTAGGGTTTCCTCTCCTTTCAACAACAACATGCTAATTAACACACTAATTAGCCCAAACCACAACTAATGATAATAAACCCATATTCAAACAACCAACCCAAGGTTCAATCTCATGATTTTCAACAAATCCAACATGATATAATTTTCATGCAATGCAAAAACTACCACATGTCTATTTATAGACGGAGTATTGAAAAAGAGCAAGGAGAATCCCTACCACAAATGGAGAACTCAAATGGAGAAGATGACCCGAAATCAAAGTGCTCCAAATCCACTATTTTTCATATTAGAACGAAGCCCAAGCCACCCTCTATCTTTCTTACAAAGAGCCTAGGATGGATTCACACTAGAAGGAGATGAAAACCTAGAGAGAAGATGAGTTTAGAGAGAGAGAGTCTCGGATCTAGGGTTTTAAAACGAAAAGGGGATGAAAAAGTGATATTTTCCCCGCTGCTGCCTACTGATATAAAACAGGCTCGCTCGAGTGAAGACTTGGTCGCTCGAGCGACCAGACACAGAAAACTCTCGCTCGATCCAAGAAGATCTCGCTCGAGCCAACAACCCAGAAGCACGCTCGAGCGACAGAATGCTCGCTCGAGCCAACAACTCAAACCCTCAGGTCTGCAACCAGACGCACGCTCGAGCGACGGATTGCTCGCTCGAGCGAAGAACAAACCAGATCGCTCGAGCGAAGAAAAGCTCACTCGAGCTAAGAAATGCAGCTCTGAGGTCCAGAACTAGACGCAATCGCTCGCTCAAGTGAAGCCACTCTGGCTCGATCCACTAGGCACAAGACTCCACTGTCGCTCGAGCGACCAAACCCTGGCTCGAGCGAAAGACCAAAACAAAGATCTCGCTCGAGCGACCAACTTCTCGCTCGAGCGAAGGTCCAAAATTCTGGGCAGCAACCCAAGGCTCCCAAACACAACCAACCTGTAACAAACCTGCCCAACACATCCTATAACTCAAATACGAAGTATGAAAGGATGTAAACAAGATATAAACAATTGCTAACATCTACGGAACCAAGTCCGAATCACTGTATAATAGGGGGTAAAACCCGGGATCGCTATAACTTCTTCTCTTTATGTATTGATTGGATTTCTTCAAAGGAAAAGGACTAACTTAAAGTAATGACTAGAAGTAATTTTATGAACATGTTTTTTGGCTTGCTTGTTTTTTTTTTTAAAAAAAAATGGTATCTTGGGGATTAGAAGTACCTTAAAAAAAAACAAAAAAACAAAAAAACATAATCAGTTGGAGAGCTTTCAACAACAAAAATTACCAATTCAATTTCCTATATCTAAATTTCAGCCTGAAGTAAAACCTAATGAGCCTTCATAATTCAAGCCACATATATACCATTTGGCACATTGGAATGAAGAAGAAAATATCAAAACAAACAAGAAGGCAAAAGATGAGGGTTTAATAACAATCGTCCCTTGGTTTATGAAGAAAAAATGAAGACACAGGATGGATAAGGCCAGAGCAGAGGCTCACCTAGGTCTCATTCAATTAAATTATATACTTTGTGCTATATTGTTGTACTCTCAACATCACTGTCTCTTTGGAAAGGGAAATCATGTTAAATTGAGAAGGATTTGTTTTTCCAAATCATCCATCCTAATCCTCCCAATTCTTCCATCTTTCCATGAACCATAGTGGAAATTGGAACAGTGCTTAAAATTTCCTTCCTCCTTACTAACAATGTCTAACTAGCGTGGAGGAAAACCTACCAAACTGTTAAGCATGCTTGGTGGAACAATAAAGAATTCTAACTGTGGGGAGAAAATCTATTACATTCTGTTTGGAGTGGAGGGAGAGGGACCCAAGTGTATTTATTATTATGTTAATGATTTGGATAGTAATTGAACCAATTTGACTCAAAATAGAAATTACAAGAACAAAATTGACAAAATTGAACTGAAGTGACCTGGAACACATTCAGGGACCATGTGTGTATTTTATCCAAAATTTTATACTATCTTGTCATAAAATAAGGGTATAATAGGCATTGGAATTATATATAAAACCATCACGTCATATTCCCTCAGTTTCCTCACAAGTGCTAAAATTGTGGGCACTCTCTCCCCTCACAATCTCTCCTTATACTTCACTTCTCCCTTGAATCTCCTAATCCAATCATAGTGTTAGCTACTTACTAGTGTATTGGGAAAGCATATGAACTAAAGCGAAGATAAAGCTCTCTTCACTAGAAGAACAATATATTAAGACTGAAAAGGAAAGAAACTTGTCTTCTTCTTTTTTGTGTGTCTAAATTTGTTTGGTTTTGAGAGGTTACAAACCAATTGGTATCAGATCAGATGATCGATGGGTAAGTCCAACATTTCTGAAGCCACTAATAGTCTCAATATTATACTAACAAGTGATTCAAATCTTTGGGCAAACCACACAACAAAGGTCTCTAGTTAAGAACTTAATGACTTAAAAAATTAAAAATTAAAAATAAAAAGAAGAAAAATAAATTGAAATCAAATGAAAGGAGATACATATATATATATATATATATAACCACACACCTTGGTTTTTCTGCAGAATTCATGATCACTCCATGACCTTTCATCAACATCCTTCTCTGAGCAAATATTCTCTCTCCATATTGCTGTAGTTAGAGAAGAATTGAACACAATCTTCTCAATACTCTCTGCTTGTGCACATGCCTCTACCACATTGATTGCTCCTCTCACCTCCAAATCTATCATTTTATCCTATCCATAAATACCGCCACCCAATTAATAATCAAGTTATAATAATATATGAATGTCCTTAAAGACAATATATACAGACATATATATACATGATGATACACAACATGGGCCATCACATTCATGCTAGTGATTGATGAGGAATTCAACTTACATCATATCCTTGTGGACTATCTGAACAGCAGAACAAAGCATTACAACCCTTTTAAGGCTTCAAGAATGCTATGGTAATCCAACACATCCACAGTAAACACCACTAATTTCTCCTCTACCCTCTCCATTTCCCTGATTAACTTAACTAGCTATGTCTCTCCCGCATCAAAGCAAAACCCACAAAAAGAAACCCATGTTCAACAAACAACTCAACCTCACAGAACTTTCCTCAAACACAAAACACGCACTCTCACACACACACACACACATGCACACACACACACACAGATCTTGGCCATTCTTTTGGGTAGCTGCGTGAACTGTATAGCCTTTAGACAACAATCGTTTCAAAATCCAGAAACCCACATAGGTTGATGCATCAAGAACACAAACTGTGGGTTTTTCGTCGTGGTCAGTGCTGGCACTTTGAGAGTCAATTTCCTTCATTGTTCTTGTCACCTTGAAAGCTTTGTTTTGGTTGCTGATGATGGTGATGATGATCTACTTGAAGAGGCTTTTCCCAAACTAAGCCTCTTTTGCATGATATTTCCCAAACTAGGCCTACTTTTGACGGATTTCCCAAACTAAGCTAAAGTGCTATTACAAATCGCGCTTTTACTGTTAGGAGGCCAAAATTTGATGAATAGTGAAATCGTTATTCGGAATCGCGATTTTAATTAGGAAAAAGCTTTTGTGAATAACGCTTCTAACATAATTTTTTTTTTCTGGAATAAAACGCTATTCCGAATAGCGCTTTATTTGTGGATTTGTTTTGGAAATAAAACGCTATTCCTAATAGCATTTTTATAAAACGCTATTCCAAATAGCGAGTTTACTGTTCATTTCTTTTGTAAAGAAAACGCTATTCTAAATAGCGTTTACACTGTTAAACTGCCACTGAACGCTTTCAGTGTTCATTTCTTTCTTGGTAAGCAGATTATTGTTTAATATTTTGTTTTTTTTCCTGTTGTCATTGTTTTGGTGATAATGTGATTCATAAAATTTTATTGGCTTTACTAAAGCCATTGTCATGTTAAAATTTGCTTTTTTTTTCTTTTGTTTTTGTTTTGGTTTAGAAGGTGTAATTCAGAAATTTTACATAATATGAGAAAAACCTCTTTTCATATATTTATTTTACATATTATTTTTCATATATATAATTTTAAAATCATATTCATTTAGATATTATTAAGCCAATTTTGTTCATTTACAAAAGTCATGGTTTCACTGTTCACTATTATAAGCATGGATTGAAACCACACTTTCACTGTTCATTTAAATTAGATTTTATTTTTTTTTTTGTAAATATTTTTTTCTGTTGTCATTGTTTCGGTGATAATGTAATTCATAAATTTTGTTTGGCTTTACTAAAGCCGTTCTCATGTTAATTTTTTTATTTTTTCTTTTGTCTTTGTTTTGGTTTAGAAAATGTAATTCAAAATTTTTTTTGGTCTTTACTAAAGCCGTTTTCATGTAAATTTTTTTTGTTTATTGTTTTGTGTTTGTTTTGGGTTAGAAGGTGATAATGTCATTAATAATTTTTTTTTTGCTTTACTAAAGTCGTTTTCATGCAAATTTTTTTTTCTTTTGTCTTTGTTTTGGGTTAGAAGGTGTTATTCAGAAAATTATTTTAGCTTTACGAAAGCCGTTTTCATTTAAATACACATATATATTTATTCTTTTGTCTTTGTTTTGGGTTAGAAGGTGAGAATGTAATTCAGAAAACCAGTTTAGTAAAACCGTTTTGTACCCGTTTTCATGAAAAAATTTTATTTTTTTGTTTCGTCTTTGTTATGGGTTAGAAGGTGATATGCATGCTCTACAGTCCGAAGCACACCCACACACTGTGCAGCTCGACGAGCAACGACGAAGGGTGAGACGCGAAGACCACCGCGGAGTAGGCCAAGAAGACGAAGGCCACAGCGAGAGCTCCTAAAATAAATTTTGTCAACATTTTTGTAATAAAACTTAATACATAATATACGAAGTCACTAATTTACTAAATACTCATACAGGCATGAAAACAACATAACTGAAGTTGCAAATGTAATAGTTTTCAGTTACATAGGTAGTACAGACATAATTCTCCCACAAAAATACATTCTGGACACCATGAACTGAACACACATTACATACATCCTAGACACCCTGAACTGAACACACAATACATAAACATAACAGTTAGACAGACAAACACCTAATTCATGACCTAATATTGCATATTAATAGCCGCAACATTTGACAAACACAATACATAAACCTAAACATAAACATAACATAACAGTTATACTTACTCTAACACAGACATTACATATTAATGCATGACCTAATATTGCCGAAGTGTAGACATTAACACCTAATTAGCGCTTAAATCGGTAGGTGGCTCAGAGTCTGAATAATCCGAAAGCTCAGCGTCAGAGACAAGCTCAGAATCCTCCATGATACCCTTGATAGCTGCAATATTTGGTTCTGTTCTGCTCTTCTGGGCATCCTTTTTAACTATGTATAGCTGCATATCGCGGGTTAACGTACGACGCATTTGAGAAATCTCACGTTGTAGTCTTTCACATAGTCGATCAACATTATCAGGATCTTCCTTTTGGATCTCAATAGAACGTGCTTTTGGTACCTTCAGTCGATTTTCCCGACATAATCTTTCCATTTGCACTCGCTCTATAAATAGTGCGGGCCACTTCAGAAGTCTAGTGTTTGCTAAACCATATCCTGTTTGATTATTTGATGGCTCCTCCACCAAACCACATGGATCTCGATAGTACTTGGGCATGACAAAATGTCGCTTCCCAAACCTATCATGATAAACACAAGAGGCATCTAACAAAGCAAATGGTGTTTCATCTTCAGCATTGCCACTTCCCCTTCTCCCTCCTCGTCGTGAACTGTCACCCCTTTGCAAGTTTCTACCACCTCTGCGATTCCCACTCCCTCCCACGAACCATGTAGCCATGCTAATTTTTTAAAACAAATGAATGATAATTTCGTAGGGCGAAATGAGTTATAAGGTTGTGTCTTCACCTTTAGTCGTTTATATAGTTGGTTATAAACGGCTTTAAGAAGATGCCTCTGCATGACAATCCCACATATACAAACAAGGTATCAGTTGTCACTAGAATGAAAAAACAGAGTAAAGCAAATACTGTGTACCAAGTCAGGTGACTTGACAATCTATTTTCATATACCGACAAAGTAAGGGCATGCTCACTGTAAGGTAAATTAGTGAATTCACTGTTGCCATGTAACTTTCTGAATTGAGAATCCCACATATATCAATAAGACATGAGTTGTCACTGTAATAAAAAAATCGAGCAAAAAATCGAGAAAACCAAAGCATGTGCACCAAGTCACATGACTTCACAATCCATCTGCATATACGGACAAAATAAGGGCATGCTGACTGTAAGGTAAATCAGTGAATTCACTATTGCCATGTGAGTTTCTGAATTGAGAATCCCACATATATCAATAAGAGATGAGTTGTCACTGTAATAAACAAATCGAGCAAAAAATCAACTTGACCAAAGCCTGTGCACCAAGTCACATGACTTGACAATCCATCTGCATATACGGACAAAATAAGGGCATGCTCACTGTAAGGTAAACCAGTGAATTCACTGTTGCCATGTGACTTTCTGCATATACAAGAAAACCGAGCAAAAAATTGAGAAAACCAAAGCCTGTGCACCAAGTCACATGACTTGACAATCCATCTGCATATACGGACAAAATAAGGGCATGCTCACTGTAAGGTAAATCAATGAATTCACTGTTGCCATGTGACTTTCTGAATTGAGAATCCCATATATATCAATAAGAGTTGAGTTGTCACTGTGTATCAAATAATTGAGGAAAATATCGAGAAAACCAAAGCATGTGCACTAGGTCACATGACTTCGCAATGACAAGTCTCTCCACGATTTGACTACTCAATGTTTGAAAAAATGAAGCTTATGTAGGCAATGTTGTGTTTCACTTAGCTATGCATCATTCGTTGTTACGACCTACTATTTCTATCAACGGGAAAATTATGACTATTTGAATTTTTGTTGTCATTTGGAATTATTTTAAAATCAATTTTTGAATATTCGATTTGTAATATTTTGTGAAACATTTACAATCTCAACTTTTGAAATCAACTTTAAAATAATGGTGGATCTTGTGAGTGAAACGTGGGTTAGGTAGGAGTACTTAGCCACCAATGTTTGTGAATATCATGGTGCATTCAAATCTGTCCAGAAAACTGGTGCATTCAAATCTGTCTGGAAAACTGGTGTTACACAGTAATTTCGGAAGTGTTGTTCTCTTTGGGTATAAATCCGAAAATTAACAAATCAGCGTCATTAGAACTGATTACAATTCTAGTTTCTATACTAAGAGAATCGTCAATTTCTTGAAAAAGGTGCAGAAAACAATCTATTTGGGTATAATTAATTCTAAATAGTGATTCATCCCAACCAAATCAAGTAAAACCAATTGGGTTTTAAACTTAGTCCCCCAACTGGACCAACCACGTGGGTTTGAACTTATTTGTCCAACCCCCGAAGTATAGTTTTCTGTCAACCCCCCATTCCTTACCAGAGTCATCATTTGTACTGGACTTATAAGAATTGGAAGGTGACTCTTTCTTCTTTCCTGATGGAGATTGAAATTCTTTACGTAGAGGATCCCTATTTAACGAGGCGTAGTTAAGGGAAGCTTTTCACCAAGCTACCTGTTCTGTTTTATGTGTTATTGAAGGCGGTAGTTCGTTTGTCTGAACTTTGTTAGTCTCCCAACTGGACCAACCACTTGGTTTTGAGTTTGTTTGTCCACCCCCCAAAGTTTAGTTTTATGTCAACCCCCCATTCCTTACCAGAGTCATCATTTTTACTGGACTTCCAGGAATTAGAATGCGACTCTTTCTTCTTTCCTGATGGATATTGAAATTCTTTACGTAGAGGATCCGTATTTGACGAGCCCCAGTTATGGGAAGCTTTTCATCGACCTACCTCTTCTGTTTTATGTGTTATTGAAGGCGGTAGTTCGTTTCACTGAGTTTAGTTTTCTGTCAACCCCTCATTCATTACCAGAGTCATCATTTTTACTGGACTTTCAGGAATTGGAAGGTGACTCTTTCTTCTTTCCTGATGGAGATTGAAATTCTTTGTAAATTGATCCCTATTTCAGCAGCCCCAGTTAAGGGAAGCTTTTCACCAAGCTACCTGTTCTGTTTTATGTGTTTTAAGTATTCACATAATTGAACATACATTAATCCATTCATTAATCCAGAACATTCATTAACTCATTGCAATTCAATAAAGAAAGTCATGAAGTAATAATTATAAATTACTATAAATGTAGTTATTTCATAAACTTCAGGTTCATAAAACAAATACTTGAAATACATCCGTACGTTAGATGAACAACAACATTGTCTTACACTCCAGTAACAAACATACGACACAACGTACATACAAACATATATGAAAGATAACGGTGTTTGATTTCTTATTCCTCATCTGACATGTAGTAGTTAGAGAGATATTTTTCATTGTTTAAGACATTATTTCGCTTAGTCACTAACAAATCTCTGTTGCTTGCTTCTGCTATTTCGGTGGCTAGCTGAAGCATGAAATGTCGACATCTCCGCATCAACATTCTATTGTTCTCCTTCTTAATTCTGCTAACTGCTTTTTCATAGTCACTCACATTTCGTCTAGCCATGGTCAATGAACGACGATGAGGTACCGGTGCCCCAAAGTTACGTAGATCATTATACAATCCTTCTTGCTCCGTTACCCTGAACGCCCATTCTGCTCGGATACCAGCATAATAATTCTTCGGACTCGAGTACTTTTCACTCTTGTAGTCATAGGTAAATGGAGGTAGCAGCCACACTTTCGGATTTCTTTGCCGGCGTGAACTTCCTGCACCTCTTGAAGACATTGTTGATAAAATAAAAAAATTAATAATAATAGTAATTGTAGATATATTACTATTGTTATGACTTCAACAAACATCATACTGGGGTATTTATAGACATCATAGTGGGGGTTAACTAAAGATGATCTGGTGACGATAATGCGTGCTAGGGCACTATGGAATAAGTTATACACGTGATATTATTTTATGTTATTCATTTCATGTAATTTTGAGTACCCGTGACTTTGTGTACCTGTGATGTAGTCACGGACGTGGTTGTCAGATAAAATCATAACTGTAGGCCAGAGAATCACAATGCAATCCCTTCATATTCGAGCAGTGAGTTGTCAAATAAAACAAAATGCAGTGAGTTGTCACATCGCCACATGAAACTATTTTGTCATGCTTACTTTTGTAATACAGTAAGTAGTCACTTGGAATTGACGATTTCAGTACATATAGGTGTTTTAAAAAAATTATAAATGAAATCAAAAAATGAAACAACAGCTTTAATTTTCTTTGTTTTAAAGTAATATTGTTCATAAACAACTATGAAACAGAGTGCAAGTAAATACACAACCGTCCAACTCACTTCGACCTACAAAACTATCATTGTTTTTTTCACCAAAATAATAAAATGGTCACCTGATATGTAAACACGATTGGAACATTGCAGCCTATATTTTATCTTATTTTCACTTAATGAACTTCACAGTCATCCCATTTTCATTGTTATTACACAACTGTCCATCATGTTTTGTTCACCAACATAATAGCATTTTCTGCTTCTTTTCACAATCGTATTAATGTGACTTAGATGAATTCTGAAATGTGAGGAAAAAACAAAGCATGTAAGTTGCGCTGCAAAAAGTCACATGCATCACGTAATGTGAGGAAAAAAGTTCACAACGTATACAAGCATGGCAAAGTTAGAAAGTCACATGCATTACTGCATCACTGCATAAAGTCACATGCATCACTGTCTCACTGCACAAAGTCAGATGCATCACTGCATCGCTGCACAAAGTCACATACCTACCTACTGTGCCCATTGGAATTATGCAATTCATATAAATTTTGAGGGGGTGTCAGAACAAAATAACAATAAATTAATAACCATTACAATACACCTAAAAAGTAAAAAAAAATTGTTAAAAAATAACAAATTAATAAATACATAAAAGTAAACAATATTGTAGAAAAAGTGGTTTGAACAATGGGTAGAAAAATATATTGTAGAAAAATATTGTAATGTGAGGAAAAAATACACTTATTTTGATCATCCCAAACAACCTCTTAATTTTCAACTTCCATTTGAAAGAAGGTAAAGTTACATTTTTACAGTAGCCAGGCTGACACCATCTGCGGCACAATAGCCGATGCTGCAGGCCTTTGATTCGTTCATGACTTGACAAAAGTGGAGTCCTGGCAGCTAAATGCACTGTATAAGGTCAGTGGCATGCATGTGATCCAACAGGAAATGCTCATAAATTGGTTGAGACAAAATATTATAATCAATTAAAATATTTTAGTACTTAAAATTGTAAGTATATTTCAATGCAATATTGTAGTCAAAATTCAGGCTGTGTTCAGTTATATTTGTCAATTACATTTTTACCCAATTTTACGGGCGTGGTGTTTGTTTTGCATTTTTAAATTATAATTTTACATTTATTTTTTAAAAATTTCAGGCATTTTTATTTTTTTAAAAGTAAAAAAATTGTAAACAAAATCTTTTAAAAATTCACTAAATACCAAAAATATTTAAAAAAATATAACCACTCAGTACATTTTTTATATTTTCATGTATTTATTAATTTCTTGAAATAATTTTTCACAAATTTTTTACTTCTTGTTTTCAAATAACAATAAATTATGCAATTCATAAAAGTTGAAGTGACAACTCCTATTAAGTTGATGCATAGTTGTTCAGGTCATCAAAGTTGACGTGACAACTCTGATGCATAGTTGTCATAGTTGTTTACAATAATTTCATACATACAGCTACCATGTGTATATATGGTATAAATATCGCATCATACCACACCAAAAGTTTTACAGCTATTTCGAGTGATATCATCATGAGATATACGGTGGTTGATCTATATTCAGCAATGGATCGCTATTGGGTTGCAGATGGAGATGAATTTCAATACCCATTAAATCCAAATTTGCGTTACTCACGTGCCACCGTCAATACCATGAGAGCTGAGTGGGAATTTCGCATAACTCGAGCAAACGTTCTCGTTGAGTTATGTCGTGAAGTTAATATTAAATTTCCTCGCCGGTTAGCCATACGTATGCCAATTGACACTCTACAGTTGTTGCAAAGGGCATTGCATCGTATCCGCGACGAAGTTAATCGCATGACCCAACGTTTGCAAAAGTCCTCACTAATGAAGACCGTAAATGAGCGTGCCGAAGATGGGTTAATGGATGATGCACACCAGTACTACGCGTGGAGCATGGATGTTATGTATGAATCTGATATTGAGATGTCAGATGATGATGATAATGAATGAAATTGTTTGGATGAATAACCAAACCATTTATGCTGTAATGAATTTGTAATGCTTATCCACGACTTATCAATGAAGAGAGATATTTCAATTGTTTTTAGGCTTGAACAAACACATTTTTTAGGCATGAACAAACATATTTTTTATTTTATGTTTTTATGGGTTGTTTAAACATTTTGTTCAAAGCAAACGCGTTTGTAATTTATATTTTTCTAAAAATAAACAAAAATCAGTTTTTAATTTTTTTTGTAAACATAAACCAAAAACGTAAACGTTACCAAACGCTACCTTATTTATTTTAATTTTAGGGTTTAGGATTTATAATTTAATTCTTCAAATTTATTTAAACTTCAATTTTATAAATGGTTGTCTCAATTTGTAAAAGTGAGGAAAAATTGTAAATTACTATAAATAATGCACAGATTACGGATAATGAGAGAGAGGTAGAGATGTGAAAGAGATTTGTGTGATTCATCAATATTATTAAGAATAAAAAATTATGAAATTATAATTCCGAATAAATAGGTATGACATATTTACATTAGTTGTACAAGTTTGATTTACAAAAACTATAACAATTACCAAAAAAAGAAAAAACTATACAATCCATATCACAATCGCTAATGCCCTAACCTGCCCCCAATCCCGACCGTGGACCTCCCTCCTCGGTCTCCTGCGGTAGACTCTCTGAATATCTGGCAATCTCTCCCCTGCATGTGGCCCTCCACTTACTGCCTGTGGAGCCTATGAGTGTGACCCCCCCTCTCCTGCAGCTGCTGCCCCTGATCCTGTCTGTGCCTGCAGATCGGATACTGCTATGAGCTGTGAAACTCCCTCATTTGGTGCAACTGTGTCACGATCTGCAGCTGGACCTCGACCTCTGCCTCTGCTCGCATCCTGACCTCGGTCACGACGTCCTCCACGACCATAACCTCGGCCTCTCCCTCGTGCTCTGGGTGGGGCTCAATATCGGCCTCATCGTCAACGTGGGAGATGTCAGTGAGAACTGCATCATGTGTACTCATGGGCGCGGTCGAAGTAGTCCCCAGAAAAGCAGGTGGTAACTGGGTGGGTGGGGTAACAACATCATGCATGAACCGCGGCGTGGTCGAAGTACTCCCCAGAAAAGCAGGTGGTAACTGGGTGGGTGCGGTAACAACATCATGCATGAACTGGGGCGGTGTCCAATCAGGGTCAGGGTCAGGGTCAAGGTCAGCATGCTTGGTAAGATGTACGTGTGGGGAATCTGGAGAAATGTATGGGGTATCATGCGGTGGGGTGACTGAAGTCCAATGACCTGCTGTGGCTGGCGCTGAAGTGGGAGGCGCTGACGTGGACGGGACTGATGTGTCTGGAGCAGCTGCTGCACTATGTACACCGTAGTCCCCAAAATGCAGACGATTTACCCAATGGGCATGCTGGATCCCCTCGTACAATAACTCTCAGATCTCTGCAAGGGCCTGCAAACCAAGCTGTCCATCACGTCTGAAAATGGCGTCCTCAGCCAAGTGATATGACCTCCCAACTCGAACTACTTGAACAAAAAATCAGATATATTAGGCTATAGTTGACTGAAAATAATCAATTATGATATTAACAATTATCTGACACATACTATGATACTCACCAATGCCTCGAGAGAAGGCCCAACTCCCTCATATCCGGCCTCAGACAGGTGGCTCGGATTACCGACAAGTAGGTGTGTATGTCGCCGATACCACAACATGTAAGGGTCGGGAGAGGGGAGGACCCCATCGCTCCACTCAGCCTGTACAATAGTGTCACGACGGGCATCCCACAACTGTATGTATCACATATGATGCACACTTCAGTCAGTGCTGGCTCAGCCACGTCTATCAGTCGCATGCAACCGCCACTCGGTGTCCCACCGATCCGGTACGGACTGGACCCGACCAAACTGTCAGAGGACATGATCAGAGAGATGCCACTCAACCACGTCAAAACAAATGAGTGGCACTCTCGCCATCTATATCTCCTTACCTAGTCGGCAATAGTCTGGGAGCGTATCGAGGACCTCAGCATAAGGCTGCCAGATAAACTACAATAACGACAAGTCTATTAAAAATCGCTCATGAACATATACACTCCATATGACAATTAAAATTTAGGTATTTAAATTTGATACCTCGCCGTCTATCATCCAGTCAAGCTGGTCTTTATATACGACGACTACAAGGGTCGATACGACCTCGTGGCCCATGTCAACCCTCCACCGGCTACCTCGAGGTCCGGCCAGCAACTGCATGTCTCCCTGGCCGATGGGAACCTCACCAGGAGCAACCAGTTGCCGCCTAGATGGGGCAATGCGAATCAATCTCTCCCACGCCCAAATCTGCAATAGTTTGAAAGCAATTACAATACTAATATATGCCATACAATATGAATTGACATGTAATAAAATTCTTACTAACCTGTAGCAAGACAAGAGGTCCTCCGATCTGATTCGCACCCACCTGAGCTGCTCGACATAGCATCCCATACAAGCATGCTAAAGCCACGGAGCCCCAGCTATACTGGCCGATCACGTCAATGTCTCTCAATAGTGGCAAGTACATCAGCTTAAGCAGGTTCTGTGACTTATCAAGGAGAAGTACCCCCCAATAAGCCACAGAATATATGCTCGGGCATGCTGATGTACTAACTCATCTGGAGCATGATCTGGAAGATGGCCCTGAAACTACTCGGACAGCCACTTCACCCTCACTCTACCTGCTTGTAAGTTTGTACGGATAGGTGCTACTCCCAATAACTCAGCACATAGGGCTATCCACTGCTCCCTCGTCAATGATGGGTCAGGTCCAGTAACTGCTCGCCCATCAATCCGTAGACTGTATAGGACAGATACGTCCTGCAATGTGATGGTGGCCTCACCGGTCGGGAAATGAAATGTATGAGTCTCTGTGCGCCATCTCTCGACGAGAGCAGTAATGAGTGGGTGGTCTAGTCTGATATAGCCTATACGATATACACCATAGAATCCCGCGCGTAGTAGACACTGCAAGACTCTATGGTCCAATGGATGCTCCCACAGGCCGGAATCTCCTCGCTGGCATGCCACCACGGTGCGTGCCTGGTCCTGCATAACAGAATGAGTAGTTTAAATTATACCATTATCACGTAATATAAAACAAAATGCAGGGTATTTTCATTGTAAGCGTAAAGTCCAACAAACGTTATTGCATACTGGGTCCTCCCATATACTGTCAGCCCGATGTGGATGACTCAAAAGTGGGATCTCATTAGGTAGATGTGCCATGAAGCCTGTACAGTTGAAAACAAAATACATTTTTAAAAACTGTATTGGTGAGCATGTAATTTAACTATAACAATTAAACTCAAATTATTCTGTACATGACGACTTGAAAAACAAATGTGGTCGATTATTTTAAAAGTATCAATTTGTGTGCCATTAACATGGAAGTAATTCACTAAAATCTAAATTTTGCATATTATGTGCCATTAAATATGATAAGCAATTCAACAGAACCTATCGTTATCTATGCTATAACTAATATAGAAATCTTTTACAAAATCATTTTACGGTCTCAGTTACATAAGCTTAATAATGACCAGTAACATGTGGATAGTTTTCGTACATAAATATTTGCGAAAAAATGGAATGAGAAATTTTTTTCCAAACCTTCATTATTGATTTTGGCATATTTGACAAAACTTCATTACATTTATGGCATATTTGACAAAATTTCATTATTGATTTTGTAATTTTTTTTTTCCAATAAAGTATCAAATTTGTAAATTACGTACATCTAATTTAGAAATTGTAAATGTACAAAATGCTCGCATTAGTCGAAATATTAAAATCTTCAAATGGTATAAGAACTATGTGATTTTAACTAAAATTTTGTAATAAACATTTTCAATCAAGTAGAGAATAAAAAACATAGGCCTATGTGGTATAGTTAAATGTTTTTGCATTGTCATTTAGTTTAATTTATTTGTTTAGTATGTTAGTTGTAAATTTTGTCAAGGAAATCAAACAATTACAATATATAAAGAATTAAAAAATAGAAATGATCTATTACAAATAAAAAATGATCTATTTAAATGTACGACCCCGTTTACAAATAATGAATTACAAAAGAAAAGAAAATGATCTATTACAAATAAAGAATTAAAAAATGATCTATTACAATATGTAAGTATTACATAGTCTTCATCGACCAAGTCGCGCCAGACATGTTCGCCTGTCATGACCTGTCTGCTGGCACTCACTGTAACGAGCGGTCAAACGCCTATCTGATATGTCCATCTCATTCGGAATACGAGACATAGATGCACGACCCCGTTTTACTTCTTGCAGACGCAGTACATTAGGCATTAAGGTCCACTGCGAATCAACCCAATAATCTTGATGCGGTATTGGATTGAATTTAGTTTCCCAAACCCTCATGTATATAGGAAGCCTATATACTAGATCAACATACTCGAATGGATTGTCACCGCATTCAGACATTACAGCGAACATATGAGAACATGGATAGTGTCGTATCTCATATTTCCCACAACTGCACGTGGGTTGATTCATCTGCACAATTTGTGTATTGCGACCTCGTCCATGGCGAAAAGACGTTTGCACCTCAAACACGCGGCGTGGCCTATCAGAAAATTGTAATAAAAACTAATCAAGTTCATGTTTTTAGGTGTACTTAACTTGACAACATAATAACAACAATTTAGTTTATATTACAAACTAACCTGTCATATGATATCAACCTGAAAGTATTTGCCCTTGCGATGAAATCCTTAATAGTTTTTTGCATCTCTCTAGGGTATTGGAACTCATTTCGTACATCTATTTCAGCTTGGGCTCCCATCTCGTCAAAATATTTTACGAGCTGCCGAAATATAAATTCAACCATAGCTGAGATAGGTAAGTTCCTTGCACCTTTCAAGACGCTATTGAAGCACTCTGCATCATTGCTGGTCAATACCTCCCACCGATGTCCACCGTCATACGAAAGGGCCCACTCCTCAGGATTCATCTTGTAAACCCAATTGATGGCTTCTTGGTCAATAGCCTGTATTTGTTGTAAGTAACCATTACACTTCCGTCGTTGATGAGCACTCCCTGCTTTCCATAGAAGTTGTTTTAGCTCCTTATTTCTGAACTTAGTGTTAAAGTTACTACAAACATGTCGAAGGCAGTGCCGATGATATCCAACAAATTGGAGCAAGGGATTCAGCCAATGCCACCTTACAACAGCTAAATTACTCTCAGCTCGATCAGATATCAAAGTCACTCCTTGTCGGTCCATGACAATATGTTCCTTGATATTTGAAATGAAGAACGACCAAGACTCCAAACTCTCCCTGTCGACAACAGCGAATGCAAGCGGTAATATTTTGCTATTGGCAGTGATAATTGTTGCTACAAGCAACACACCAGTGTATTTCCCGTATAAGAATGTACCATCTATGGTTATAACAGGCCTACAATGTCTGAATCCATCGATGACGGGTTTGAAAGACCAGAAAACAAAGTGGAAGACAGGCATAATGGTTGTATTTCTGGTATATCTATGCTTCCATTGCACGATGGTGCCAAGATTAGATGTTTGTAATGCATACATGAATTTAGGCAACATCCTATATGATTCATCCCAATCCCCGAATACCATTCTAATTGCCTTTGCCCTTGCATGCCACGCCTTCTTGTATGATATACTATAGTTCATGGTCTTTTTTATATCTTCGATGACATTCTTAATGGGCATATCAGGTTCATTCTGCATACGACAATACCTATGAGTTAGATTATTTTTGTGTGAACACTTTAAACAAACAAATATGTATATAAATGTAAACATTTATTTTGTATACTCACCGCAACTTGTCCCAAAAGATGAGAAGCAATGTAACTGGAGCTAATATTTGTGTGGTCCCTGTTCATTCGTGGGTATAAACAATGGTGAGGACCCCTGTATTGCTTTATTTCAAAAAGACCATGTATCCTACTAAGAGATGCACACAACCACCATCTACAATCGTGCTTGCAAGCACACACCCAAACGTCTCGCTTGGAGGTTACGACTTTATACTCTAGATTATTTGTTGCATGGTACAATTTCACAGCATGTAAGAGTTGCTTCTTATCAACGAAAACCATCCCTTTGTCCAACTCTGGATTTTCAACATTCCATATTCGGTTACGGGGAACGACATCGCGGTTACTAATGTCAAAATCACCGCCCATGTGAATGTTGTCATAGGAAGGGATTTCAGGTCTAGGTGGAATGGGGGCATTCTGAATATCAACGGGAGCGTCGGCATCATCTTCTTCATCATCATCATCATTTGATCCGCCCAATAAATTTTCTTCATCACACATTTCATTCTCATCATTGTCTAAGGCGACATCAGGATCGTACATGTCACTATCAGCAAACTGCATAGAATTAACCGTTTCAACCATATTACCAGCAACTTCAACTGGAGTGGTATGATGGCTATAGGTGGGCACATCTTCGGTGTTATTGTGAAATTCAGTCTCGTATCCACCGCGTGAACTTGATTCTCCACCATGGCCATGAAATGTCTGTTGTGTGTAGCTAGCTGCATAACATTCATTTGATTCATACATAGGAGAATGAAATACTGTCGTGTCAATCCCATGTGCCAGCAATGTAGTGAACGGATGAGGATCCATCTGTGTTATATTCGGAAGATTGTGTACAACCTCTTTCTCAATGTACACTTCCAAACAATTTGGTGGTTGGAAACTTCCACCGATACTTAATACGGTGTTCAACGCCTTATCGTCATTTATCGGTAATATTTTGAATTTGCTGGTTGCTTGCCACTGGCGATAAGGATATCTACATTTGAAGATCAATCGGACTGTTTCCCCGTAACTTGCCACCTTGGACATAAACATCTCCTCCAAATTGCCAAGTGTGGTGCCAAGTTGCACCCCATATATCCCTTTCGGCTCAGCATCATATGACACACCTTCATCAGGATCCCGAATTATGTTTTC
The DNA here is from genome assembly GCA_036172215.1 of Camellia granthamiana. Lineage (NCBI taxonomy): Eukaryota > Viridiplantae > Streptophyta > Magnoliopsida > Ericales > Theaceae > Camellia > Camellia granthamiana. The sequence continues at coordinate 325,562 of JAXFYN010000122.1, forward strand.
CCCCCAGTAGAAGATAATTGGAACAGTTGCCATTGACTTGCTTCAATGAAACAATAAACATTAAAATATCAACAATATACATATATCGAATTTTACTTCTAAAATAAACATTAAAAGAAGAACAATAAATTTTTCAGAATTCACATTTATATCATAAGTCACATTTTCCTATCAAAATCAACCCTCTCATTTTTTGTCAATTTATATTTTCCAGGGTTGAAGAAACTGTATAGGTGAAACATTAATTCAATTTATATTTTATCAGCTGTATATTTGTGTCTCAATTTGATTATTACTGTTTATTTTCTCATTTTTCTCACTTATTTTTATTCGTATAAAATAACAGCTGAGATTTCATCTCTACGTGGAGTTTTTATTTACTTCCTATGTGAAGACTCTTGTCTTTTCTATGTGAATGTTTTTTTGTTGTCATTGCTCTCTTGTCTTAATTTAAAAAAAACATCACAACAAGTATACTTCTTGTCTTAATTCTTTTGAATTAGTGGCGAAAAATAAATTTTGAATCACATAGCAGCAATAACTTCATATGATCCCTCCCTCAATATGATCAATTTTTAAAAGGCATTCCCTGAAAATAAATAAATAAATAAATAATAATGACTCTACACAACCGTTAATTTAGGCAATGATTTAATCGTATGCATGTAAGCGGGACCAATTTTAAAAACACGTATTTTGTTTTCTTTTCATAAATCTTGATCTATTTTTTAGTATTTTCATAAGGTAGACAAATATATCACACATTTAAAAAACACTTCATTCTATCAAGTATTTTTCTTATGCAGTGAGACTGGACAAAATTGGACAAATCATACAAACATCTTAAATCATAGTGTAAGTTTTGTAGATAATTAAATATTTCTTCCATTGAGTTGAAAGAACGCGATTGATTTGGACAATATAAAATAGAGGTTGCAAACATTGTTATTAATTTTTTAAAACTGGTGATCCAATTCTTCAGAATTATGGACAATATAAGTTAATTTGATTTGCTCAAACTTGTGCCATTAGGGACCTTAATGACAAAGTTATTTCCTATGTGAACTAGTAACCCTCGTCCACTTTGTAGAGGTCATAGAGGCTTTCTTATAAAATTAAAACAAAAGGCTCATTTTGGATCGTTCTGAAAAGTAAGAAAAAAAATTTATTTTATTTACTCATTTTTTTTCTTAAACATACAAAAACAAAAAAATAATTAGAGAGATAATTTATAATGGCAAAAAATTAGAGAGAATTAAATTGAAGTTGGTTGTTAAATGTATGGACTAAATTTTGTACCAATTATTTAGTATTACGAAACGTAGATCATTACCCATCAAAGTGCAATTTTTTTTTTTTCCTTCTTACCTACAAAATTGCTATTCAGAACTTTAATTAAAATATTTTAAAACTCTTTTCATGCATATATTATAACTAGTCTAATAATGACTTCTAATTATATAAATAAAAATAAAAATGATTAAAACATAATGTTTAGATTTTCCTTTTCAATGGTGGTGGACAGTCACAAAGCGGAAGTGGCGATAAGTCACTTCGTTCAATACCCATTTCAAAAACTTTTTCAAATTTTCTTAAGTTTTCTGAGGAAATTTTAATTTGTACTATAATGCTATTATATGTATTACAAATTCAGCTCATTAAATTTTTTAATCATATTCTGGGTGCCTGACCCCAAATATAGTGAAATAAACCAAACGAAATTAAACCAAAATTTTTTTATTTAAATAAAATAGAGTCAAAATTAAATATTTTGAGACAACATGATATTTTCATTTATTATTTTAAAGTCAATAAAAATATTTTTTTTTGAATAAAATAGAGTCAAAATTAAATATTTTGAGACAACATGATATTTTCATTTATTATTTTGAAGTCAATAAAAATATTTTTTTTGAATAAAATAGAGTCAAAATTAAATATTTCAGAGAACATGATCTTTTATTTGAGAGAACATGATCTTTTCATTTATTATTTTGAAGTAAATACAAATATTTTTTTAATAAAATACATTCAAAATTAAATATTTTTTTTAATAATTACATTTAGTAGAAATTAGACATTTTGATTCAAAAAATATAGACATTAACAATTTCTGAAGCATAATTTGATTAAAAAAATATAGACATTTTGATTCACAAGCATAATTTCAAAATTCTAATTTCTGATTTCAAATTTCAAAATATAGACATTTCATAATTCCAATTCAACAATTCTCAATTACATGAATTTCGTAATATGACATTAACAATTATGAATTATATGAATTTCAATTTTTTTAATTTTATTCTTAATTAAACAAAATAACTTTTAAAACCCTAATTTCAAACCACAATTTCCTTTTAATTCCTCTTAACAAGCAAAAAAAAAAAAACACACACACAAGCATAATTTCAAAATTCCAATTTTTGATTTCAAATTGGAAAATATAGACATTTCATAATTTCAATTCAACAATTCTCAATTACATGAATTTCATAATATGACATTAACAATTATCAATTATATAAATTTCGGATTTTTTAATCACGATTCTTAATTAAAAAAAATTACTTTTAAAACCCTAATTTCAAACCCTAATTTCCTTTTAATTCCTCTTAACAAGCAAAAAAAAAAAAAAAAAAAAAAAACAATTTCCAATTCAACAAATATAAGTTGGTTTATTCAAAATTCAAAATATAGATATTTTGATTCGCAAGCATAATTTCAAAATTTCAATTTCTGATTTCAAATTTCAAAATATAAACATTTCATAATTTCAATTCTCAATTCTCAATTATATGAATTTCATAATATGACATTAACATATTTATGATTTATGAATTTATGAATTTCATAATTCCAATTTTCAATTCTCAATTCTCATATTTATGATTTATTTAAAAAATTCAAAAAATTTAAAAAATTCCAAACTTGATTTATGATTCAAAAGCATAAAAATTCACAAGCATTAGAACCCTTAATAATGTGAACCCTAAAATGTCATCCTAAAACGATGTGTGAACAATCTGATATCGTTTTACAATTATCATTAGAACTCTAATTTCATAACCACATTGATAAAGCATAAAAAAGCCAAACCCAAATATTCAATTCACAAGCAACATCCAAAAATTCAAAAGCATAAAAAATTCCACAAATTCAAAAGCATTCACATTTCTGATTTCTTATTTCCAAACCCTGATTTCTGATTTCAAAAAATTCAAAACCCTAATTTCATAACCACACTGATAAAACCCTAACACATTTAATAATTCACATATAAAACCCTAACATTCACAGCAAATTAAAACACATTCACATTTTCATAAACACAAAAAATAAATACATAAAATTAGGGTTAACTGTCATACTACGGAGAGAGAGAGAGAGAGAGAGAGAGAGAGAGAGAGAGAGAGAGAGCAGAGACAGAGAGTAAGAGCAGAGAGCAGAGGGAGAGCGAGAGCGACAGTGAGCCGAAGCAGAGCAAGATCAAGTGAGTTTGAGAGCAGAGGGAGATGGAGAGTGAGAGATGGAGAGTCTGTTTGAGACAGATAGATCGAGCAAGAGACGAAAAACCTAAGTGTCAAAAACGTGAATGCAAATGAGGGGGGGCTTCGTGTTTTATAGGAGTGTTAAAAACGCTTTTTCAATTAGCGTTTTCATTTAGTTACAGTGAAGTCGCTATTTGAAATAGCGTTTTATTCAAAAAGGCAATGGACAGTGAAGTCGCTATTCGGAATAGCGTTTTCTTCAGGAAGCTTACCGCCGAAATGAAGCGCTATTTAAAATAGCGTTTTATACCGAAAAAAAAATTTATGTTAGAAGCGCTATTCACAAAAGCGTTTTCCTAATTAAAATCACGATTTCGAATAGCGATTTCACTATTCATCAAATTTTGACCTCCTAACAGTAAAAGCGCGATTTGTAATAGCGCTTTAGCTTAGTTTGGGAAATCCGTCAAAAAGTAGGCATAGTTTGGGAATTACCATGCAAAAGAGGCTTAGTTTGGGAAAAGCCTCCTACTTGAATCGTTGTTCTTCTTCTACTAGTTGGCATAGAAAATGTAAATGTAGTATGTGAGAATGTGAAAGGTAGATTAATGGGTAACGGAAGAGGAATGAATAGTCGATGAACTATATACAACTACGCGGTCTAGGATATTAGTAAAACGTTAATTTTTTTGGTTTTTATTTATTTATTTATTTTTTATTTTTTGGTGGTTTTTTTTTTTAATTTTTTGTGTAGAAAAGGTTGGCTTTTTTTATGCAAAAAAGTTTAAAAATTAGCTTTTTTTTTTTTTAGCAAGTTACCAAATTGTCCCACGTTTCTCATCTACTACTAGTTGGCATTGGCTTTTTTGGCAACAAACTTATAATGAAGTTTGTTGATTTATTGGCTTATTTTCATTGTATTATCTCTTTAATTTTATATATTTTTTTCATAATAAGTCAAAATGGTAGTTTATAAGTCACTTCTTAAAATAGGCTTAGGTTGGGTTTGACAATAGGTTATTTTTTTTGGCTTTGGTAAAAATAAATAAATAAATAAATTACAATAACAGTCCCTTTAGTTAGAGATTTGTGTAATTTTGGCCATTGACATTTCAATTGTGATATATTTAACCATAAATTTTAAATCTCGTTTTAAATAAGGGCAATCAAAGATATTGTTTCCTTTACAAACAGAAAATTCTCAATTTTCAGAATAAAGTCGTCATACAACTTATTTTTTATTGATTAACTTGTTTGTTGTTTGAAATGTAATGACCTTCTTTTTAATGAATAATGCTGACAATTTCTTAGTTGTAAAGTTCTATTTGGTTTGATTTTTATAATCTACTTTTAAATTTTGTTTCTAAGAAACTAAAAATTAAATTGGTGAAAAAATTTAAAAACATATTTTTATATAATTTTATCTTTTGAAAGGGTAGAAATAATTTTTTTATATTTATTTTGTTAAATTAGTTTCTATTTTTTTGATTTTTTTTTTCTAAAAATAGTCTAAAAAACTCAAGTCAAACATGGCGACAATTTTGATATCATTATTAAACCAATCCATTAAATTAAAAAAATTCAAAACTAAAACATTTTATATATTAAATATATTGATTACACATTAAAAACTTAATAATTATTCATTACATAATAACTACCAAAAAGTATCTATTAATAACAAAAACAACCATCTGTTACATAATAATCATCCAAAAACATCAACAAAACTACCACCCATTAGATCATCATCATCCAAACACATACTAAAAATTAAGTTGGCAAAACAATAAAAAATATATAAAAGATTTATTATTTTTATATTTTATCTTTGGTGGGTGAAAACAAATTTTAAAATTTTAAAAATATATTTTTGACTTTCAAACTAGTTTATATTTTATCAAATTGATGACTTTCCCTTTAAAATTGAGCATTGCGTCTTGAATTGTCGTTATTTGAAATAAGAATCAAAATTTATGATAAAATGTATCACAATTGCGGTTAGAGACCAAAGTGACATAAATCCCAAATTATAAGGACTATTAATATAATTTGCCAAAAAAAAAAAAAATCTAGTAATATATGCCAATATTTGGGATGACTTTTAACTTTTTATGAAAATGTGTAAAAAAAAAAAATCTTCAATTTTTTTATATAATGTTTTAGTTTTTTTTTATTAATAATTTTTTAACCTTTTTAGTTGGTTACCAAACTAACCTTACTGTTGGATCGATGCAGATTTTGGGGTGTTTAAGAAAAATAGTTAAAAGTTGGCTTTTTTACAAAGTGATTTGGGAAGTTGGTAAAAAACTATTTTTGGCTTTTTTGATTAATATTTATTTATGATATCACATCACAATTAAATGACCGAAAATTCTATTTCCACACACCACATTGTCTCTGTCTACACACTTAATGAACTTTATTTTTATTACAAATTTACCTTTAAATAAAATGACCAAAATAAACATCCACTCACACACTTAAACATCCAAGCTAGAGATCTCTGTACACAATTTCTTATTTTATACTCTGTTTTTTTTTCCCTCCAACTTTGGGTATTATATGTGAAATAATTACTGTTGATTCTTTTATTTCATAGTTTTTCCCTTCTTTGCTCCGTTATTCCCATTTGTTCGATTCTTTCTTGACAGATATGTATACACAACACTCTTGAATGGACCCGTGAAGTGAATAAGGTTTTTAAATCCTCAACCAAGACTTCAAGAGAAAACCCAGATCAATTTTTTAGGGTTTTCATGCCAGTAATCATTCAGAAGTCAACCAACCCAATCATCAATGCACACAAACCAACCAACTAGGTAATGATTGAAATCCAGTTGCTAGTATCTTCACTATAAACCATCCATTTTTGCAAGCAAACAAAGTCAAACAAACCCTCCTCTCAAAATGAAATTAAAAAATCATTGTGTTGGGTTTTACTATAAAAGCAACAATCTGATCAGATTTCAAAGATTTCTCATCAATTGACCAAGCTAGTCCTTTCAATTTACACTTTTGCGAACAAAGAATCAAGAAAGATATACAGAATCATATATAAGCTACCATATCAAATGATGAATTCAAAGAACTGAGAGCCTTCCCAAGCGTTAAACCCTACCAGGCATGGTGGAAGTTTAGAATTTGGTCTTCTAGTTTTCAAACAGTGTGGAAAAGGGAAGGAAGGGTATTTGGTGTGTGTATAATAATATTGAGTGAAGGTTGTGATTGTAATTTTTAGTGTGTACATTGAGAAAATTAATCAATATATAAATTAATAGGGATGTGTATTGAGAAAAGATGTACTCTGAGTTATTTAAGTAGGTGGAAATAGAATTTCCTTTAAATGACCAAAATATTCCCACCCAATTTAGGAAATTCACATTTTTACCCATGTATAACCCTAAACAATATAAACGGTATAATTGTAATTCCATGGCTTGCTTTTTTAGACTTCCCAAATCACTTCTTGTTAAAAAAAAAAGCCAAACTTTTTATCCCCATGCTACAAATGCAGCTTTTAACCTGTGTTCCCAAAAGCGCACTTTATTTTATCTTTTAAGTCATTTTATTAATTTTTGAGGCTAAATTGCATGACCACCATATGAGTCAACAATATGTTCCCATATACTGTATACACCATCTTTAATCAAACCGCCCAAGATTAGGCTTAGAAAGTTACTAGTAAAAATCTGTTGATGAGTTGGAAAATTCAATTGCAGTTCATCACTCTATTATACCATAAAAATCTATAGTCACTACTTAATGTTTCTTTTGTTCTTTTTACCTATATTGGTAAATTCAATTGCATGACTCTTTTGCTTATTGTTTCCCTCCGAAGAACCCTGCATAGTATGCTTAAGCTTACTGTGGAAGTTGATGAATCAATGACTCTAGGACATAAATAATTTCCTCATGCATCAGATAAAGATCTGACTATCTGAAAGTCAGTGCTAATTTTGTGTTTTAACACCATTTTGATTCTTGTATCATCGCATTTCTAAAATATCGTATTGTGCTTATTTTTTACTCATGTGCTTAACAGCTTGCCTCTTATCACATTTCATGTGTTTTATCTCTACAGAAAGTGAAGAAATTCACTCTTGACGGAACAGAGCAATGAAGCCAAAGATAATCTATTAGATTGACACCCATCAATGGATAAAAGATGAGATTATATATGTTGTATAAGTATTTCTACTTTTTTATATGATTGCCATTACTTATTGTTTTTTATGGTATGCTGCAGCTAGTGGAACAAACCAATATTGTTGATGAGTTGGACAACTATGGTTGAAAGCAAAAACTGGGGATGCCATTTGATTTAGAACAAGACAATGCCATTTTGTTTCCTTTTTTTGGTGTTGAATGGTATTCATGGATGTAATTTTATTTTCTTAGTTGTTAGACAAGATCATACTGAAATTTGTTTAATTAAGTTGTGGCAGTGATCAATTTTGTTATTATCGTGTTTGGCAAATGTAGAAGTTGCTGAAAATTATTTCTCTTGGTAATGCTAATAAATGAAATTAATATTTTCATTCCAAATCGATTACTGTATTTGTCATTTGTTAATGTTAGAGTTCAATTGTCAGTTAAATGAATACACAATTTCCAGTTGAATGGATACACTTTGCCAATATATGGTTTGTTTCCTGTTTAAAAGAGAGAAAAAAAGAGTTGGTTGCTTCAAAGGACGGCATATCATTTTATTCAATCAACATTATCATTGCAAATGTTAATCTAACTATAACATTCATATTAATTTTAATACATCATTCATTTTGATCCAATTTGATTGTGATCAATCCAGGAGAAGATCAACTAAAGCAAACCCACCCATGATTGGGAAGAGATCAAATAATCCACTAGAATCATACGCCCCATGCTTTCTATCAAATTCCCTACTTGTACAAATCCAAAACAAAATGTGCAACAGTCCAGGCCAGCCCCAAACTAACAAAGTTATCATCAAGATCACTAGCTTTCATAACAAAAACAAAAAAGAACCAACCAGTCATAAAAAATAAAAATAAAAAATGCATATGCTCACATCAAATTCCATGAACTCTCAAAAATTGCACATTCATAAAGAACTTTATTCCTCCATCTCCAATGCCTCTTGAAAAGAAATGCTACCATAATGTGACATCTCTTCCTCTATGTTATGGTGTGCTTCATTTACCTTCCCATGCATAGCCTCCCCTAAATTTCATTGTGTGAGATCTCAACTTCTTCACATCTGATTGTTGGAGAGGTTTCAGCATGAACTCCTGAGCTCTTTCTTCCAAGCATCTGTTCATGTCAACAAAATTAAAGTGAATTAATACACGGGTGTAGACACCCCATTTTTGACTGCCCACAAGGCTTGGACGCTTTGTCTTGCACACTCGATGATGAAGTTTCATTGAGTGTGATTCGCAATCTCAACAAAGTAACGTAAGCTCACGCTCCAAAATCAATCCTAAACCTTCCATATTCATACTGTTTTTACCCTAGTAATTCATTTTTGAACCTTGTGCCACCCTACATTGAGTTTGAAACAGTGGAACAAGGGAACACATTGGGAGCTGGCCGTAGCTATTGGGAGCCGGCCGGCTCACGTTAGCGAGAAACACTGTTTTGGGTAGGAATGAGCCAGCTGTCCATTTTTGAAGATATTTATGACCTATTTTGCTCAAATTCTATAAATACAAGCATATATCTCAGTGTTAGAGGTTGGAAAAATTTAAAAGAAGCAAAAACATAGTTGAGAGCCCTTTCTTCTTGTGCAAGCTAACTTTGAGATATTTGGTCACCCTTACACCATATCTATACACCATACACAACCTTGGAGCTATACCTTGGAACCTTGGTTGAGCTTTGTGAGTCACAATTCAAGCTTGAGAGTGTCCTTGGACCAAGTTTGATTCACAAACAAGAGCTTGCCTTCTTCAAGAGGTATAAGCTTATCACCTTTCTATTGCTTTCATTTCTGTCTTTCTGTATCTCAACTTCTTCACATCTGATTGCCTTCTTCAAGAGCTTGTCTTTCTCTTCCAAGAAAGAGTGTAAAACATGAGGTTTCAGCATGAACTCCTGAGCTCTTTGTTATAGAGAGTTAACACCCTTTCTTGCACTCTACTTCATAGCTCACACCCTTGTTTTACACTCTTTTCTTTGCCTTTGAAATTGATTTTCAGAGTTTGAAAAAGGCTAAAAAAACATGGAATGAGGTCTCAAAAATGGAGGGTTAGCTACCTCTTCTTACTCTTGTTCAGTAGCTTTGCATTTCCTTGTTCTTTCCTACTTTTTTTATGCTCTTAACATGATTTTTGGCCACTGTTTTAGCATATTAGGGGCTATTTTAGGGCTGTCCTAATTTATTTAATTAGTGTATGCTTTGAATTTTTTAGTTTGTTGTGTTGCAAGTCCTTATATCTAGCTTGTTGTGTTGTGTTGTGTCACCTATGCTTTGATAGTTTTTCTTTGGTTAATTTTCATGTCAAGAGTCTCATTCTAAATAATCAATTTTGCATAAGTCATTTCTGCCACCTCCCTCTTTTCTTTTTTTGTTTTGTTTGAGAGTTACTTCAACCGATCGACGGTTATTCAAAGCATGAGAAAGAAAACTATGCTTAATGGCTTAATCTCTACGAAGGTTCATCATCAAGGCATAGGCTCTCTTTCATGTGTCACTTCTCATTTGACGTTTCTTCTTATTTAGTGGACTTAACCATCACTTTGGACAAATTGATTAAAGAATGGAAAAGACTAATAAAATTGCTTAAAATGAACTAAACTGACATAAAGAAAATGTTTAGAGTTGGTTGGATTCAGCCGGACGTTACACCGAGTCCATCATTCCGAGAATTGTCACGTATCAATCCATGATACGTTGCTTAGAGCGTGTCTACTTTCCTCTTTGAGTCTTTATGATAGGAGGGAAAGGTGGTTTTTCATAACATTTATCAATTGTGTCCAAACGTGCTCGGGATCATCAAGCCATCAACTTGTGCTAATTGATGGTTTTGAACGCGAATTTGTTCTTCTCTTGGGTTTCACATGATAGAAAAGGGCTGAAGGGACAAACAGGGCCTATAAAGGCTCTGTCTGCACTGTTCTCACCTCAGAGCACAACAAATTTTTTTGGCATAAAATTAGGGTACGACCGACACTTTTTGGATCCGGCCAGATGTCACTTGGGGCTGACCGGCTCCCAATGTTTGGTAAACAAAGACTTTTTGCAGCAATAGAAGGCAGTGATTGAGGGTGAGGTAGAGCAATCTGGGCAGACAGAGCAATTTTAGCACACTGCGCATGTGATCGTTGTGCATTCTTATGGTTGCTTGGATTAATATTTTTATTAGCATTGTTGTAATTATTATTGTTGTACTTATTATAATATCCTTGTTGCAATTACAGTTGTTTATTAGAAATACCATTATTGTAATAACTTCGACAGACAGTTGATAATTTAGATATCTAGTGAATAGTTAATTACCTTAGTTAGTTAGTTATTTAATTTATTTATTTGAATTTGTAATAATTAGTTAATCCGAACATTTTGACACTTATTCGGGTCCTCTTGCATGAGGGCAAATATGTAATAATGGTGTATGTCTTCCAACCCACATTTCTTTCTCCCTTTTTATTTAGCCGCTTATGATGGTAGCATGGAGCATCATATTTACTTAGCATTCCCATGTTCACATACACTTGTTTCATGTACATTTGGGTTCGGCTCATCATACTAACCAATGTCGATTTCAAATTCATTGCTTGAATACATGATTTATCGCATATCTTGAATTGAATCATATATCATGCTAGTAGCTGAGCCTATTAATTACATGATTGTATGTGTCACATTAGCCATTTTGCATTGTTTAGGAGCATGCATGTTTTTCTAATTATTTTATTTTGTTTGGCTTGCCTCAGAGTATTGGGTGAGCATTTTGTGTTTTAGCATATCACATTGTATGTCTGTGTTGCCATATCGAGCATGCTTTCCATGAGGCTAAGTGCTTAAGTGATATACCTGTTTGAATGCTAGTGGATGAAGGCCTTTTTTACTTAACTTGGAATAAATTGATTAATGTAAAATACGAGCTCGCTTTTTCCAAGTGACATGTATTCAAAACACTTTTTCAAAACAAACATAAGATCAACGCGTTCCAAATTTTGCAAATTGGTCTGTACTTGTGTACATCACCTAGTAAAGATAGCCCAATAACCGGAACAAGAGCATATACTCCCTCTGTCCCAAAATAATGGTCCCTTTTGGGAAATCCATTTTTTTTTGTTAGTACAATTATTGCATTTAAAAAAAAGTTGATTTTCCAAAATTATCCTTTTGATAGTACATTTTTTGGCAATATCAATGTCATAATTGTACTTTTTATATTGTTTATTAATTTAAAAGAAGGGCAAAATAAGAAATTTATATTATTTTTGTACTTGATTTTTGAAGAGGGACTAATATTTTGGGACAATGAAAAATGGAATAAGGGACTAATATTTTGGGACGGAGGGAGTAATAAAAATAAAAATCACATCATGATTAGTAGAGGCCGATCTTTGATCGAGTGAGAGGGGTGCTCAATTCATCACCTTCCCCTCTCATACCTAAGTTCCTAAGTTGAGACACTTTGGTGATGACGAATAAGTGGCCTTTGGCACGAGTCCAGGGTTTCCTAAATTTCTCAAAAATATTTAAGTGGCGACTCTATAATTTGGCAAAGCAGTCCATTTTTGGCATTTTGAATCAAAATTGATTTTTGAAAAGATTTGTCAGATTTGGACTCATTTGTGTTTATCTATTTCACATTGCACCTATGAAATCAGATTCAGAACCACGGGAGTTTGAACTGTAGGGCTATCGTATTTGAAAGGAGCATGAAAAGCAAGCTATAGTTTTTGGCGACTTTGCTGGGGAAATTTAGAGAACTTGACTTGAAATTCATGATGTGAAATTTTATCTACACTTATATGTTCTTTGCATTTGTTACTTTAAGTCATTGTGTTTTCCATATGCTATTCCCGGACGGTTTTCCGAAGGCTTGCCCAAAAGCTTGCCAAAATGCTGACCGGTTATGGGCTTTGCCATTTTAGAAACACAACCCTTGAATCTGGATTACCGCTGTATTGTTTGATCCTCCTTTCACTTCTCGGTGTTAGGTGTGAGACGTATATTAGGTAGTTTTGCTGAGGTATCCTCTTTGACCATTTGGCCTAGCTACATATCGTAAACCATAGTGACTATTCCAAACTAGAACAGGATGCTCACTCGTGTGCAGGATTTTGGTGAAACCGCTTGATTATAATAGTGAAACCTAGGTTCCTGGAAAAACTAGGATGGGGTAACCCTTCCCCTTCATAGGGGTGTTTTGGCTCTCTCTTAATTGGTATGTGTTTTACAGTGAAACTATACAGGAATGTGCATATCAGTTGCGAGGTTATATCTGTTTTGGGGCAGGATTCAATGTGGAGTATAGTTCTACAGCTTTAAGCATGTCTGTGTTGACAACATCTTAGCCGAGGTGCTGTGTGGTTTTTGATTACTGTTCTTTTCTTTATTTTCTTTTGCTAGGTAGTTAAAAACCATAGCTTCAGAAAGTTGGGATATCCCCTAAGTACTCTGGACCCGAGTCAGAAGACTTTGCAAAGCCGGGGATCTTGTTCGGGGACAACCTGTGTTTTCCTCACTCTCACCGATTACAAGATGAAGGAGAACCAGATAGAGCTCACCAGTCCAGTTTTTATAGTAATCACCTCTTAGCTCACCTGTGTTCAGTCTGGTCCAAGAGCAGTCACCTGCTTCCAGTCCGATTCAAAGCCAGTCACCTATTCCAATGGCACAGTATCCGCAGGCCCATATGGAGGAACTGCTACTCCATCTCTAACAAACAATTGAGACCCTACAGCTTGATGCGGCTCGTCAGGCTGAGGTCATAACAAGGTTGTAACAACAGCAACCACAGTTTACTGTGGCCTCTACATCTCATACACCCACTACAACTATTCTTGTGCCCAATGCCACTACTAATGTTGCGAATGCTTAAGATCCACAAAACCAGGGTAATTTGGTTTTTCCAGTCCAAATAGAACCAATCCCAACGCAAGCTTCCAAAACCCTGGTTTATCAAACCAAGGCTCCATTTGAGTTCAAGGTTGACCCAACTGCACTCAAGGTCAACAAATTGGAGAAATTGTTCAAGAGAGTGCAAGGGGTCAATTCCATTCCAGACATAGAGTATGGATACACTGATTCTACGGTTACATTACCGGATCGGTTTAAAATGTCGCACATTGATCGTTTTGACGGTTCCGGGGATTCGATGGTTCACTTGCGACTGTTTTCAGATATCTTGCGGCCGATGGACTTGACTAGACTACAGAAGTTGTCTCTCTTTGGTTGCACCATGTCGGGTATATCGGCCATTTGGTATGCTAAGTTAGAAGATTCTGTCAAACAGAATTAGGAGGAGATGGCTGAGACCTTCATTGCTCAGTACTCTTACAATACGCAGATTGAGGTCACAACTCGTGATCTCTAGACAACACACCAAAAGCTAAAGAAGGGTTTTTCTGAGTTTGTGACAAGATGGAGAGCTAAAGCCTCAATGATGACCACAAGGCCTTCCGAGAAGGACCAGATCAGAATGGTCGTTCGAAATTTGCATGGCAAGTTGTTGCAAAAAATGATTATGCTTTCGTTGTTTACATTTGCAGAACTTCATGAAATGGGAGTGCAAATCAAAGATGCTATGAAGCAAGGGTTATTACAGATGAGAAAGAACAGGCAAAAAGGCCGTTTGTTTGCAGTTCCAATACTGCCAGTGGTAACACAGTTACGAGGCCATCAGATGCAAGTGTTGTCACCACGACAAAAACTATTGACCCCTTTGCCAATATTGGATCACAAACATCATCTAACCATACCCAACCCCAGAGGACTTTTAACGAGTTATACATGACCCTTTCTAAAGCCATGTAAGTGCTGATAAAAAAAGGACACCTCAAACGCTTAGAACCTCGTCCACTCCCCGACCCTCTTCCACTCAAGCATAGCCCTACAAAGTCTTCACCAGCAGTATGGTCATGACACCGACCAGTGCTACCGTTTGTGTCATGAGATTTAGGATCTCATTGACAACAAGGTTGTCACTCCACCTCAGAAACCAAATATAACCACAAATCCACTTCTAGCTCATAACCAAGTCCCCCCACCCTGAAACCTCAACCTTATCCATACATTGGCCACCTCTTATGACCCTAGTGTATATATTACCCCATTCCACCTACCGAAACCAATGTTGTTCATTCCTGAGGGCACAGATCTATCCATGATGGACGCATTTAAGCCATAACATAAGCCTCACACTGTGGTGACAATATCCGTGGTAAAGGAGGGTCTGGCCTCAGAAGGGGGTATTGGTGTCATGACCCGAACCCGCCCCGATGGGTTAAGGACATAACCAGCCAATAATCAAGGAAGGGATTACCTACGGCCTCAAACCAAACCAGACATAACTCATCAGAGTAAAGTGGCCAAACGGAAGCAAACTTACAAATTGTCCATAGAGCTGTGCTTACATAGCACATCATAACAATTCATATACATACATGTTAATAACTCACGTCAAAATAAGTAATAACACAAAGTTCTGTACATACAGGATCATTAAGTCTAAGTCAGTCAAACCCAAAGTTTATATACAAAAGTAATCCAATGTTTTCGCCCCTATAATAAAACCATATCAAAAGAGCAAAAGAGGCAAAGACAAGTCTCGTGCGTGAGACGTTTGGGCTAACTCTTCAAAACCTTGACTATTTCACACAAACTTCACTGAGGCTGGGTTTGGACCTCCTTTGGCTCACCTACAGACATATGAATGAGCGTGAGCGAAAGCCTAATGAATAATATTGAATAAAGAAGATACACTAGAACAATATACAACAGACGGCCTTGGGCCCAATTCATATTTCTATCTAATATATATATATACATAGGTCAAGTGACTGCAGTTCCAAACACATCAAATGGCCTCGGGCCCAACCGTTCCTGTCCGACGGCCTTTGGCCCAATCATTCGTATCAAACGGCCTTTGGCCCATTCATTCATGTCATACGGCCTTTGGCCCATTCATTCATGTCATACAGCCTTTGGCCTATTCATTCGTGTCATACGGCCTTTGGCCCATTCATTCATGTCATATGGCCTCGGGTCTATTCATTCATGTCATACGGCCTCTGGCCCATTCATTCATATGTCAGACTATCATTCGTGTCAGACGGCCTTTGGCCCAATCATTTGGCATAACAAATATTTGTCCCTAATTCAATGTAACAAACTTACAAGACTTATATGAAAGTAAGTAATTGGACAAATAACATACTTCAGATATCTTTATTAAGATATTACTCACAGTGTTCTGCCGGTGGATTCACCCTTGAGCTCGACCCTATACATTACATAACACATACGGGTCATAAACGATTCAATCTGTTCTTAATTCATACATCCCTCTTAGGCTTCTTTCTTATCCTTTTAACTCATTTATGATGCTCAATGAATGCCTAAGAGTGCTTAGAAATGAAAGAGAACGGAAAACGAAACACGTAACACCTTTACGAAATTTCTGAATAAGGGTCCCCGCTTGAGCGTGGGTTCCACCGCTCGAGTGGACCCTCATGGTCTGCAAAAGTACTGGTTGCCTCATTTTACGCTCGAGCGTGAACTCGGACGCTCGAGTTGCAAGTCATTCTACATAGCTCCCTGCTCGAGCGTGAACTTCCCCGCTCGAGCGGACATCAATGTCTGCAAAAGTTCTGGGAGCTCGCATTTCACGCTCGAGCGGCGATTTCCCCGCTCGAGCGGACATGCCAAATTCTAGGTTTTCCAGAACTGTTCTTGAGGCTCAAATTCAATATTCAAAGGTTTTAAAGCTCGAATTAAGGCACCAAAAATAGGGAAAAACATTATATATCATAAGTATACAAGCAATATGAGGTCAATTGCTCAAAATCATAATCCAATCCTCAATTCCTCATAACAAAACACATAGCTTCAAAGTTCAATTTCAATACACATATACCCATACTCCATAAACTCCTTGAATTACACATGCATGCTCATGTTTGACTCCAATTCCCTTTTAAATGACACCAATGGTGTCTATGATCATGAAACTCAACAAAACCATGCTTGCATGTATGCTTCAATACTCAATCTTTCATAATCAACATATTTCACACTAGTTTATGCAAATTCATGGCAACTTTATGTATGCATGAACATACCAACTTCAATTCAAGCTCTAGATGATCATCTAACTTGAATTCAGAAAGTTACAACTTCAAACTTATGAAATCATAACCAATTACTCACCTAGAAGCTTAAATCTTCCAAATTATGGTTAACTCTTGAGTTTATCTTCAAGATTCCAAGCCTCATGATCAAACCTTCAATGTTGGCCCCTCTCTCTCATTCTAGCCAACTCTCTCTCTCTCTCTCTCTCTCTCTCCTTAGAGTAATCTCAGCCAAATAGAATAAAAAGAGAGGAGTTGAGTGCAAATGACCCTTTTTATAGGCTCTTTCTTAATCACATTTCCTTATTACAAATTAATTGAGCACTATACTATCAATTTAATATATTTAATTTGATCCGAATTAATTTTCAATTAAATTTCACCGTAGGCTCTAAAAATTACGCTAATCACAATGGCGTAGTCAGTTTCGATTTCTGTTTCTGTGGCTGATAGGGCCTTCAATTTAAATTCTAAAGTAGATAATCAAACAGATTTTCCTACGGTGAACAGATAGAAATTCAAAACCACATATATTCATATAAATGGCACTCAAAATCATATCAAACACATAATCACAGTCATAATAAAGATCAATTAGCATAATACGGAGCAGGGTTATCACAATTGGCCTGTCATTAAAGTGTCTCGGGGACTTGTTTGAAAAGGCATATGATCCGAGTTACTATATTGTGCCAACTAGTCAAACCAAGCCTGAATTGGTGCTACCAATCTCGGCAAACATCAATGTGGTCAGAGAGGATAGCTCGCACTAAAGGTTGGATGATTTAACAGATTTTGAAGAAGATTTGAATAATCTGTAGTTCTTTGATGAGCATGATTAGGGAGATGTACAGATCAAGTGGTTCGACCTAAATGGATCGATTGACAACATTAGATGGCTAAGTGATGAGCCAAACAAGGAAGAAGAAACTGGGATGAAATCAAAGGGAAAAGAAGCAGAGATAGCTGCAGTGGCCGGGAAAGTTGATGAGAAAGGAAAGTGGCCAGAGAGCACATGTGTGGGAAACCCAAGTCAAGAAGTGGGAGTTGTGAACACTGTAAATACTAAACAGGAAGCTATATTGAGGTAGTTTGAGAGAGAGAGAGAGAGAGAGAGAGAGAGAGAGAGAGAGAGAGAGTTGAGGACAACCAAAAAATTGCAACCACGTGTCACCCTGAGGGGGGCACTTGTACTGTGAAGATGATTTAGGAGGAGCTGGACAACTGTTTGTCTACTACTAACAGCGAGTGGTGGAATGACAATGATTTGCATTTGGTCCATATCGACGAAGATTGGGAAGGCTGTCTCCTGGATAATACATCGTATGCGGAGGAAATAGACCGTTTTACCCCTAGTGGACGGTATTTTAAGCCGTTGCATCTAGATCAAGGAAAGACGTTTGGAAAGGACAAAGAGGCTGAGAAACGAAATGAGAAGCAACTAGAAGAGGAGTTAGTGCTGAACCAGCTCAAGAAAATCCAAGCTAATATCTCTATCTGAGGGCTCTTTATGGCTTCACGAGTGCACCGACAAGAAGTATTCTCAGCAACGGACAAGGCCAAATTATCCATTGATACTATGCCCGAGCAACTTATGGGCCTGGTTTTTCCAGGTGGTGCAAAGCCAACGCTCACTTTCTCTGACAAAGAGCCGCTGCTGGAAGGCTCGGCCCACAACAAGTCATTATACATTTCTGTGGAATGCAGAGAGAAGTGGGTGCCTATGGTGTTGGTAGATACCGGTTCTGCCATTAATGTCTATCCGTCCTGTACTGCCTATGCAATTGGCCTTAAATCGGTAGACTTTATCCCCATGGCCCAAGTGATACGAGCGTATCATAACACAAGCCGAGAGGTCATGGGCACGGTGAAAGTACGAGTCCAGGTGGGCCCAACTAAGCACAAGATCGAATTTCATATCCTGGATGTACCAGCTACCTTTAACCTGCTATTAGGGAGGCCTTGGTTACATCACGTGAACGCTATGTCCTCCACCCTCCATCAAATGTTGAAATACCCTCATGGAGGAGGAGTAGCAATTGTTTCTGGGAACTCATCCATCTATCTGCCTTCAGACTACACCAGTCGTAGAAATCAACCATGATGCTGAAGATGTATTCCTCTCGGAATTCACTCTAGCTGAAGCCCGGGTAGTGCAGACCATTTTGGCCGCGGATGAAGGCATGTATATTAATGCCCAGTCCATCTACTTTATGAACAAACTGCGGCATGTTCCAGGAATAGGACTTGGAAAGAGCGGACGAAAAGGTGTTGCGGTATTGGTAGAGGTGCTACATAACCCACATACCTTTGGACTGGGCTATGTGCCCACCAAAGAGGATTGGGTAAGGAAGGGAGAAGAAATGAAGGGCAGAGCCAAAGCCAATAGAGCTGGGAAGCATTATAAGCTCATCCATAGGCCAATTAGGGAGAAGCTCAACGGCTGTTTTGTTCGAAAGGGAGAGGATTTTTGTGGCTTTCCTGAGCCTTGGGTAAATTCCTTAAAGAAGCACGTCCTCAGATTCGAGATTTTCTTTGATCTACAACTGCAGGACAGTGATAAGGAAATGGTTGAACCAAGCATCAAAGTTAGCTAGAACAAAGAGGATGACTCAGACAATAGTGAGGTTGGAGTAGGGGCAGTGTTGGCCAGTCTCCTGATAGATCCTGTGGCCGACCTGGAGAACTTGGGGGATAACTTTATTGTTTCAATGATCGAGGAAAAAATGGGTGTGGACCCAACCAGTGGCATTCTAGATGCATCGAGGGCATCGCGTCTTACTTGGCCATTGGAGGATGACTACCTTTCCAGTTCTAAATCAAGTGATGAGTCAGAATCTGATTCCATGGAGTCTGTGGGGTCGAGATTAGATTCAAGTCAATTCGAGGGTCTAAGTCTGGTATTTTCGAGGGTGGTAACCCGGATACCAAAGTCCTGTCTAGGTCTTCATTCCACTTTGCTTTTGAGTCTATAATCAAAGATCTGTACCTGTTGAATGAGAACTCTGCGGATTCTGTGTACTTCTCTGTGCCGCTTATTTATTGTATTGACCAAGACTTTTAGAATTTTACCGAAAATGAAGATGAAGAAATTCCTATGGCTTTGAAAATTTTGATTAATTGAGATGAGAAGAGGCGTGCCATGCCGTGTATTGATGAAATCATTGCCATTAATGTAGGCACTGAGAAAGATCCGCACTTGGTCTAGATTAGGTCCACATTGTCTTTAGAAGAGCACGAGCGGTTAATCACTTTATTAAAAAATTTCAAAGATGTTTTTGCGTGGTCCTACGAAGACATGCCTGGAATTGACCCTAAGATCGTACAGCACCGGATCCCTCTCGACCCTGAGGCTCGACCAGTCAAACAGAAACTGTGTAGAATTCATTCGGATTGGGCACTGAAAATCAAGGAAGTGGTCAACAAGCAAATTGCTGCAGGATTCTTGTTAGTATCCAAGTATCTGACCTGGTTGGCCAATATCGTCCCAGTGCCAAAGAAGGATGGTAGAATTCGAGTTTGCGTCGACTTTAGAGACCTGAACAAAGCGAGTCTGAAAGATGACTTCCACTACTGCCTATAGATGAGTTAGTGGACTTTGGTACTGGTCATGCCTTGTTTTCCTTTATAGATGGGTTTTTTGGGTACAATCAGATTTTGATGGCACCGAAAGATCGAAAAAAGACTATTTTCACCACATTATGGGGTACGTATTGCTACTGAGTCATGCCGTTTGTGTTGAAGAATGCTGAGGCTACTTATTAGAGGGCTGCGACCACCATTTTGGATGATATAATCCACAAAGAGGTTGAGATGTATGTAGATGACATGATTGTCAAGTCTAAGAAGTGAGAAGGCCACTACACCACATTGGAAAAATTATTTCAACGGATCAAAGAATACAGATTGAGGCTAAACCTGCAAAAATGCACCTTCGACGTAACGACAGAGAAAATATTGCGCTTTCTGATCACGTAGAAGGGAATTGAAGTAGATCCTTCCAAAATCAAGGCCATCTTAGAAATGCCACCACCAAGGACTGAAAAGAAGGTGCGCGACTTTCTAGGTAAAGTGAAATTCATAAGACGGTTTATTTCCAAATTAACCTTGACTTGTGAACCACCATTTGGTCTCCTGAAGAAAGGAAAGAAATTCCAATGGGACGATCAATGTCAGTTTGCCTTTGAGCAGGTCAAGCAATTCCTCCAGAATCCGCTTGTGTTGTCGCCACCAGAGCCATGGAAGCCTTTGATTCTGTATTTGTCAGTAACGGACTCGACCATGGGGTACATGCTCGCTCAAGAATCTAAAGATAAGGTGGAGAATACCATCTGTTACTTGAGCAAGATGATGCTAGACTACGAGTCCCGCTACACTCCCTTGGAGGAAGCTTGCTTAGCCTTGGTATGGGCTACTAAGAAATTAAGACACTACTTGTTAGCTCATTCTGTAATCCTGGTTTCGAGATTGGATCTCATCAAATATCTCTTTGAGAAACTAGCACTTATAGGTAGGCTAGCGTGTTGGTTGCTTCTTCTCTCAGAATTTGATCCCAAATATGTTACAGGCAAGGCAGTTAAAGGAAGAGTTGTAGCGGAATTCCTGGCCGACCACCCAGTAGAAGGAGATGAGGTAGTGGAATACTTGTTCCTAGATGAAGATATTTTGTAAGTCGAAGAGGAAACTTGGATGATGTACTTTGACAGAGCATTCAATCAGCACGGTTATAGGATAGGTGTGTTGCTAATAGCACCCAATGATTCCCATATACCCTTGGCCTTCAAACTCCAGTTCAAAGTGTCCAACAATGAAGCAGAATATGAAGCGTGCATTGCTGGTTTAGAAGCGGCCCTAGAACTAGGGGCAATAAGGTTGGATGTCACTGGGGACTTAAACTTGGTTGTTTCTCAAGCAAACGGAGACTGGAAAGTCAAGGAAGAGAAGATGAAGGTTTACCATTAGACCCTAGATATGTTGATTCTGAGGTTTGAAAAGTTAACATTCATGCATCTACTGAAAGAGAACAATCAGTTCGCTAATGCACTGGCAACTCTATCTTCTATGGTAGATATCCCATTGGGAGTGAAGATGCGTCCAATCATTATCGAATAGAAATACACGCCGGCTTACGAGACTATTGCCGCAATAGATAAAATACAAGACAAAAACCCTTGGTATTACGATATTTGGAACTTCTAGAAAAAGAGACGTATTTAACATGGGCAAATGCTAAGGACAAACGAGGAATACGGCATCTGGCCATCCAATTTATTATCTGCGAGGGTAAGCTGTATAAAAGAGGTCATTTGGGAATGCACAAGTTGTGTGTGGAGGAATGGAGGCTATCCACGGAGGGGAGTGTGGGGCACACATGAATGGTGTGATGTTAGCATGGAAGATCCTCAGACAAGGTTATTATTGGTCAACCATGGGGGAGGATTGCATTGGTTTTGTACAGCAATGCCACAAATGTCAAATTCATGCCAATTGCATGAACATACCGCCGTCTAAGCTTTACAATATGACTTCACCATGGCTTTTATCAGTTTGGGAAATCGACGTTATCGATGCAGTCTCGGCAAAAGGATCAAATGGGCACGAGTTCACTCTAGTGGCGATTGACTACTTAACAAAGTGGGTAGAAGCTCAGTCCTATATGGTGTTGAAAGCATCGCATATGGCCAAATTCATCAGAAATAACATCATCTGCCGGTATGGAGTTTCGAATGAGATCATATCAGATAACAGCTCACACTTCAAGAAAGAGGTGGTGGATCTACTTGAAAATACAACGTGGCTTTTCATAAGTCATCGATAAACAGACCATAGACTAATGGAGCAGTTGAGGCCACCAACAAGAATATCAAGAACATCTTGCAAAAGATGGTAGAAACCTACAAGGACTGGCTGGATAAACTGTCATTCGCGCTCTGGGGCTATAGAATCTCAATCCGAACATCTACAGGGGTAACCCCCTATTCTTTCATCTATAGGATGGAGGTTGTTTTGCCAATTGAAATTGAAGTGCCATCACTGCGAGTTATGGCTGAGTGTCAGATAGCGGAGGCAGACTGGCAATAGAGTAGATTTGAGGAGTTAATGTTGTTTGATGAGAGAAGACTAAGGGCATTGTATCATGTTCAGGGCTACCAACGCCGAATTGCTAGGGCTTTTAACAAGAAAGTTAAGTCTAGGAATCTCAAGGAGGGAGACATGGTATTGAAAGACAATCGGGCTCCCATTCATGACCCTAGGGGCAAGTTCAGACCCAATTGGACTGGTCCTTATATCATCAAGTCAATCTGGTCAGGAGGGGCAATTATTCTCATGGACCTGGATGGCCTGGAGTTTTCATAGCCGATCAATATGGACAAGTTGAAGAAATACTATCCCTGTGAGGCTCGCTAGGCCAAAAACCCAAAAGAGCGACCTAGACAAAAGTTAGAGCATGAAAAATTAGAAATAAAGAAAAACTAAGCTCGCAAAGTTGAAAAACCTAAAGGGTAACTTTGGCAAAAGTTAGAGCGTAAAAGGAGAGATTTAATACTCGAGTGAACCCTGACTGAACTATGTTAGGCCTGATTCCCATCTTTGGGATACGTAGGCAACTTCATCCTGAAGTTCGGCTGTAACCATCTCCAAGTCAACTGTCCTATTCGTTCATTTCGATTAGGTCATCTTTCTCTATTATCAGTTAGCTTGGTTTTATGATCTTTAGTATGGTGGCAGAAGGGCCGGTATGGCGGATGCAGTTATGGGTGATCTGTTGAGTCAGTGCTGCACATCTTGAGAGTTGATTCCATGTATGTCAGGTAGTGACCATTTTCAAAAATTGTTTTGAAAAGTTTTAATAAAAGTTGATTTTGTTCAAAATTTTACCTTTTTATAACTTGGACCATTTTGGGACCAAAAGGAAAATTTGTAGTGCTCGCGACTTTAATTCCATTGATTTCAACACAAGTACATTCTCCAACTCTCTGATTTAAATCAAAGTTACTTTTACATTATAAAACTTGAAAAGGAAGGTCAAAGCAATAAACTAGGGGCATAGACAAGTCAGGAGGTTCTACGTCCTCTACTCGTGCTTGCAGAAGTCTCTGCAGCTAAAGATGGCCCAACTTGTTCTTCGTTCTCAAGCCAAGCCAAACACTTGCCAGAAAAGGCGTAACTTAAGCTAGGGGCAGGGGCTAGAAGCTTCCTCGTCCTCTAAGCAGTGAGGTACTGAGGCAAGTGTGAACCACGGATGGGAAATGAAGCTGGGTATTCCACCTCCTCATCTGGACAATTCTTATAATGTCCAAACTAGTGTCCGAACCGGAAGGAGAAATAGAACACGCAGTGCATGAGGCCAATCAACTGTATACTCGTCTGACAGGACATGCTGTAACTCATCTCAGTCAAATTACGCCAAGGGCAATGCCAAGTTATGTCAGCTGCAGATCTGCTGCACATCCAGTCATACCACAACCCCTCTGAAGGCAAATCCACTAGCCGTTGGCGAAAGAAGTAAGCTCGGGCTGAGTACTCGGGGCAAGGGTCCACCATTTTTAGCTTATCCATCAACCATACCTAGGAAGGGATGAAAAATAAGAGAGATTAAAGAATAAAGAGATGCACGTTGAGAGAAAAGTAAGGAAAGGGCTAGAAAGAAAAATAGAGAATGAGTGTTGAGTGGCGTAAGGATCATAAATAAGAAGGGTGGGAAATGAAAACCTGGAGAAGCAGTGGACTCCTTGCAAACCGAGTAGTTTCTCGCCGACGGAAAGCATCGAGGCCCATCAAAGTTTCAGCCAGTGCCAAACCCATGAAACTTTTTCCCTCTTTTAGATATTAGGCCACTTCAATCAACCTAATGTTGGCTCCGCCGAAACTAAGGGAAAGAAGGAATTATGCAAGCAAGCACAAGTAGAGAGCATGTTGCCGGTAGCCCGCCAGAGAAGGTCACTCCTGTCTCCAATAACGGAAAATCGATGAACTAAACCGGGAATGTCCAATTCCCCGTCATGAGCCAAGGACCGAGCCTCGCATAATGGAAGCCCACACATTCGTTCCAAAGCCTGCGCATGGCCAAAATGGGTCTGTAGCATAATTTCTTCGTCACGCCAGGATTCTTTCAATGCTTGAAATTCTTTGAGCGTTGGACACATTTCTTGTGATTCGAAGCAAAACACATGTGTAATTGGGTTCCGGCACTGAACCGCGGCATGGAGGAACGGAAAGCAAAGCGAGGTACGACTCAAAGGAAAAAGAGCGTTTAGGCCGAAACCGTGAAAGTTCTTTTTGAGTTGTCTAAAGTGGTTATCCAGTCTCGAAGCCTATTGTTAGGAAGGATTTCCATTTTGAGAGCAAAATACCAAAGACTTGCTATTCTACTGAAAAAACAGCTTGGGATCACTTTTTATAGACTTTGAGAAGGAACAATGCATAACAGTTGGATTCCACTGGCCGACATCACTTTTAGAGCTGGTCGGCTCTCATTGGAGCTTGGCTATACCTACTTGGAGCCGGCCTGCTCTCAATGACTGCCCAGATGCAGAGAAGGCAGGTTCTCACCTTGGTGTACCGGAGCTATGTTTTGAGTCTTGTTTTGTTTGTATCAAGTGTTGTTTAGTGTTTTTAGGTTGTTTTCATTTTGTTTTTTTGTCATCGAGTTGTATTTTGTATTTTGATTGGCTGTAAGTTATTATCTGATTTAAGAATTAATTCAAGAGCAAGCATTCATAGTTGTTAACAGTCTTGTACAAGATTATCGTGCCAGTGCCATTCATTCATCACATGTCACATGTCACATATTTGCACTAAAACACCTAGTCACACACCACTACCTTGGAGCTGAGGTTCTTGAAGGTTTGTTTGGAGCTCAAAACGTTGGTTTTTGCCTCAGAAGTTGTCCTCTTGCTGCTGTACCTCAAGGGTGAGCACATTCCCTTTCCTAAGCTTATTTTTGTATACCATATTAGCCACCTTTGCATGCTATTTTAGGCTTAGTTGTTAACTACAAAAAGCTCTATTTTTAAGTGTTAAAGATGGTTGTTTAAGGTCTTGTTGGAGTTAGAGGTTTTCCTCTCCGTTTTGTGGCTTATTTGCTAAGTTTTGTGCTATCTTTTAAGGCCTTTAAAACAATCTCTTTTTGGGCTTTTAACCATTGAATTCCAGAGGAAATTAAGTGGTGGAAACTTGGTTTTGAGATCCCAAATAGGAGGGGGTGGTCCCTTATCCTCTTGTCTTGAATGCATGTGTTGATGGTTTACCAAATGAGCACGTGTTTCTACTCCTTTGTGGCTTTGTTCAAGCTTGTTTTTGTGACTTCTTGGACCTTCCATAACTCTGTTTTTGGCTGATTTGGTCATTGGTTGCTTGCATCTCACACTTGTAGTGCAATTTTGCTTGTTAGCCTTGTATGCCTAGTGAGTTAGCTTGTTATTCTAGCATGTGTTGGCTTAGTCTTAGCCTATTTTTGGTCTTATTTCAGCATGTTTTAACTCTATTTTGGCCTAGTTTGGTCATTGGTTGTATGCTTCTTACACTTGTAGTGTAACCTTGCTCACTAGCTTTGCATGCTTGCTACTTAGCCCATTAATCTAGCATGTGTTGACTCTACTCCAGCAAGTTTTTGGCCTTTATTTAACATGCTTAAACTCTTTTTGAAGTGGTCTTGGTCCTTTGGCTCATGTTTTGTATAGCTATAGTGCAAATGCCTCGAATAGCTTTGTGTTTTGAGTCCTCTAGCATGCTTTGCTTGAGTTGTTTGCTTGTTTTGGCATCATCTAATATGTGATTTTAGAGCATGTTTCACTGTCATATTCTTATATGTATCACCCTTTCAATATGTTTGAGAGTTGTGCTTCGATGTCTTGTTTGCGAGCCAATACATGAGCATATCTTTCTTGCCATCTATGTTGCAAGCCTAGCATGTTTTTGCTACTGTTTTGACCTGCCTTAGGTCTATTTTGAATGGTCAAGGTCATTTGAGCATTGTTGAGTATGGTTGTAGTGTAAAAGGCCTTAACTATCTTTGAGTTTTGAGGCCTTTGGCATGTTGTGCATGTGATGTTTGTATGGTATGGCACCATTTAGCATGTAATTCCAGTGCAGATAGTGTAGTCACACTCTCATACGCTTCACTTCTTCATAGCTTTTCAAGGTTGTGTATTGTGTCTTGCTTATAGGCCAACACGTGTGCATGTTCTTCTAGCATTTTGAGCTCCCATTTCAACATGTTTAGACCATTATTTTGACATGTTTGAGCTCAATCCAAAGTTGGTTTGGTCCTTTGAGATTGATAATGCATGCCTCACGTGTAATGGTCTTCACTTGCTTTAGTGCTCTTGGCCCATTAACATGTCGTGCATGCATTGCTTACATGATAGAGTCTTGTGCATGCCATCTTAACATGTCAGGATTAGCATGTTGTTTCCATAGCATGTTGCTTGCTTTGCATGGTGTTCAACCGGACGTTGTGTTGAACACAAGGTGGATTAGTCCACTTCATACTCAAAGTGATGAAAGTGAACCAATCCCTTTTGTCCCCGTTGCCTTTGATTATCCATGATGAGGTAGTGGATTTAGAGTCTTGTTTGCATGGCATTTATTGAAATGTGTGCAAGTTGGATCTTTGGCCATCATGCATTGCATGCTTGATTGATGGTTTTGGATCCAATGGTGCCTCTCCCTTGATGTTTTGAGGTGATATGGAGTGGCATAGTACGTACATACCTTTGGGAGACCCTCCATGTTCCTCTAGTTTATGCTTTGTTGTAGAATGGTGGTGCAGCACACCAGTGGCCGGCAGTGCCTTGCAGACGGCCGGCACTACTTCATCATTGGTCGGTAGTGCACACCATTGGCTGGCAGGTGACCGACAGAAGCTTTTCATGGCCTGCAGGCCACTGGTGGATTCCTCAGAGTTGGTTTGGTAAGGGGGAGTAGAAAGTTCCTAAAGACACCCTGCAAACAGAGCCTCTCAAGAGCAAACCGGAAGGCGTTTCGAGGCGGAAACCGAGAGCATGCATCATTCATTGTTCAAGGCAGAAGATGAGGCAACCTAGTTAACATATCTTACACGCTTAGTAAGATGCCATGATTAGTTAATTTGTTAATTAATTAAGGTATTGTAATAATTAGAAATTGGTTTGCTAGTTATTCGATTTGGTTGTGTAATAATTAGTCTAATTAGATTATTAGATTAGTTAAGTAGCTTAGTTTAGAATAGCTTAGCTTTCATTCGGACCCTCCTTTGCAAAGGCGTAAGGGCGCATTGTTGTAATAAGCGTACGTGTATGTGATGCATGTCTTCCAGCCAATGTTTTGAAAACCGGACCGGTGAGCGAACCAGAAAAGGGACCGGGTGAACGGATCACCGGTTCAACCGTCGGGTCAAAGCGGTCGAACCGTGACATCATAATTAATATTATATAATTAAAAATTATAAATAAAAATATATATATATAAATACTCAAATAAAAATAAAAATTGTTGTATAGTATTTATTAATAATATTTAATAAAGTCATAATTGATAAAAAAAAGTCACTTGTTTTAAAGAAATTAAAATTTTTAAACATTTCCTCCAAACAAATTGATTGAATGCTAGATTTAATTTTGGAGGGAAATGAAATTTTCAAGTCTCCCTCCAATCAATATATTTCAAATAATTCGATTGAATCCCACATAGAATTTTGTAGGTTCTCTTTGAAATTTTTTTTCCTATAAATAAAAATAGACTTTCATAATCTTCTCAAACTTCCAATGAGACTCTTCCTTATGAGAGGAGACTCTTGAAGTAAGAATTTTTAATCAAAATTTTGAAATATATTTATAATATATATATATATATATATAAGAAAGAAAGAAAGAAAATAATTAGAAAAAATAAACGGTCCAACCCACCAAACCTGGTCCAGGTCACCGGTTTTCCCGATTTGATCGGCCGGGTCTTCCGGTTTTCCGTTTCTAGGCCGGTTTTGCTCCTACTCCGGTTTTAGGGGGTTGACCAGACCGGAACAAGGCCCGGTTCCCGGTCCAACCGGTTCGACCGGCCAGTCCGGTCTGGGTTTCAAACCATTGCTTCCAACCCCACTTTTTTCTCCATTTTACTTATTAGCTTTTGATGGTTAGTTTAGGGCATATTTGAATTAGCATCCTTATGCTTGCATGCGTGCATCATTTATTTGTCTTGCATGCACCCGGCTCGGCGCATCATTCAAACTGCATCGTATTTCAATACACTTACTTGAACACGTGTTTCAAAGCATGTTATCAAGTGTTGCATCCATATGCCATCTTAGATAGCCGAGCCTATTTAGTTGCATTGTTGCATATGTTGCATTAGGCATCTTGTATAGTTAGGATCGTGCATATTTCTAACTAGCTTTTGTTTTGGCTCGGAGTACACTGTGGGTGTTTACACTTTAGCATCCTTGCATGAGTGTGAGTGTTGCCATGATAGTATGCTTGCCATGAGGCTATTTGCTTAAGTGATTTAACTGAATGAATGCCTGTGGATGAAGGATTCATTACTTGAATTGGGACAATTCATCAAATGTGAGTTTTAAGCTCACTTGTTTGTGGCAAATCATGTTTGAAGCCCACTTGAGAGTGGCAAATCCGCGCTTTAGCCTACTTGCGATTAGTACTTTTAAACCATTTTTCAAAGACAAACATGAGATGTTTTGTTCCAATTTGAGTGATTTAGTCTATACTTGTATGTTGTGCGCATCACATAGTAAAGTTAGCTAATAACCAGAATAAGAACACATGTATTTTCAAAACAACATATCATGCTTAGTAGAGGGAGCGGGGGTGCTCATT
This sequence comes from Camellia granthamiana, assembly GCA_036172215.1. NCBI lineage: Eukaryota > Viridiplantae > Streptophyta > Magnoliopsida > Ericales > Theaceae > Camellia > Camellia granthamiana. The sequence goes on from JAXFYN010000122.1 coordinate 355,155, forward strand.
TCAGGACCTTCCCCTCTCATACCCAAGTTCCCGAGCCGAGGCAACTTTGGTGATGACGGACACGTGGCCTTTGGCACGAGTCAGGGTTTCCTAAATTTCCCAAAACAAAATATTTAGGTGATGACTCTGAAATTTGGCAAAGCAGTCCATGTTTGGCGCTTTTTGATTAAAATTGATTTTCCAAAACGATTTGTTGGATTTGGACTCTTTGGTGATTTATCAGCCTTACATTGCACTTTGTGAGATTAGATTCAGAACCGTGACAGGAGTCCGAACTGTAGTAGCTGGACCAATTCGCGCCTTCTCCGAAAGGGGGGCGCGCGGAGGACGTTCTGGTGGTCTACAAACCTCCTCTCCCTTATCCTCGGGGGTTATAGACCCGTCAAAAGACTCCTCAGAAGGTGAGCACTGCCTTGCTCGGCCTCTTTCCCAATCAACCCATCATCAGCCTCTCACTAGGCCCTGTCTCCCTCTGTCCTGCGGGTGCTGCTGGCACCGACTCGAGCTGAAAAGAGTACAGGTATCAGTATGGACTACCAGGAGTATATATAGTATGGCAACAACATGGAACTAGTGATAAAGGATACCTCAATCCCGTGAGCAGCCAAAGCAAGTCTTTCTCCTCCGCACGATGAGGAGTAGTCAGCCAATCATCCTAAAAAGATCATCAAGATACACTCCAGGCACTTGCAAAATAGTGGAAAGTTGAGTACAATGGAATGGGGTAATAAAACACAGAGGCAAGATCTAATAAAGTATAGTGGGAAAAAGTATAAATAAGTGTGTACCTGCTCGATGCCAAGAGCGATCACCAGCCTGCGGCCCCTCTCCTCGATATGCTCAAGAGGGATATGCTCGAGAACTCCATCCGAACGCATGTATGGAAGTGACAGCCTCAGGAAGTATGCGGGGCTGCGGTAGCTGGGGCACCTCCAGCAGCAGCAGCAGCAGCAGTAGCCTCGGGAACTACGCGGGCCACATCCCTACTAAGAGGCGTCATCACCTTGGTCTGTAAAAATGCAGTGAAATCACCGGCCTCGTGGTATCTGTCACCGTCTGTCCCTGCATCAAGTGATCGATCAGAGGCCCATCGAGAAGATCATCGGTAATCCTCATATCGAGAGGAGGAGGATATGGAACATCAGGATCAACCTGGCCCCAGGTCTGGAGAAGGAACCGCTCCCCCAAGTAGTATGCCCTGCTAAAAGGGCCCTTGAAAAGGATCCACATGGTGGAGGCCTCCCATGCAGCAATATAAATCACCCTTGAAACCTGGGGAATGCCCGCCCAAGGGTGCCAATCAACCTATGAACGGAATATGCAAAACAAGTGGCCGATGTTAAAAGTCTAAGTAGCATGGAAACAATGCAGTATGGGACAACAGTATGAGAATGACAGTGTAGTATGGGACAACAGTATGGAAACAATGCAGTATGGGACAATAGTATGGAAACAATGTAGTATGCACACAGTATGTAAAAGTTAAAGGCTAGTATTGTTACCCGATCTGCAATGACGGTGTCGAAGAAGTGGCTGAAATAAGAGAAATCTTGGTCTACGCGCTGGCGATGCTCAAACTGAGAGTTGTAGTATCGAGAACAGGGTACTGACAACTCAAGTGGCCGTACTGGGACTGGGGCAAGGGAGGTGAAATATGTGTAAAACCATAGCTATAAGAAAGTAGATAAGCAGTTATAAATAGAGCAGATAAATGACGGAGCAGATAAACAGATATAAACAGGAAATGTAAAGCAAAGCAAAAAAAGGGAAGCGTGAAGCGTACCTCCCAAACTCTCTAGTAACTGCCAAGTAAGTCTGCATTTCGGCAGACGGCGGAGCTCATGTAGCAGTACAGGGTGGCTAGGTCGACACCACCCCAGTCATACTCCCCTACCTGTTGCAGATGCACTAGTGCTCCTAAAAGATAAAGCTCCATGGTATTTTCTTATTCACGAATAGGGTAGTACTGAGGAGATACATAAAAAATCCGCGAGCATACTGAGTGGCCTCCTCTGAAGTAGCTGGTTGAAGATCAGAGAAATGCTCTAAGAACCAATTGTACCTCACCATTCCAGGACTGGCAGTGTTTGAGGTTGCTCCAAGGAGGTGACACTATATAGCCCTCCACTGTGCCATATCTGGATCAAAGGGGATCGGGTCGCCAACTCCGATCTGTAGGCCGGTGAGCATTGCAAAATCATACGAGGTCAGAGTCATCTCCCCGATCGATGAAAAGTGGAACGAGTCTGTGGTGTCCCACCATCGGTCCATCAGGACCCCGTGTAGAAATGAGTCAGCCCTCTTCTGCACTAGTCCTATGCAGAAAGGCTCGAAGCCAGCCGCGTCAGCTAATGCATGAACCTTCGCAAAGAGCCTCTTGTACTAGTGCCTGGGACAAGAAATAAACCCGTAACCTCTAATCCTCCTGGTCATCACCTATAATATGGGAATGTTGTCAGTATCTACAGTACCTTGAAAGGAATGCAAATATGTTCAAATAAGAAAAGAATAGTGCTTACTGTGAAGGCATTGGCGGACAAGTGTTTCGTGGGCTCCCGTAGTAGGATGTCCTCGTCAATCCCCGGAATAAGGCCCTCAAATCGCAAGATATCACTCGGGATCAGAGCGTGTGTACGTGGCTAGTAGGTGGCCACATCAAATGGTCTATCAGCAAGGGGAGCCAACTCCGGCTTAGGAATGGGAGGGAGGATGTCCTCGGCCTCTATACCCTTACCTAGGGTGGCACCAATATCTACTACGGGGTCGGGGATGGGAAGTTCACCGTTAGCCATGGAGAGAAAGTGAGGAAAGTAAGGAAAAAATGAAGAAAAATGTGTTGGTGAGTGAAATTAGGTGAAAAACCCCAAATCCAAGCCCTAGGAGAGAGAAAATGAAGAAAAAATTGAAAATCAAGAGGGGGTAGAGGAAATCACAAGGAAAAGCGTGAGAATGAGCCAAAAAAACCAAGAGAAACCCAAAACTCAACCAAATCAAATTCTAATGGGTCAAAAATGTAGAGGACTAGAAGGGTTTTCAAGGGAAATTTTGCAAGAACCGTTGCGTAATGCAAATAGAGGGAAAATCTAGAAGGAGGAGGATCCTAGAGAGAGAGGGAGAAGGTTTTCGGAGGTGGGTGTGTGTGAAATGAAGGTCCCAAATTTTTTTAAATCAACCATGGTACGTGGTTTTATCAAATTTGCCACTGCCGCCATCGCGAGCCGGATGGCACTATTTGAGCCCAACTGTACTTCATTGGGAGTCGGCCGGCTCTAAAGGCAAACCCAGTTTGGTTTTTATGTATTTCAGTGTGTTTCAATGTTGGGTTTCAATTTGGTTAGGGGAAGGTGTAAAAAAAAAATTAATTAAGAAGGTGAAGAAAAAGAAAAAAAAAAAGAGAGAAGAGAGTAGAAGAATCAAGGGGGAAAAAAAAAATAGAGCAAGAAAGGGAAAAAAGGAAGAGAGTTGTGTTTTATTTGTTTAACTTCGTAATTTTTTTAATTCATCTTTATTTAAATTCATATTTTGTTAAGTCGTAGTTGGTTTTAATCAATTTGTTTAATTCATATTGTATTAATTTGTAGTTGGGTAATTTCTTAATTAGTTTGAGATCGTTTGTTTGAAGTTATTCCGAAGTCATAATTATTTTGTTACTCGCTTTGTTAGTGGAACAGAGAAACACATTGGGAGCCGGCCGTACCACATTGGGAGCTAGCCGTAGTTATTGGGAGCCAGCCGGCGTTCGTTAGCGGGAAACACTATTCTGGGCAAGAATGAGCTAGTTGTCCATTTTTGAAGATATTTATGACCTATTTTGCTCAAATTCTATAAATACAAGCATATATCTCAGTGTTAGAGGTTGGAAAAATTTAAAAGAAACAAAAACATAGTTGAGAGCCCTTTGTTCTTGTGCAAGCTAACTTTGAGATATTTGATCACCCTTACACCATATCTATACACCATACACAACCTTGGAGCCATACCTTGGAACCTTGGTTGAGCTTTGTGAGTCACAATTCAAGCTTGAGAGTGTGCTTGGACCAAGTTTGGTTCACAAACAAGAGCTTGCCTTCTTCAAGAGGTATAAGCTTATCACCTTTCTATTGCTTTCATTTTTGTCTTTCTCTATCTCTTTCTAGTGTTTTGTGTTGTCTTGAATCCATTTCAAGTGTTGGAACTTGGGTTTGAATAGCTACCAAAGGGTAGAGAGGGTTAACACCCTTTCTTGCACTCTACTTCATAGCTCACACCCTTGTTTTACACTCTTTTCTTTACCTTTAAAACTGATTTTCAGAGTTTGAAAAAGGCTAAAAAAACATGGAATGAGGTCTCAAAAATGGAGGGGTTAGCTACCTTTCCTTACTCTTGTTAACTAGCCTTGTATTTCCTGGTTCTTTCCTACTTTTTTTTTATCCTCTTAACATGATTTTTGGCCACTGTTTTAGCATATTAGGGGCTGTTTTAGGGCTGTCCTAATTTATTTAATTAGTGTATGCTTTGAATATCTAGCTTGTTGTGTTGCAAGTCCTCATATCTAGCTTGTTGTGTTGTGTCACCCATGCTTTGATAGTTTTTCTTTGTTAATTTTCATGTCAAGAGTCTCATTCTAAATAATCAAATTTTGCATCAGTCATTTCTGCCACCTCCCTCTTTTCTTTTTTTGTTTTGTTTGAGAGTTACTCCAACCGATCGACGGTTATTCAAAGCATGAGAAAGAAATCTATGCTTAATGGCTTAATCTCTACAGAGGTTCATCGTCAAGGCATAGGCTCTCTTTCATGTTTCACTTCTCGTTTGATGTTTCTTCTTATTTAGTGGACTTAACCATCACTTTACTTTGGAGTCCTGCAAAAATTGACATGAAATTGACATGAACCCATGCTTGGAAGAAGGAGCTCAGGAGTTCATGCTGAGACCTCTCCAACAATCAGATGTGAAGAAGTTGAGATGTCACAAGATGAAATTCAGGGGAGGCTATGCATGGGAAGATAAATGAAGCACACCATAACAGAGCGGAAGAGATGTCACAATATGGTAGCATTTCTTTTCAAGAGGCTTTGGAGATAGAGGGATGAAGTTTTTTATGAATGTGCAATTTTTGAGAGTTCATGAAATTTGATGTGAGCATATGCATTTTTTATTTTTATTTTTTGTAGCTTGCTTTTCGTGCACCTTTCAGATACGATAGCCCTATAGTTCGAACTCCCGTGGTTCTGAATCTGATTTCACAAGTGAAATGTGAAATAGGTTAACACAAATGAGTCCAAATCCGATAAATCTTTTGGAAAATCGATTTTGAATCAAAAAGCCAAAAATGGACTGCTTTGCCAGATTAGAAAGTTGCCACCTAAATATTTTCGGGAAATTTAGGAAACCCAAGACTTGTGCCAAAGGCCACTTATCCGTCATCACCAGAGTGTCTCGGCTCGGGAACTTAAGTATGAGAGGGGAAGGTGATGAATTGAGCACCCCTCTCACCCAGTCAAAGATCGGCCTCTACTAATCATGATGTGATTTTTATTTACTTTATATGCTCTTGTTCCAGTTATTAGGCTATCTTTACTAGGTAATGCACACAAGTATAGACCAATTCGCAAAATTTCAAACGCATTGATTTTATGTTTGTTTTGAAAAAGTGTTTTGAATACATGTCACTTGGAAAAAGCAAGCTCGTATTTTACATTAATCAATTTATTCCAAGTTAAGTAAAAAAGGCCTTCATCCACTGGCATTCAAATAGGTATATCACTTAAGCACTTAGCCTCATGGAAAGCATGCTCAATATGGCAACACAGACATATGATGTGAAATGCTAAAACACAAAATGTTCACCCAGTACTCCGAGGCAAGCCAAACAAAATAAAATAATTAGAAAAACATGCATGCTCCTAAACAATGCAAAATGACTAATGTGACACATACAATCATGAAATCAATAGGCTCGATTACTAGCATGGTATATGATTCAATTCAAGACATGCAATAAATCACGTATTCAAGCAATGAATTTGAAATTGACATTGGTTAGTATGATGAGCCGAACCCAAATGTACATTAAGCGAGTGTATGCGAACATGGAAATGCTAAGTAAATATGATGCTCTATGCTACCATTATAAGCGGTTAAATAAAAAGAGAGAAAAAAATGGGGGTAGAAAGACACACACCATTATTACATATTTTCCCTCATGCAAGCGGGTCCGAATAAGTGTCCAAATGTCCGGATTAACTAATTATTACAAATTCAAATAAATGAATTAAATAACTAACTAGCTAAGGTAATTAACTATTCACTAGATATCTAAATTATCAACTAGCTATCGAAGTTATTACAATAAGGGTATTTCTAATAAACAACCATAATTGCAACAAGGATATTATAATAAGTACAACAATAAGAATTATTACAACAATAATAATCACAACAATACTAATAAAAATATTAATCCAAGCAACCATAAGAAGGCACAATGACCACATGCGCAGTGTGCTAAAATTGGTCTGTCTGCCCAGATTGCTTTGCCTCACCCTTAGTCACTGCCTTTTGCTGCTACAAAAAGTCTCTATTTGCCAAACATTGGGAGCCAGCTGGCCAGCCCCAAGTGAGATCTGGCCGGATCCAAAAAGTGCCGGTCATACCCTAATTTTATGCAAAAATAATTGTTGTGCTTTGAGGTGAGAACAGTGCAAATAAAGCCTTTCTAGGCCCTGTTTATCCCTTCTGCCCTTTTTTATCATGTAAAACCCAAGAGAAGAACAAATTCACATTCGAAACCATCAATTAGCACAAGTTGATGGCTTGATGATCTTGCGCACGTTTGGACAAAATTGATAAATGTAATGAAAAAACACCCTTATCTTCTATCATGAAGACTCAAGTAGATATGCTCTAAGTCTTATCAATGTATCATGGATTGATACGTGACAATTCTCGGAATGATGGACTTAGCATAACGTCTGGCTGAATCCAACCAACTCTAAACATTTTCTTTATGTTGATTTAGTTCATTTTAAGCCAATTTTATTAGTCTTTGTCATTCTTTAATCAATTTGTCCAAAGTGATGGTTAAGTCCACTAAATAACAAGAAACGTCAAATGAGAAGTGATCCTAAACATGAAAGAGAGCCTATGCCTTGACAATGAACCTCCATAGAGATTAAGCCATTGAGCATAGGTTTCTTTCTCATGCTTTGAATAACCATCGATCAGTTGAAGTAACTCTCAAACAAAACAAAAAAAGAAAAGAGGGAGGTGGCAGAAATGACTAATGCAAAATTGATTATTTAGAATGAGACTCTTGACATGAAAATTAACAAAGAAAAACTTCATCCTTCTTCCAAGCATCAAATTTACTTTGGTGTCCTACAAAAATTGTCAATGTCAGATACACTCAACATCTTCTCCAAGAGACATGTAATGTTGAAAATTAATTTCTAGTGTAAACTATAGAAAATTATAGTGCAAGAACACAGTTCATTTTCCTTAAATCATTTCCACAAGTGGGAGTATTTTCCAAAAAGAACTATTTCAAATGAATGTAGTTTTTGGAAATGAATCTTCTGCCTTGATTTTTTATGTATCCGAGTCTTAAAAACACTCCCCTTATCACACATAATGTGAAAAGTTCTAATTAATTATCTTGGCGCATCGTGTGGGGGAGAGAGAGTTGGAGTAACTATTTAGTGTGACAGTGCTACAAATTAATCAAACGTCATGTTTTTATGTGATAGCTATGTAGACCTACACAAATGAGTGGTGTTAAATTCATTTCTGACATTATGATTTGTAATGAGTGAATCAAATTAAATTTATTTATTCATTTATTATTCTTTTCAATATATGTGTAGTAATTTTTCTTAAAAAGTATGTTTGTGGGTTCGAGTATTGACTGGAGTTGGATTGATATGAATTTCCAAATCGTTTGATTGTTTAGTTGTTATTATTATAGTTATGGTGTCGTGGACTATTCTATTTAAATTGGTGAAAATAAATTATATTACTTCTTGATTTCGACTTCGTAAGGCTCACTTGGCAAATTTTTTTAGTTTTAGTTATAGTAATTCTTGGGTCTTGAATATTAAATGAGATATAAATTTAATTTTTGGGACTTATTTGAGTAGTCCATACTTAATCATTTTGGTTCATATTTAATTATGTGAATGGTGGGAATCACCTTGAGTCTATTTAAATTATTTTATTCTTTAATCTCAGTTGAAGATTTATTCTAAATTATTAAATTGCAGTCATTTTGGACTCATTTGATTGAATCACGATTTGTTTGTAACCATCTATTATTATTATTATTATTATTTATTTTATTATCATGACAGTTACAAATATTTATGGTGTGCACCATTAAACGAAATATATTTTGTGGTGAGAAAATAATTATTTCATTTTATTGTTTATGTTACAAAATATTATAATATTCCTAAAATACACCTTTAGTTATATATATATATATATACGGGTGTACATTAATTGAGAAAAAAACTAAAAAAAAAATGAAAGCAACACATGTGGGCCCTCTCTCTCGCCCCTCATTTCCTCTGCTTTTCTTTTGGTCTTTGGCAAAACACTTTCCCGTTTTTCTTCTTTCTCTCTTGTCTGTCTATCTCGCGGCTCTCGGTTCTCTCTCTTCCTGAAATTTTTTTTGGGGTTACATTTACCATATAAAATCCTTGATCTACCAAAATCTATTAGGTTTTAGACCCATGTTCTTGAGACCAAAGTGAAGAGCTTGGTGAGAGCAACGTTTTGACCGATGGAGATCAAAATTTGACAAAGTCAAAAATTGGGGTTTTTGCTTGCCTCTTCTACCTTTTGAGGTAGGGATTTTCTAAACATTGTGTATGTGTTTTAACTTTATTATGTGTTATTTTGATATTGTGATATTTGAAAAGATTAGAGTTTTATTAATGGTATATTAAATGTATAAAAATGGGGAGGTTCTCAACTTTTTTTGAAAATCCATTGCTAGTTGTGTTTGTTTGTTTGTTTGTTTGTTTGTTTGTTTTTTTTTTTTTTTTTTTTTTTTTTGTATAACTCATGGATGTTAAGGAATGTATTTTATTCCATTTTATTTTATTTTTGAGAAATCTCCAAATTTTAATAAAACCTAGAAATTTAAATATTAAGATTTAGATTTTTGGAATGAGTTTGTGAAAAGCTTACAAGAGTTAAAAATATATGTTTATTTGAACAAATGAGAATTTGAAAGTGGATGTTTATAGAGATGAGATTGATGAGAATGTTGTTGGGAATATTGAAAACCATTGAAGTTTCTTTTGAAAATTGTTAAATTTGAAAATATTGAACTTTTGAGAAAGATGAAAATATTATTATGTTGAGGTATTGAGAATTGTTGAAAGAAATGTATGTTATTTTTGGCATTATGAAAATTATTGATGAATTCTTGAGTTTGAATAAAAAGGGAAGATTGATGAATTTTTTTTTTTTTTTTGAATATTATGATTTTTGACTGAGTTGGGAAAGAGGAGATTGAACATGTGATTATGTTGAAATGATTGAAAATATGAGATTACGAGTTAGATTTATCTCTTGAAGTTTATATTTTATATAGAGATGATTGTTTGGGAAACCGTGGAGGGTTGTATTGATTATTATAGAAGTTGCATGTGAAATAAGTAAATTGAAATATTTTCAAATTCATGCATGGCATTGAACATTGCATAATCTGATAATTAAATTCTCGTATTGGATTTGAGAAATTGGTTTGGTTTCAAATTGATTCTTTGGGAATATTTGAAATGTGTTGAGCTATGGGGTAAATACGTTTGGTAAGTCCGGATAGGGGGTGTATTTTGATGTTGGTTAAGTTGGCCTGAGTGTTTAGGGTGAAAGCCCGAAAACACGCGCGGAGGAGGTACCACTACCCTCCCGGCGAGAGACCGGTAAAGTGGGGATTTTTGGTAGTGCTCGATATGCCTACTTGCAAACACCAGCCTAGGGATTACCAGTGTTGTATTTACCGCCCTTTGTTTTATGAAATGGATAATTGAATTGGTTATGCTTTCAAACAAATGCATGGCATGAGAATTTCAAAATGAGAAAACCTATGATTTTTGGCATTGGCATCTCATATGCAATGCACCTCATGATATTGTTAAACTGCGTGCACTTTATTTAGGATATCTCTGCTGGGTTTTATGCTCATCCCTTAGTGGAAATCATTTTTCAGGTGATTGTGGTGTGCCTCCGCCAAAGTGAAAGCATGGAGGATCTTTTGGAGCACAAGGCTCAATTATTTATTTGTTTTGTTTTCTTTGCAAGCTAAGGGCTATCTATGTATGGGTTTGAAAACCACTTTTTTGTAACTGGGCAAAGCTTTGGAACTTGTAGCCATTAAGGAATTAATTTGTATTTTGTTGCTTTAACTTGTTATTATCACATGCTATAAAAATTCATACCTTAAGGATGATGAATGTATTAATGCAAGTGGTCTCTTTTTTGTGAATTCTCATGTTGGATATCGTTAATAGAAAAATGGTAATTTAGTATGAATGTTGACTATTGAAATGTCTATATTGCTCAATGTCCTTGTATGTAATAATAAGAAGTAATGAGATTTAGATTATGCCTTTGAGTTAATCTAGATATATCGGAGGTTAATATTTTTTTTTTTGGGGGGGGGGGGGCGTTACATGATTCATGACAATCGATAATTTTTTGTATTTGAGACATGGGGACAGAGGATTTTTCTCTGAGATTTTATATCCTCCAATGATGCATTTTCTCTCTTAATACTGTTGAATATAATCAGATGTTAAGGTAGTTTACTAGACATAGATATATTTTAGTAGGTTATGAAGGAATACTTACACTACTATTGATGAAGTGTTGTCCATCTCCTAGGCCCAGAAATTCCAAGGCCCTTTGCTCATTCTCTACTGTAGCCACTGCATTACAATCATAACCATGTTCTATATCAAAGTCAAACAAAGTTATTAAAATCCACAACAACTATACACTGAAATGTAACTAGGGAATTGACTTAGCATGGATCAAAATTACTAGAAAACTAAAATTGAAGAGTTAAAGGTGAGTGATTGAGTCCACTAGTTCCTTATGTAAAGTTATTTATGAATTGAAAGATATATTGCAATAGCGGAAGATTTTACCAGGTTTAGTTCCAGAAAATTAAGTTTATATTTTGTTTTTCGTGTTTTTTTTTAGTAAATTTTTTTAATATTTTATACAATTTTTAATATTTTTTTAGATATACCTAATCAAAATACACTTAACATATATAATTTTTGTGAATTTTTTTTTTACAAAATTCACCAAATGCAAAAAAACATAAAAAAAAATTACAAAAATTTAATACATTTTTATATTTTTTTTATATTCAATGAATTTTTAAAATTTTTTTATACAAATTGTTTTACTTTTTAACTATATTAAGATTAAGTAAATCTAAATTTTTTAAAAAAAAATTAATTAAAATATTTTAAAAAGTCATTACAAATATAAAAATATGAATTGAAAATTTTAAAAATTATTTCCAAGAACTGAAAACCGAAGAGCAGACCTTTTGAGGCTTTTGGCATGTGAGGTTGGAGCTATTTTAGTCACATAAAGACAGAATAAGTTAGAAAGTTAATAAGACAAAATGTCATATCCAAACCATAATCATTTTCTTTTTTTTCTCAAAAAAATTAAAATAGTCCAAAAACTCATCCCAAATGAGAATTTTTATTAAAATAACTAAAAAATTAAAAAGTCAAAAAACCAACTCATTAAAATAATTTAAAAAATAAAAAGTCAAAAAGCCAACTCATCACGCGAACGAAGGGTCAATAAGCAAATCCTTTTTTATTTCTCTAGAGTTATAAGCTTGAGCCCAGTTTGATCTATCGGGTTTGAAGGACTATTATTCTTGATAAGGCTTAGCCCTCGGTTTTTTTTTTTTTTTCCTTCTAGATTGGGTGTTAATATAGTCAAAAAAAAAATAAATAAATTTAAAAAATTAATAAGATAAATTATCATATCCAAATATAGTCATTTCACTTCTTTTTTTCCGTAAAAGTCAAAAAAATTAAAAAATCCAATCCAAACGAACTTTTTAGCACTAAACTAAAAATAGCCACAAAGTCAAACCACTTTCCAAACAAAAAAGACCATCCCATTATAAAACAGATAAAATAAACATTGTCAAATTTTATTTCTTTTATGATTAAAAATTGGATCAATCACAAAAAACATTTAAAAAGAAAAAAGAAAAAAAATGAGTAAAGAAAAACAATCACAAGTGAAAAAAGAAATACCTTTGCATGTAGAGTTGGTGAGAAGCCTTTCAATGAGTTTTCTATCAACCAAACTATCATCAACAGCTAAAACATGTGGCCTCTCCTCTTTCTCCATAATAATCTTACTTGATGACGAACAAGCCATTTTCCTTTGCTTTCTCTAGAAGCAAACACAAACCTTGGAAAAGAAAAACAAAACAGAACTGCTCCAAAGAAAACAACACACGAAAAGAGCAAAAGAAACGTTTCTCTGACAAAAACACGAACCCTTCCATCCACAAAGAAAGAGAGAGCGAGAGGGTATAGACGGGTATGTATGTATATATATAGATGTAGATGTGTGTATGTGAAGAAGAAGAAAGGGAAAGAGTAAAGAGATCGTGATGAAATCAGGGGTCACAAATATTTCGGGATCTTCTTGGGCCATTAGGATACGATTGCAGAGAAATGTTTCTATAACTGACACTTACACCCTCAGGCAAGGAGTTAATACCCCAGAATAAGCCATAGCCCATTACATTTAATCTAAATCTATGAAATTCTGTTTGATTTTTGTTAATAAAAATAGATTTTTTTTTAATAACTAATATCATTTTCTTTTTTCTCTCCACAAAATTTTCATCATCATGCTCATCTGTTCTTGTTATATATATGTATAATTTCTTGGATTAGATTTGTTATTGATTTCTTAAATGGGTTTAATAAGTGGTTTGATTTCTTGAGTTTTATGGGTTTGATGATTTAGGGTTTTTTGTGGATTTTTTTTCCTCCGATTTTAATCAGAAAATGTAGCCGAAAAAAAATGGGGTTTTTTGTTGTGTATTTTTTGGGTTAGATTTGTTGTTCATTTAAGTGATATGAGTTAGATTTGTTGTTGTTTTGAAGCAAAAATCTGTGATTCTTTGAAGCTAAAATTTGTTTTGAAGCAATTGAGGTGTGGAGGTATAGTTCTGATGCTATTTGTTTTCTTGTTTGTATTTGTACAGATAAAACAGGGGCAACAACAAAAAGCTCTTCTTTGGGTCTTGATCTATGTCTATGAAACAAAATTAGCTTTGATTTTGATCCTGGGTGTAACCCAGAAATTCGTGTATTGAGAGGGAGTTTTTATGTGCATTAGGGCCAAGCTAGGCCAAGGCGAGGTAATGGGCCGTTCTATGGGCCGAGGTAAAAAGGGCTGAGTGAAGAAAACCTTGTATTTAGCTCGGTCCAAATATGATACGGTCACCACGGTCAAAGAGGTAACGATTAGCTCGGTCATACCATTCTGAGCCGAGATGTTTTGAGCTTTCCTCAGGACCTTGCTCTTGATTAGTTCGGTCCAAGCTTGCTATGGTTAGCTCGGTCTCAGCAGGCGAAACCGAGGTACAAGCTATGAGGGGAAGAACCGAGCTAGTTAGAGCTCAGTTATTTCTACCAGTTTAGCGTGGCCATGTTAGCTCGGTCGTTTTGTCATACTACCGAGGTAGAACCATCTCACTTGGTTTAAGCAGTGAGGGAGGTGTTGAAGGATAAGCATTATCTTTCAAGAGTGTGATTCCTAGAAGGACTCTACATAGAGGAATAAGAGTCCTACTAGGATTGTGCCACACGGAACCTATAAAAGCTCATAACAGAACCTGTGGAAGAGGTAACACAACTTTGATTCCCGAATACATAGAGCTTTTGTCTATTTGCCTATTCTGCTTAACTTAAGCATTGGAGAGGTATCCGACACACACCCACCAGCTAGCTCATGTTTGTATTTTCAGGGAGTAAAGCGACGATGTTTGGAGGAGCGTAGACTTGATCATTAGGATTATACGAGAACATTATTTCATGCTCGCACAATTAGCGTCGTCTATGGGAAGCACAGAAAGAACAAAACCTCTTGATCGAGTTTTTTCCTCTCTAAACGGAAGCAATGGCGCACAATGAAGATTTGCCACAATTCGCTATCGATGGACAAACCCCAGAGGGGGATGGGAGGTGCGAAGGTTTGCCCTCTATCCCTCCCATGGCAGATTTAGAATCCCAGCGACAGAACCCTTGGAGGGATTCAAGGGGAAGGCAGGCTAATAGCCCCCGTCGCTCTCAAAGTCCAGAACGACAGAGGCAGAGGTTGGACCCTCAAGTCTTGGAGGATCGCATGAAGCAGCAGGACGAGTTAATTAGAAGGATGGCAGTAGACATCAAGTCAATGAAGCGCCATATAAAAGGAAAGGGGGGTGGCGACAGGAGAGGGGCACAAAGGAAACATGCCCCCTCGCCACTCAGAGGATCGTGATAGGCGTACCACACCATCGCAAGCAGAGAGTAGGAGCCTTAGAATGGGCGACACTCAATCAAGGACTTCCAGGACTTGTTACTCCAGGTCTAAGAGAACGAGAACTGAGAGGTCATATACTGAGGGAAGCACCTATCGACCCTCGCACACGCACTAGACGTCATCTAGGCACATGGAGTTGCCCAGATCATCTGACTTGCGAACTGTACTTGAAGAAAGGGCACGATGGAAGGAGGGCACCAGGGCACGCGACCCGTGCAGAGTTTCAGCCCTTCAGCAGTTAGCTCCTCGGACGCATGAGAGCGTCGAGGTAGGAATGCCAATGCCGCGCCTTGCTTATGAACCAGCAGACGAGGTCTTAGCAAGGTTACAGAGCTCGCCGTTCGTTCCAGCCATTGAGAATGCACCACTACCTTCAAGCTTTCTCTAGCCCAAATTCACTACGTATGAAGGGAAGACAGACCCTTACATGCACCTAAGCTACTTTCGCCAGGTTATGGCAGTATACAGGTGGAACGAGGCCTTAATGTGCATCCTGTTCCCATCCAGCCTGGGTGACCTAGGTTTAACATGGTTCGAAAGGCTACTAGAAGGCAGCATCGCCTCCTGGGCACAATTGGCAGAGGCATTCGTGACTAGGTTCAGAATGAATACCAAAACACCAGTGGAGATCGATCAGCTACTCTCCATTGACATGGGCGACAAGGAGACGTTGAGATCCTACAATAGTCATTACTAGGAAACCTTCAACCAAATTGGGGATTGCCCTACAAACCTCACCATTGCACAATACAAACGGGACCTGCCAGTCGGCAACAAATTAAGGGACTCAATTACCATGACACCACCCCTCACAATGGAGGCCTTGATAGAAAGAGTGTACCAGCATATTCGTGTGGAGGAGGATGGCACCCGTGCTAAAGCAAAATCTGGCGCAACAGCAATGCCAGATAAAAAGACTACGGAAAAAGTTAACACGATAGAACGACCAAGCAGGAATGGGCGAGGCAGACGGGCCAACAGAGAGGACCTAGACAAAAGGTGGTTAAGAGTCCGCATTGCCATTACCACAGTGTTCAAAAAACCGATCTACCGAATTCTTAGTGAAATACGCGATGAACCTTTCGTCAGATAGCCAGCAAAGTTGGGAGAAGCATAAAAACACTATGACGAGAGGTCCCGGTGCATCTTCCATGATGAAAAGGGGCACCGCACTGAAAATTGCACACCGTTGAGGCAGCACTTTGAGGAATTAGTGGCAGTAGGGCACTTGGACCATTACATAGAATGAGGGACACAGCCAGCCCCCTAGAACCACAACAACCCAAAAGGAATGCCGGTCGACGCCCCACCCCAAGGCGTAATTAATGTAATACACGGAGTATTCAAACCTGAGCGGGTATGTGAGCTCAGGGGAATGATCAAAAAGGCTGAGCACTTAAGGGAGGTATTAAGTGCACAACCTGCTATCAAAAAGGGGAGAACAGAGGCCAAGAATGTCATATCTTTTTTAGATAGAGACTTGGCAAGGATATACTGCCCTCACAATGATGCACTGGTTGTCACTCTCCGCGTCAAGAATTTCGGCATCAAGCGAATTTTGATTGACCAAGGGAGCTCATGTGAGATAATGTATTACGACACCTTCAAACAACTGAAACTGGAGGACAAAGACTTGGCACCTGCAACATCTCCCCTAATCAGATTCAACCCAATGCCAGAATGGCCAGTAGGTAAGATAATCCTTCTAGTTAGAGCAGGAAGCATGACAAAATAGGTGGAATTTTGGGTATTGAAAGTCCCTTCCACTTATAACATTATGTTGGGAATGACATGGTTGCACACCATGCGATTGGTAGCGTCAACCTACCATCAAGTATTACGGTTCCCCAACGAAGCCGGAGGAATTGAAGTGGTCTTTGGAGACCAAATTATGTCCAAGCAGTGCTTCGTCACAGTAAATGGCAGCCGAGCTGCCAAAGGGTATGTACAGATGATGGAAGAACCTGAGAGCAATGAATTGTTTGCAGATGTTGGCAAAGTCGCTGAACAGAAGGCAGTGGAAGACTTGGTACAGGTAAGGATAGATGAAAAGAACCCAGAAAAGTTCTTTTTGCTCGGTTCATCTATGTCCAGCACTGAGAGAATATAGGTCATGGAATTCTTAACCTCTAACATCGATGTTCGCTTGGACGCCGTATGACATGCCTGGCATTGACCCAAACTTCATCTGTCACCAATTAAACGTCCACCCAACTACCAGACCAATTATACAACGCACTCGCAGATCAGCACTACACCATGCCGAGATAGTGGCGGAAGAAGTGGGAAACCTTCTAGAGGCAGGAGCTATCAGAGAAGTGCACTATCCCAAATGGATATCCAATACAGTAGTGGTGCCAAAGAAGAATGGAAAATGGCATGTTTGCGTGGACTACAAAACAGTCAACAAGGCATGCCCAAAAGATAGCTTTCCCTTACCCAGGATAGACCAACTGGTAAACTTGACGGCAGGCCATAATTGACTTAGCTTCCTTGATGCGTATAGAGGTTACCATCAGATCGCTATGTATGAGCCTAACCAGGAGGTCACATCTTTTACAACGCCCAGAGGATTGTATTGTTATAAGGTCATGCCCTTTGGCCTAAAAAATGCAGGGGCAACATTCCAACGGATGGTCACCAAGATGTTTGAACCATTGTTAGGCAAAACAATAGAGGCTTACATAGACGACATGGTGGTCAAGAGCAAGGATAAGAAGGACCATCTCAGGGACCTAGGTGAAATGTTCCAGATCCTAAAGAAGAACAGGTTGCGCCTCAATGCATCCAAGTGTGCGTTCGGCGTAGGATCAGGCAAATTCCTAGGCTTCCTGGTGACTAATCGAGGTATAGAGGTAGACCCCTCTCAGATCAAAGAAATCCAAGATCTTGAGAGGTCCAACACTGTCAAAGAGGTGCAACATCTCACTGGCCTAGCAGCCGCGCTCAACCGGTCCATAAGTCAGTCGCCGGACAGATGTCGACCATTCTTCCAAGCACTAAAGGCCAAGTTTGAGTGGGATGAAGAATGTGACCGCACCCTAGAAAGTCTAAAAGAATACATGTCTTCTCCACCGTTGCTAGTAACCCCAATACTTGGAGAAGAGCTCTTTTTATACCTAGCAGTTTCACAGCACACAGTCAATGCGGTGTTGGTCAGAGCGGAAGGAATCCAACACCTGCCCATCTTTTATGTCAACAAGACCTTGTTGGGCGCAGAAACTAGTTACTTACCATTGGAAAAACTGGCCTTAGCCTTGATGATGGCATTAAGGAAGTTGTTGCATTACTTCCACGCCCACACCATAATCGTCCTCATAGCTTTTCCATTAAAAGCTCTATTTGAGAGGGAAACTTTTCTGGGCGAATCTTGAAGTGGGCGGTGGAATTGGGGGCAATATGATATCAAGTTTCAACCCAGGACTACAATAAAAGCCCAAGCTTTGGCAGACTTTGTGGCAGAATTCACACCAGGAAGTCATCACATTTGCCCAGTTGACTTGACTGGTACGACAAAAATGGAGACAGAAATTGTCGTAGGAAATGCGCAACCCCTAATTTAGGATACCCAGCCACATAGCAAACCACACAGGCTTGAAGATCAAGAGGGAGGAATAAACCATGCCATTCCTAGTAAAGACTCAACGACGAGCAAAAACCTGGTACAATCAAATAGTGAGGGGCAAACAGTAGGTGTGGACTTTGAAGAAGACATCAACAACACACATGACCCCAAGACATCATCTGACCCCTCTACTTGCTAGAAACTATTCGTTGGAGAGATGTGGAAGCTCTTTGTGGATGGAACATCCAACAGGCACGGTGCAGGACTTGGCATAGTTCTCATCTCACCAGATGGCCTAGTGCTGGAACAAGCAGTCAACCTTGGCTTCCCAGCATCAAACAACAAAGCGGAGTATGAAGCGCTTCTAGTAGGCCTAAAATCAACACTCTACATGAAGGCCACCGAGCTAATGGTCTACAGTGACTCCCAGCTGGTGGTAAACCAAATTTCAGGCGACTACGAGGCAAAGGATGAAAGGATGGCTAAATACCAAGAGTTAGTCAGAAAAGAGATCATGAAATTCGAAGCAGTGCGGATAGAGCAGATCGGCCGAGAAGAAAACAGTAGAGCAGACGAACTGGCAGGCTTTGCTTCAATGGCAATACATCCATCCGACATCCATTACTAATCGACTACTTACCAAGACCTAGCATTAAAGAACCCGAAGAAGCCGAGGTATGTTGTGCCGAACTAGGTCCTTCATGGATGGATCCCATTATAGTGTTCTTGAAAGACGGCATCTTACCTGAAGAAAAGAAAGAGGCCAACAAAATAAGAGCAAAATCACAGCGATTTTGGCTCTCCCCATCAATGGCCTTGTACAAAAATTCCTTCACAGGACCTTACCTGAAGTGTGTCCATCCCGGCAAGGTCGAAGCATTCTTGTTCGAGATACACGAAGGCGTATGCGGAAGCCACCAAGGGGGAAGATCATTGGCCTACAAAGAAATTTCGCAAGGATATTAGTGGCTTTACATGCAAACAGATTCAGAGAAGTATATCAAGAAGTGCAAGAAATGTCAGAAGTTCGCACACCAAATACATCAACCAGCCAGAGAGCTTCTACCATTAACTAGCCCATGTCCTTTCACAATGTGGGGCTTGGACATAGTAGGACCACTTCCAATGGCACCCGGCAACAGAAAGTTCTTTCTTGCAGCAAAGTGGGTGGAGGCAGAAGCACTCGCATCAATAAAGGAGAAAGATGTAAAGAAGTTCGTCTGGCAGAATATCATCACTCGGTTCGGCATACCTAAGGCTCTAATATCTGACAATGGCACTCAGTTCGATGGCAAAATTTTTAGAGGCTTTTGTGAAGAATATAAGATAGAATTCTACAACTGTACACCGGTATACCCCCAAGCAAATGGTCAGGCAGAAGCATCAAACAAAGTCGTCTTGGATGGATTGAAGAAAAGGTTAGAGAAAGCAAAAGGAAAGTGGGCTGAGGAGCTTCTTCATGTTTTATGGGCTTACCGTGCCACACCTCGGCAATCAACTGGAGAAACACCATTCTCCTTAGCCTACGGCATGGAAGCAGTAATCCCACTGGAAATTGGCCTCCCCATCATCAGAAGTGAAAATTTTAACCCAGAGTTAAATGGAGAAGCCATAGCCTTAGAACTCGACCTTGCAGAAGAAAGAAGAGAAAGAGCACTGGTTCACATAGCCTCATACCAGCAAGAGTTATCCAGAAAATATAACAAGACAGTACATCCGAGGCAATTCAAGATTAGAGATTGGGTGCTATGCAAAGTAATGGGAAACACCCTGGTACCCAGAGATGGCAAGTTAGGGCCTAATTGGGAAGGACCTTACAAAGTGGTTGGATTAGGCAAGAAAAGGGACATACCACTTAGAGGATGGAGACAGCAAGGCTATTCCCAGGCCATGGAACACTGCCAATCTCAAACTATTCTATTTTTAGCTTTTTACTTGTAATTTTTTCTTTTTTAATAAAACAAGTAGTTTCTTTTTAGTATAATTGTTTTCTGCTGTAAAAGTTATTTTAGTGAACTAGGGGCATTGAAAGCAGAGTTGGCTGGAATAATTAACTTTGCGCTCTCTTCAGCCGAGATCAGGATCTAGGTTGAAGAGGTTGGCCAGAAAAACCAACACTTCTCTTAAGCCAAGATAAGGATCTAGGCTGCAGGACGTTTGGCAGGAATAACCAAACACTCTGGCTCTAAGTTGGCAGGAATAACCAACTTTGAGCTCTCTTCCGCTAGATAAGGATCTAGGCTGAAGAAGTTTGGCTGGAATAACTAAACACTCTGGCTCTAAGTTGGCAGGAATAACCAACTTTGAGCTCTCTTCAGCTAGATATGGATCTAAGCTAAAGAAGTTTGGCTGGAATAACCAAACACTCTGGCTCTAAGTGGGCAGGAATAACCAACTTTGAGCTCTCTTCAACTAGATCAGGATCTAGGCTGAAGAAGTTTGGCTGGAAAAACCAAACATTCTGGCTCTAAGTTGGCAGGAATAACCAACTTTGAGCTCTCTTCAGCTAGATCAGGATCTAGGCTAAAGAAGTTTGGCTGGAAAAACCAAACATTCTGGCTCTAAGTTGGCAGGAATAACCAACTTTGAGCTCTCTTCAGCTAGATCAGGATCTAGGCTGAAGAAGTTTGGCTGGAAAAACCAAACACTCTGGCTCTAAGTTGGCAGGAATAACCAACTCTAAGCCCTCTTCAGCCGAGATAAGGATCTAGGCTGAAGAGTGGTTGGCGGGAAAAACCAACACTGAGCACTCTTCAGTGGAGATAGCCAGGCTGAAGAGTGGTTGGCAGGAATAACAACTTTTTGTGATCTTCAGCTGAGGTAAAAACCTAGGCTAAAGAGGTTGTCAGGTATGACCAGATAGATTTCAAGGTTAAAACCGAGATAGTTATCTCAGCCAAAAAATGTTATACTTCATTCAGATTACAGTTGGAAAACAAATGCAAGCATGATGTAAACCGAACAAACAGTTGAAATAGAAGAAGCTTTCATTCAAAGTTCAAATCAAAGGTACAAAAGGTGGCCCTCAGCCCGGTTACAAACTTTTTCAAGGAAAAGAAAAAAATTCAAGAAAAGAGGTTGTCAAGATCCGCATCCAGATCGACTCGAAGCCCGATTTCAGCAGGTAGCTCAGTCATGTTTTCAACCAAGTCTTCTGCCGGTGGCTCCACCCAAGCTGACTGAACAATGGGATCATTGACGACGGCTGGGGCGTTGTTGGGCTCAGATTCTTTTTCTTCTTCCCCTTCTTGAAGAAATTTTTGTTGAATGGCCACAGTATACTCCACCATGTAGCTCGGTATGTAATGAGGAGGAGGGTTGAGGAAGACCTCGGTCTCTTGGCTATGATCGAGCTGCGCCACAGCCGCCTTCCATCCACATTTGAAGAATATATCTTTCGCTGCTTTGCATTGTTGGATATAAGTGGCCTCTCCCTCCTTGTAACCCCGGTCTTCGGCGTCTTCCACACTCTTCTCCAACCGGGCGATCTTAGCATTCTTCTTTCCCTCGAGCTTGGCCAGCTCATGCAGATATTTGTCTTTCAGCACGGCCACAGCCTTTTGCTTATCTGCTTCAGCTGAGCTGACAAGACCGGTTAGGCGGGCCACCTCGGTATGTAGCTCGACCATTTTCTTCTTGGCCTCCTTTAGCTCGGCTGATTTGGCCTTGGCCTCAGCCATGGCCTGTCGGGTGGTTTTTCGAAGCCCTAACACGCGCTTATGAGCGACGTGGTTCTTTTGTAAGGCCTGCAAAAGGAGAGAAACAATTTTGAGTTGAACCGAACGAAAAGATACAGAAATTAGGAGAAGGAAAAGAAGAACTTACCAACACCATTGATTTTGTTGCCAAGTGAATGGCCTTTAGCTCGGTGAGATGATCGTGGTGTTCCATATCGACTGGAAGGCAGACACTCTTGGCAAGATTAAAGGCCAGTGAATGGTCTTTTTCTGCGACCATTGAGTCAGAGTCAGTGATAGCACGGTTCTTGTAGGTGATCTTTGGCACCGACTCAGAGCAGGTAGCTCAGTCAGAGCACTCCGGTTGTGGGCTCGG
The DNA here is from genome assembly GCA_036172215.1 of Camellia granthamiana. Taxonomy (NCBI): domain Eukaryota; kingdom Viridiplantae; phylum Streptophyta; class Magnoliopsida; order Ericales; family Theaceae; genus Camellia; species Camellia granthamiana. The sequence continues at coordinate 377,347 of JAXFYN010000122.1, forward strand.
TGGTGTGGTTTGGGGAAGGATGGTTTTATCTTCGTCGACAAGGCGTGGCTTAGTTGTGGAAGTCCGAGCATGCTTGCTTGGCCGAGATGATGACGGCTGAGAGGTAGGAAGCGCTACCACGGCCTCGTTTGTTTGGCCGGTTTATGGTACCTCGGCTTGGTTTGTTTCGGTGATAAGAGCTCTTGCCGCTCTCTTTTTGGCCATCTCTTGTTCTGCAGTCAATGGGATAAGATTGATTTGTGAGAGGGTTAGATCAGGTTCAGGAGAGGGCTCCAAGAGGAAGTCTGTCACCCTGGTCTTCCTCCTACTGCTGTATCTGTAGGTCGGCTCGAAGTTGAGTAGCTCGGCCCAACTTCAATTAGGATATCTTAGTGCGGTGCGGAGGGCGTCAAGATTGGGGTAGCTGTACAGTGACTTTAGATGGTTCAAATCTGCATAAAGAAAAAAGACAACGGTTAGTGCGGTTCAAAACTTACAAACGGAGTAAATAATGCACAAAACTAAGCCGAGGTAATTATACCGGCTACTCCTTTATTCCAGTTGATGCGGTCTCCTGGTATTTAGGCTTCCTGGTCTTCGAAGTTACCAGAAACCCAGAAAAAATCGTCGTCGTTTACATCTTTGTCTGGGGTATTCTTTATTATCTTTTCATAGCGGCGTCTAACTCTTAAATAATAAACCCAACCATCTTCATTCTGGCCTAGAGGGCATTGGTAAAATAACTCGGATAGCTGAGGTTGAGGCCAAATCGGCGGTTTAGCTCAGCGATGCCATTTATTATTCTGTATGAATTGGTGCTAAGTTGGGTTGGGCATATCCTAGTTTGTCTAAGGAATTCACAAAGTAGTGGTTGAACGGGGAAACGGAGACCGGCCTCCATGATGGAAATGACGTTGAAAGGGACGAAGCCCGATTTTTCCCAGGGAATGGTGTCTAGTTCGGCTAGGGAAAGATGGACGTCATCTGGAATTTGGTAATCATTTCGGAATTCGGCTATAGCCCTTGGAGAGTTCACTAAAAATCAATACTTCCCCATGTGGCCTTAAATTATGTATAATTTAGCTCGGTGTTGAGAAGGTGTTGGGTATCTCGGTTGAATGAGCAAGGGAGTGCCTAGCCAACCTAGTCAGAGTCTGCAAAGTGAAAAGGAAAAGTGTTAAGCACAGATTGTTGGACCGTGCTAAAAGAAATAAAGGCAAAATGGATAGACCTAGCTCGGCTACGGGGGATACTATCCATTCTTAGCCAGGTTGGAGCGAAGGGCTTTAGCCCGGTTAAAGCTTAGGGTGCAACATTCTTGGTTCAGTCTTGATTAAGTCAGAGGGCAGGTTTGGTCCCAAGTGATAGCCCGGTCATTGGTTAAAGCTTTCTAGTTCGGTGGTGCGGACACCTAATATGGTTCCCTAGCACGGCTAAAGTAAAACAGAAGGTTCTTTACTTAACCTAGTTCGGCCAGGTGCACATCTTAAAAACAAACAGGTTGCTAGTTCGGTTGGCATAATATTTTGGATCAAAAGCGTCATTTCTCAAACTAGTCATGGATTCAGTGGGTTTATCGCAGGGATTTATGAACAAAATGGTTATTTCCCATGAAAACTAATAGGAAGTGTTTTTGGGAAACATATATAGTATGCTATGTATTATAATACAATACGAAATAAACGAAAGAGAAAGAGGTTTGAGCCACGTACCAGTTTAGTGATCTTGGAATCGAAGATGGGAACAACACCAGTAGAAAACACGAGCTTTGCAGATACAGTGTTGAGGAAGAAATAGAGGCTCAGAAGGTAGAGAGAGAAAAAGATGAATAGTGATGTGTTCTGATTCGAAATGTAGGGTTTTGCTTTGTGTATAGGGAGTGAAAAAGGCAGGACTGTTCAAATTTTTCAGTGCACGAAGACGGCGTGACAGCTACGCTGCGCCAATGAGAGTTTGCACATGTCCATGGAATAGAAAGCGATTCAGTTACATCGACTGAAAAGATGTTTTCACCGAACAGGTAAGGAGCCCGGTGTGAATTTAGCTCGGTTGAAGGGCTGAAGTTTTTAGTTCGGCTAGAAACAGGTAATCCCAATCATGTTACGTAGATGGAATTAAGGGACAATTGAGAGGGAGTTTTTATGTGCATTAGGGCCAAGCTAGGCCAAGGCACGGTAATGGGCCGTTCTATAGGCCGAGGTAAAAAAGGGCTGAGTGAAGAAAACCTTGTATTTAGCTCGGTCCAAATATGGTACGGTCACCACGGTCAAAGCGGTAACGATTAGCTCGGTCATACCATTCTGAGCCGAGATGTTAGCTCGGTCTCAGCAGGCGAAACCGAGGTACAAGCTATGAAGGGAAGAACCGAGCTAGTTAGAGCTGGGTTATTTCTGCCAGTTTAGCGTAGCCATGTTAGCTCGGTCGTTTTGTCATACTACCGAGGTAGAACCATCTTACTTGGTTTAAGCAGTGAGGGGGGTGTTGAAGGATACGCATTATCTTTTAGGTGTGATTCCTAGGAGGACTCTACATGGACGGAACCTATAAAAGCTCATAACAGAACCTGTGGAAGAGGTAACATAACTTTGATTCCCGAATACATGAGCTTTTTGTCTATTTGTCTATTCTGCTGACTTAGGCATCGGAGAGGTATCCGGCACACACCCACCAGCTAGCTCATGTTTGTATTTTCAGGGAGTAAAGCAACGACGTTTGGAGGAGTGCATACTTGATATGAGGTTAGATTTGTTGTTGTTTTGAAGCAAAAATATGTGATTCTTTGAAGCTAAAATTTGTTTTGAAGCAATTGAGGTGTAGAGGCATAGTTCTGATGCTATTTGTTTTCTTGTTTGTATTTGTAGAGATAAAAGAGGGACAACAACAAAAAGCTCTTCTTGGGTCTTCATCTGTGTCTATGAAACAAAATTAGCTTTGATTTTGATCCTGGGTGTAACCCAGAAATTTGTGTATGAACTTGTACATGTGAGAGATGGACCAAACCATCGAACTTTTTCAAATGCATAGAGTGGCCATATGAAATTCTTGATAAATATGCAAATCTTTGGTAAAGATTTTTTTTCTATGTGATGAGCATGTGTTTGTGTTGGTTTTCGTTTTCTAGCAATTATAGTAGCATTTCTTTTCAAGAGGCTTTGGAGATAGAGGGATGATGTTCTTTATGAATGTGCAATTTTTGAGAGTTCATGGAATTTGATGTGAGCATATGCTCTTTTTTTTTTATTTTTTTTTTATGACTGGTTGGTTCTTTTTTGTTTTTGTTATAAGTGCTAGTGATCTTGATGATAACTTTGTTGGTTTGGGGTTGCCCTGGACTGTTGCACATTTTGTTTTGCATTTGTACAAGTAGGGAATTCGATAGAAAACATGGGGTGTATGCAGGGGCGGAGGGCATGGGGGCAAGGGGGGTCACGTGCCCCCCCTTGACTTTTCAAAATTTTTTTTTTTTTTTTTTTTTGGGTCTGTGCTGTATAGAGTGTGTTTGTATATTAAATATGAAATTTGCTACTCTTAGGGGATGCAATCACCAGTGCCTCTAGCAATTTTTTAATGGATATACATATGAGCAATGATTGAGTAGGCCCCATGTAGACACCCCATTTTTTACCGTCCTCAAGACTTGGACGTTATCGTTTGAACACTTGATGATCATCCATGCTCATGTTCGTTTTGAGTTCTCGGAGGTCTCGGCCGCGTACCCTGCCTCAAGATCTCTCAACTTGACTGTTTTGTGCTTGGTTGTGGACCAAGCACTTGTGTTTTTGCTTTTGAGGGAAGAAGGTGGCTTGTTGGAGATTTCCTCAACCCACCGGCCAAAGCTTTGTGCCATCGGCCCTATTTTTCTTACCATCGGCCAAAGGTATTGGCCGGTCGGCACTTTTTATGGTCGGTCGGCCACCTTTGTTGATCAATCGGCTATATTTTCTAGCCGACCCCTTTCCATCTGCTTTTGGCAGATATTTTGTGCCAGCTGGCACAGCTGGCATGCACAATTAACCCCCTCCATACATGTGTATGGAGGGATTTGAGCCTTGTTTAGCTTCTCTTAGAAGCTTTGTAAATTGGATTCCTATAAGAGGGGAGCTCCTCCTCCCTTCTCAGGGGTTCTAGAAATCTTATATACAAGTTAGATATATCTCTCTCTCTATATCTCCCTCTGTCCAGATTTGGGTGTGTGTTTGAGCTCAAAAGTGTGTTTTGTTCTTACTATTGCACACAAACACCTAGCATTACACTATCCTTGGTTGCTGAGGCACTAGAAGGTTGATTTTAGAGTTCTTGGGCTGGTTTTGATCCAAGGAGGTTGCTGGTCTTGTGTTCTTGAAGTTGTTCTTCAAAGGTGAGATTTTAAACTTTAGATACCCCTTTCTTGCTTAAGCTTTTAGCCCTTCTTTCTTGTTGTTTTAATCTTAGCTATTAACTGATAAAAGTTTTGTTTTTACTTGCTTTAGAACTTTGTTTAAGGTCATTTTGAGGTTTGGGGTTGTTTACCCCCTCCAAGGCCTTGTTAGGCCTTGTTTTAGGCCATCCATTTTGGCCTTTGTTCTTAGCTTTGCATGACCTTTCTACCAATGAAATCTAGAGGATTTTCAGTGGTGGAAAAGTGGTTTTGAGGTCTTAAATAGGAGAGGGTCACCCCCTCTCCTTGTTGTCTTGAATGCTTGCATAAATGGCTTATGTTGCTAGCTTGTATGCTTAGCTTGTTTTAGCTTTATTTCAGTGTGTATTAGGCTTTGTTTTGCCATAATATACCTCTGTTTCAAGTTGGTTTGATGGCCTTTTATATGCTTCATATACTTGCCTTGTAATCCCATGATTTGGCCTAACATGCATCATGTTGTAACATGTCATTTTAGCATGATTTTGGCTCAACTTCATGAAGCTTCCAGCCTTGTTTTAACATGCTTAAGCTATGTTTTTCATTGCTTTGGTCATGCTTACATTGTTTTGTATAGCTACCATGCAATCTAGCTTGTTAGCTTTGGGTGTTTGAGTCACTAACATGCTCTATTCGGATCATTTCAGTGGTTTGGCATCACTTGTAATGTTATTTCAGTCCATGTTTCATGCTCGAACACTTGCACTTATTACTCCTTTAATGTTTTAAAGGGTTTGTGTTTTATGCCTCATGAATGGTCCATTGTGTATACCTCCATGTTTAGGCCTCTAGGATTCCATTTCAATGTGTTTTTGGACTTATTCTAACATGCCATAACTCTGTTTTATTGGCTCAAAACATGCTATGTTTGGTTTTCTTGGGTGTAGTGTAATACCTCTTTGGTAGCCTTGCATGCCTCCTACTTTTGGCATTGTGTTCTAGCTTGTGTTGGCTAGTGTTGAGCTCACTTTTGGTCTTGTCTAGACTTGCCTTGGGACTGTATTAGGTCCCCATGGCCCTTTGGGGCTTGCTTCATGTGGCCTTGGTTTGAGTCCCTTGGCCAGTTTCAAGTTTTGGGCTTTATTGTATGCCTTAATTGCATGGTTTGGTTTATTTGGCATCATCCCTTGCATGATTTCGGGGCTTAACATGTTTGTCAAATGTCCAAATTTGTCTCTTTTAAGTGTGCTTAAGAGTTGCCTTTTCATGCCTCAGTCTTTAGGCCATTTGGCGTGCATGTTTGTATATGCTTTGTCCTTCATTTTCAGCACTTTGGCCACTGATTTGGACCTATTTGAGAGCTGTCCATTTTGGTTTAAGACCATTATCACATGTTGTCGCATGCTTGCCTTGCATGTTGTTGCATACTTGGCCTATTGCATGTTGTTGCATGCTTGAGTTATGTCGAATTTGGCATGCCCCCTTTGTTAAGTTGCTTTGCATATATTACATTGATCTAAATATACTTGTCCCTTTACATGTTGTCACATATTTGCCCAACATGTTGTTGCATGTTTGTCATTGGCATTGTTGTTACATGCCTTGCATGCTTATTTGTTTAGGTTGTATGCCTATTGCACATTGCTTGTTTGCATACTCATGTTGCATTAGCTTGCTTGCATGCCTAGGTTGCATAGCATTGAGCATGCATCCCTTGGCTCTTGATCAAGCATGATAAAGATTGGGGCCCCTTATGTGTTTATGTGCATTTCATTTAATATAAATTGCACATTCAGCTCCTTTGGCCATCATGCGTTGAAATACGTGATTGATGGCCCGAGGGTCGAGAACCATACTCCCTTGAGATCATGACATGATAGGGAGGGTGGTCATGCATAAATTGCGTTGAAAATGCATTGCCATGCTCTGTTTGTCCTTTGCTGTAGCATGACAGCATTCTGCAGGAAGATATGGTCGGTCGGCCATCTTCAGTGCAGGCCGGCTATGTATTATCAGCCGATGGCTTCACACATGGTCGAGGACCAGTTCTACATGGCCGATGGCCTCATCTCTTGGTCGACGACCTCCTACAGTGACCATGAGGTGGTTCAGAAGTGTCACAGAAGCTGGCACAGTTTCCTGAGGTACAGAATAGTGCAAACAGAGGCAACATGTGGCATGGCGATGGATTTTCGAGCGGAGCCGAGCATGCGTGCATTCATCCCTTTTCCCGACACCTCTTTACTATTTTTAGAGCTTAATTAATTTGTTTAATTAGTTAAGCGTTGTGTAATAATTAATTAGCTTGTTAATTAGTTAATTTGTATTATTCTTTCGGACCCTCCGTCGAGAGGGCGAATTTTGTAATAAGTGTGCGTGAGTGTGTGAATGTCTTCCAACCCCACGTCTTTCTCCCTTTTACTTACCTGCTTATGATGGTTAGTTTAGGGTCATTTTCAATTAGCATCCTTATGCTATGCATGTTTGCATCATTCATCTGTCTTGCATGCACCGGGCTCGGCGTATCATACAAACTGCATTGTATTTCAATTCCAAGTTTAATACATGATTATCAAGTTGCATCTCATATGCCATTTTAGAATAGCCGAGCCTATTTCTAGTTGCATTTTGCATGTGTTGCATTAGCCATCTTAACATGAACTAGGATCATGCATGATTTCTAACTAGTTCTCTGTTTTGGCTCGGAGTACACTGTGAGCGTTTACGCTTTAGCATACTGCATATGTGTTAATGTTGCCATGACAGCATGCTTGCCATGAGGCTAACTGCTTATGTGATATAACTGCCTGAATGCTTGTGGGTGAAGGTTGGATTACTTGAATTGGAACAATTCATTGAAATCTTGTTTTAGCCTACTTGCGAGTAGCAAACTTCAAAACATTTCCAAACAAACAGATATGCGATGCTTTGTTCCAAATTAAGTGATCTAGTCTATACTTGTATATTGTGCGCATCACATAGTAATTCTAGGTTTAATAATCGGAATAAGAACACATGTGTTTTAAAAAATAAGATATCTTGTTAGTAAAGGCCGATCCTTTGATCGGGTGAGCGGGGGTGCTCATAGATGACATTTCCCAATCGTACCCAAGTTCCCGAGCCGAGGCAACTTTGGTGATGACGGACACGAGGCCTTAGGCAACGAGTAAGGGTTTCCTATATTTCCCCCAAAATAAATATTTAGGTAGCGACTCTATATCTGGCAAAGCAGTCCATGTTTGACACTTCTTTACAAAAATCAGTTTTCCAAAACGATTTGTTGGATTTGGACTCTTTGGTGATTTATCAATCTCACATCGCACATTGTGAGGTCAGATTAAGAACCGTGACATTTGAGTCCGAACTGTAGCATGAGGGCCTCGGGGCGCGTCTACAGTTTCTGGCGACTTTGTTGGGGATTTAGAGAACTTGACTCGAAGTCATGATATCTTGTTTTGATTACACTTATGTGTTTCTTTGCATTGCATTTTCATTGGTACGCCTAGGACTCCGTGTTTGCCATATGCTATTCCTGAACGGTTTGCCGAAGGCCCGCTTTGAAAAGCGTGCCATAAGGCTAACCGGTTGTGGGCTCTGCCACGACGGGAACACAAACCCCGGTTTTACCGAGGCACCCTTTTTGACCATTCGACCTAGTATATATCGGAATCCATAATGACTATTCCAAATTAGGACAGGTTGCTTACCCGATTGTAGGTTGTTTAAAACCGCTACGTGCTTAGTGAAACCCTAGCTCCTGATAAAATAGGACAGGGAAAGCCTACCCCTCCATAGGGGTGTTTTGGCTCTCACTTGTTTGTTATGTGCTTTAGAGTTGGCCTCTACAGGAATTCACGTATCAGTTTGCAAGTCTGAGTATCAAGCCTGCAGGCATCAATGTTTTGAGAATCAGTTATATCTGCGGGTGTCAGATTCAGTTTTGGAGCAGTGATTTGGGAACAGTGATTCGGTGGTTGAGAATAGTTCTTTCAGCTTGTGTTTGCCAACTGTGTGTTATCTTTATTTAAGCTGTTATCCTGTCCTTTTTTTTTTTATTATCATTTCCTTATTATGCTTTATTTATCTTTTTGCAAGGTAGTTTAGCACCATTGATTCCGACCAGGCAGATATCCCCCGAGCACTCTGGGTTAGAGGTCGTAGACTTAATCGATTCAAGGATCTGATAGACGGACAACCAGTGTTCTACTCTTTACCCCCGGTTACTAGACAGAGGTCAAAAAGGCATAGTGTATCAATATAGCGGTCGCCAAATCAATGGTCCACTCCACCAGTGAACAGTCAGGCTGAGGTCTCAGTTTCTACTGTAGGGACAGATATATCGGTCATCCAAATAGATCAATACAACATGGCAAGAATGGAGGAAATGATGCGTCAGCTCCAGGAAAGCACGAGAACTATGCAGCAGGACGCTGCCCGTCAAGTAGAATTTGCCAAACAACAGGCCAAGGTCATGGCCCAATAGGCAGAGTTAATCACTAAGCTACAGCAGCAAATTGGAGCATCTGCTTCACACCAAGCCCCTCCCCCACCAACAGTTCCAATACTCGGGGAGACAGTTAATGCCCAGGACAATACGGACGTTCCAGTCGGGCCGACTCCACCTCCGGTTCTACCCCAGCTATCCAAAACACCCACCAACCTACCGGATTCCCCCTTTGAGTTTGAGACGGACCCCACAGCGTTGAAAGTGAGCAAGCTTGAAAAGCTGTTCAAGAAGTCTCAGGGTGTGAAGTCCATTCCAGATATTGAGGATGGGTATACAGACTTAGCCGTGATGCTATCGGACCGGTTTAAAATGCTGCACATAGATCGTTTCGATGGGTCTGGGGATCCTATGGTGCATTTGCGGCTGTTTTCTGATATACTAAGGTCGATAGGCCTCACTAGATTACAGAAACTGTCTTTGTTTGGCCGGACCCTGTCGGGTGTAACGGCTATTTGGTACGCAAAACTGGAGGATTCTGTTAAAAGAAGTTGAGAGGAGATGGCTGAGGTCTTCATAGCTCAATACTCCTACAATACACAGATCGAGATCACAACTCGTGATCTTGAGATAACCAGGCAAGAGGCGAAGGAGAGCTTCTCTGATTTTGTGACCCGGTGGAGAGCCAAGGCCTCGATGATGACCATCAGGCCCGTTGACAAAGATCAAATCCGGATGGTTGTGTGCAACCTCCAACCCAAGCTCATGCAAAAGATGATTGTTCTTCCCCTCCCCACCTTTGTAGATCTACATGAAATAGGCATGCAAATTGAAGATGCTGTGAAACAAGGTCTGATTGACCATGACAGAGAGCAGCCCAGGAGGACTTTCAACCGCAGTGCAAATGCGGGCACAAGTAGTGCCGCAGCTACTAGATCTTCAAATATGAGTATGGTTGCCACCACCAATACCCCAAGAGCCCTTGCAGCTACGCCATTCACCGGTGCGTCCGGTAGTAGCTCGCAAACAGCCAGATACGCACCCAAAGGCCAAAGAACCTTCACTCCACTATACATGCCCTTCTCCAAAGCTTTGGGGGTTTTAATCAGAAAAGGGCACTTGAAGCCCCTGGAGCCACGACCATTGCCAGAAAAACTCCCCCCCTCCCATAACCCAGCTAAATACTACTCATTTCACCAACAACATGGTCATGAAACCGACCAGTGCTTCCAATTATGTCATGAGATTCAAGATCTCATTGATAACAGGGTGATCGCGCCTTCGGAGAAGCCGAATGTCACAACCAACCCTCTCCCACCACACAACCAAGCTCCACCTCTCAAACACATCAATTTGATCCAAACTGGGGCTGTGTCATACGACCCCAGCATAGACATCACCCCTTCCCACCTACCCAAGCCGGAGGTGTTCATTCCTGACAGCATTGACTTGTGCATGTTGGACATCTCCCTAGCCCAACCTGAAATGGTGGTGGTAGCTATCGAAGATAGAAGTGGTTCGACTGCCAGAGCAGACGAGAATGATTATACAAAGCCTGAGGAGTCAAGAAGCTTCATATACAACCCGAGCGGTTATATTACATCAGCAGGCCAAGATAAGCCAAATGTGGAATTGCCAGTGGGGGCAGAGGTTTGTGTAGTACGGGAAGATGGACTTAATAAGGGGTTGGATGACCTGGCAGAACTAGAGGAGGACATCGTGAACCTTCAATTCTTCAACGAACAAGATCCGGGAGATGTGACTGTCAACTGGTTTGGTTTGGAAGGGTCAGCGAAAGCTACTAGATGGCTCAATGACGAGCCAGATGTTGTTAAGCAGCCTCAGTCAGAACAGAGTCCATCAGGAACGGGGACATCAACAGTGGCTGGAAGGGTTGGGAATCAGTTTTATCGACGGAGAGCACCGGTGTAAAGAATTTTGCTCAAAACACGGGCAGCTTGGGAATAGAGGAAACCGAACGGAAGGCTGTACTGAAGCAATTTGAGCGAGAAAGGATCGAAGATTCTGAGAGAGCCAGAAAAGCCAAGGCCCCTGTGGGGACAGAACATGTTGCGGGCGCGGGAATGGAAGGTGCTGTGGGCACAGGAATAGTTGTGACAGAGCCGAACAGGTGTCTGTCGGCTGCTGATGGTATGTGATGGGAAGATGACAACCTATGTCTTGCCCACACAGATGAGGATTGGGGGAGCAACCAACCGGATGATACCTGGTACATTGGCGAAGTTGATCACATGACTAGGAGCGGGCAGTATTTCAAACCCCTGCACTTAGATCAACCAGAGGCATCCGGAAAGGACAAAGAGATGGAAAAGTAGAAGGATAAATTGCTCAAAGAGGAGGCTGTGCTGAAACAGCTAAAGAAGATACAAGCAGACATCTCCATTTGGGGACTGCTTATGGCTTCAAGGGTACATAGACAGGTTGTCCTCTCTACGATGGACAAGGCCAAACTTTTGATCGACACCACGCCCGAGCAACTGGTAGGACTAGTCTTTCCGGGAGGAGCTTCCCCAACATTGACCTTTTCTGATAAGGAATTGCCGCCTGAAGGCTCAGAACATAACAAACCACTCTACATCTTTGTTGAGTGTAGAGACAAATGGATACCAATAGTTCTTGTCGACATAGGATCTGCCATTAACGTGTGCCCATCAAGGACGGCATATGCAATCGGGATGAAGCCTGCGGACTTTGTGCCAACCACCCAGGTAATAAGGGCCTATGATAATACAAGCAGAGAGGTGAAAGGGACTGTGCGGATTCAGACCCAGGTTGGTCCAAGACAACACGATGTTGATTTTCATGTCTTGGATGTTCCCGCAACCTTTAATCTACTCCTAGGGCGGCCGTGGCTGCACCAAGTAAAGGCGGTCTCTTCCACTCTGCATCGGATATTGAAATACCTCCATAGGAAGGGGGTAGCTATTGTTTTTGGGAATTCGTCAATCCATCCACCGCTAGAGGTGTCTATGCCGGTTTTGGAAATCGAACATGGCACGGAGGATGTGTTCTTGTCGAAATTTACCCTAGCTGAGGCACAGGTCGTGCAGAACATTTTGGCTGTTGATGAAGGGTTGTATATCAGTGCACAGTCAGTGTACCTCATGAACAAGCTCCAATACATCCCCGGGATGGGACTAGGAAAGAGTGGCCAGAAGGGCATTGCTGTATCAGCCGAAGTACTGCACAATTCGCATACCTTTGGCTTAGGCTATCTGTCTACCAAAGAGGACTAGGTAAGGAAGGGCAAAGAGATGGCTGGAAGAGCCAGAGCCAAGCAAGCCGGGAGTTATTTTGAGTTGATGCATTGGCCTATCCAGGGCACCCTGAACGGACGCTTCGTCCGGGAGGGGGAAGACTTTCCATTCTGCGGCTTTCCAGAACCATGGTTGAATGTAGAGAAGCGTCGCTTGCCAGGGTTTGAGATCTTCTTTGACCTGCAGTTATCCGGGGATGATGTTGCCGAGAAGCAGACAGACCCATCAGCTAGAGTTGAGCAATGTAAGGAAGTGGATTCCGAGGGCACTGAGTTTAAGATGGGGGTAGCACTGGCTTGTCTACTTTCAGATCCTCCGATTGTACATGAGTGCTTGGGGGATGATCTCTCAGTGTCTATGATTAGGAATGAAACGGCTGCAAGCCCATCTGCAAACATTTTGAATGCATCCATCGCACCCTCCCTCGTTTGGCAGTACAAGGAGGGATTCTTATCGAGCAGCACCGGGTCAAGTAGTGAGCCGGAATCTGATTCCACTAAGTCTTGTGAATCAGAATCAGGTTCCAGCTCATCTGAGTCTGAGTCTGAGTCCGGTATTCCTGGGGGTGATAACCCGGATGCCACAGTCTTGTCCATGTTGTCTTTTTCTTTCTCTTTTGAGTCTGTTGTAATGGAAGGAGCGGATGGACTGGATGAAGTACTTAATGAGAATGGAATGGCTGTGGCTTTTGAGTATTTTTTTGTGCCTTTGATTTATTGTATTAATCAGGACTTTCAAAACTTCGATGAAAACGACGAGCAAGAAATTCCTTCGGTTTTGAAATATTTGCTAGAACAAGAGCAGGAGAGGTTTGTAAAACCCTTGGTTGATGAAATCACCCAAATTAATGTTGGTACTGAGAAGGACCCGCAGCTGGTCCAGATCGGGTCCACGTTGTCTTTGGAGGAGCACGAGCACTTAGTCGCTTTATTAAAAGATTTCAAAGATGTTTTCGCATGGTCTTATGAAGACATGCCTGGAATCAATCCTGAGATTGTACAGCATCGGATCCCTCTTGACCCAGAGGCCCGACCTGTCAAGCAGAAGCTCAGAAGGATCTGCCCCCACTGGGCTATCAAGATCAAAGAAGAGGTCACCAAGTAGATTGATGCAGGGTTCCTGCTAGTATCTGAATACCCAACTTGTTTGACCAACATAGTTCCAGTGCCGAAGAAGGATGGCAAAATCCGGGTATGTGTGGACTTTAGAGATTTGAACAAAGCCAGTCCGAAGGATGACTTTCCTCTGCCGTATATCGACGAGTTAGTGGACTTCACTGCAGGGCATGCATTGCTTTCGTTCATGGATGGCTTCTTAGGCTACAATCAGATAGTAATGGCACCCGAAGACCGGGAGAAGACTGCTTTTACCACCCCGTGGGGGACCTATTGTTATAGGGTGATGCCATTTGGGTTGAAGAATGCTGGAGCTACTTATCAACGGGCCACGACCACAATATTGCATGACATGATCCACAAAGAGGTTGAGGTGTACATGGACGACATGATTGTCAAGTCCAAAGAAAGAGAGGGCCACTACACCGCCTTGTAAAAGTTCTTCCAAAGGATCAGAGAATTCCGGTTGCGGTTGAATCCTCAGAAGTGTATGTTTAGTGTTACACCAGGGAAAATGCTGGGGTTCTTGATTTCACAGAGAGGTATCGAAGTCGACCCTTCCAAAATCAAGGCCATCTTAGAAATGCCACCACCAAAGACTGAAAAGGAGGTGCGAGGCTTTCTGGGTAAAGTGCAATTCATAAGACGGTTTATTGCTAAATTAACCTTGACTTGTGAACCACCCTTTGGTCTCCTGAAGAAAGGAACGAAGTTCCAATGGGACGGTCGATGCTAAGCTGCTTTTGAATACATCAAGCAATACTTATAGAACCCACCCGTGTTGTCACTGCCTGAGCCGGGGAAACCGTTGATTTTGTACCTTTCAGTGACTGAAACTACAATGGGCTGCATGCTTGCGTAAGAGTCTGAGGACAAAGTGGAGAGAGCTATCTACTACCTGAGCAAGAAGATGCTGGATTATGAGACCCATTACACTCTGCTAGAAAAGGCTTGCTTAGCCTTGGTATGGGCTACCAGGAAGCTCCGACACTACCTGTTAGCTCACTCTATAATGTTGGTTTCGAGATTAGATCCCATCAAATATCTCTTCGAAAAACCAGCATTTACGGGTAGGCTAGCACGTTGGTTGCTGCTACTTTCCGAATTCGATCTGAAATATGTGACGTGGAAGTTAGTAGAGGGGAGAGCAGTAGCAGAGTTCCTAGCCGATCACCCTGTGGAAGGGGATGAAGCAGTTGAGTACCTATTCCCAGTCGAGGCCATTCTGCATGTCGAAGAAGAATTTTGGACGATGTACTTTGACGGAGCATCAAATCAATACGGGTATGGGATAGGGGTGTTGCTGATAGCACCCGACAATTCTTGTATCCCTCTAGCATTCAAACTCCGTTTCAAAGTATCGAACAACGAAGCAGAGTATGAGGCATGCATTGCTGGTTTAGAAGCCGCCCTAGAACTAGGGGCAAAACGGTTGGACGTCATCGGGGGACTTGAACCTTGTTGAATCCCAGGCTAAGGGAGATTGGACAGTCAAAGAAAAAAAGATAAGAATCTACCACCAGACCTTGGACTTGCTAATTCCTCGGCTTGAGAAGCTGAACTTCGCTCATTTGTTAAGAGAGAACAACAGGTTCGCAGATTCACTAGCAACTCTATCTTCCATGATAGACATCCCTTTTGGAGTCCAGATGCGTCCGATCATCATTGACCAGAAATTTGTGCCGGCCTACAAGCTGCTTGCTGCCATAGAAGAGGTTCAAGATGAGAACCCCTGATATTACGACGTTTGGAACTTCTTGGAAAAGGAAGCGTATCCACCAGGGGCAAATGCCAAAGATAAGAGGGCAATTAGAAGAATGGTTGCTCAGTTCATCGTCTGCAGGGGTAAACTGTACAAGAGAGGTCATCTGGGAATGCATAAGCTGTGCGTTGATGCCGAAGAATCAAGGCGCCTGATGGAGGCCATCCATGGAGGAAAGTGCGGAGCGCACATGAACGGGGTGATGCTAGCCTGGAAGATCCTTAGACAAGGTTATTACTAGTCCACCATGGAGGAGGATTGTATTGGCTTTGTCCGGCAATGTCACAAATGTCAGATCCATGCAAATCGCATGAACATCCCACCGTCGAAGCTGTACAACATGACTTCGCCGTGGCCATTTTCAGTCTGGGGGATTGATGTAATAGGGGCTGTCACTCTGAAAGGGTCCAATGGACATAAGTTCATTCTGGTTGCGATAGACTATTTCACGAAGTGGGTTGAGGCCCAATCCTATACGGTGTTGAAGGCTTCACATGTCGCCAAGTTCATCAGGAACAACATCATCTGTCGCTATGGGGTCCCAAACGAGATCATTTTAGATAATGGATCTCACTTCAAGAAGGAGGTGATTGACTTGTTAGACAAATACAACGTGGCTTTCCATAAGTCATCTACATATCGGCCGCAGACCAACGGAGCAGTTGAGGCCGCCAACAAGAACATCAAACACATTTTGCAGAAGATGGTGGAAACCTACCGGGACTGGCCAAATAAGTTGCCATTTGCTCTGTGGGGCTATTGGACTTCAATTCGAACTTCTACTAGGGCGACTCCGTATTCCTTGGTCTATGGGATGGAGGTCGTTCTGCCTATCGAAATTAAGGTTCCATCATTATGAGTACTGGCTGAGTGTCAGATAGCTGAGGCAGATTGGCAGCAGAGCAGATTCAAAGAACTCATACTGTTTGACGAGAGAAGACTGAAAGCACTGTACCATGTTCAGGGTTATCAACGCAGAATTGCTAGGGCTTTTAACAAGAAGGTTAAGTCCAGGAATTTGAAAGAAGGAGATTTGGTGCTCAAAGACAACAGAGCTCCCATCTACAACCCTAGGGGCAAGTTCAAACCTAATTGGACTAGCCCATACATCAGTAAGTCTATTTGGTCAGGTGGAGCTGTCGTTCTGATGGACCTAGATGGCCTAGAGTTCTCACAGCCGATCAACACAAACAAGTTGAAGAAATATTACCCCTGAGCAGCTCGCTAGGCCGAAAACCCGAAAGGGCGACCTAGGCAAAAGTTATAGCGTAGAAAATTTGAAATTATTAAAACTGAGCTCGCAAGGTTGAAAACCCGCAAAGGGCGGCCTTGGCAAAAGTTAGAGCTCAAAAGGAGAGCGTAAATACTCGAGTGAACCCAAGCCGAACTACATAAGGCTTGATTCCCATCTTTGGGATACATAGGCAACTTCATCCTGAAGTCTAGCCATAAATACTTCCCCGATCAACTTTGTCCATGTGATCATGCTTGGTCATCTTTGTCTGTTCGCCATTCAAAAGCTCGGTTGTAATCTCCCGTGCAGTGCTATTCAGACTAGGGGCAACTTTCCAGTTACTGGGATCCGGGCTTGTGCATCTTAGTGACAAATCTCAGGCGTGTCCAGTTCTGATCCATATCGAAAATGGTTTT